>QRFJ01000083.1:1919460-2456307 GCA_006176705.1 Cocos nucifera
TTCTTTAGTTTTCACTGTTTTTCTAACATGTTAATATAAAAAATTGCTATTTCTTCAAGTATGGCATCAGAATTCTGAAAGGTCTCATGCTCATTTTGTTCTGATGCTGCTTTAACTCTGTATCTCATGCTCATTTTGATTTTTATCACATGTAGGCAGCAAATGTTGAGAGGCAATCAAAAAGTGCTATCAAAATTAGGTGCATTGCTTTTTGATTCTTAAAACATTGGTTTTAGCATATTGGGTGAAAAAATGTGCACCAGGTTTAAGGTGTTGATCAGTTTTGGTAGTTTCAGGCAATTTTGGCTGGAACTAACTGGTTTTGGTCTAGTTTTGTCCAAAACTGAATGATTCCAATCTAATATCTGTGGTTTCAATCAGTTAAAACTGGCTGAGACTTACCATACATGCCTTTTTTAATATTTCA
Organism: Cocos nucifera; assembly: GCA_006176705.1. Classification (NCBI taxonomy): domain Eukaryota; kingdom Viridiplantae; phylum Streptophyta; class Magnoliopsida; order Arecales; family Arecaceae; genus Cocos; species Cocos nucifera. The sequence continues at coordinate 1,919,888 of QRFJ01000083.1, forward strand.
TCTAGGCATATACTCATATTGGGGCCATTTCTTTATCTATTCATGTAGATAAGCTATATAATCTCAATTTTCAGTTATTTTCTTTCTTTTTCTTGAATTAAAATAGAGGGTAGATAATAACATGATCCTTCACAAGTTGAGGACTTTAAAAATGCTCTTATGATAGCACTAATTGTAAGACATTTGATAGCAATAATACGGGTTATATAAAATAAATATCACATTATAAAATGGCATGAATTTGATTAAGTGGTCAGTTAATCTTGAAAATATTCGAAAGGAATTCCGAAATTTGATATGTTCGTGTTCTCATAAAAAAGGAATGAAAAGACATGGATGCACCAGGCACTAAAAAGCTTCATGGATGCTTTACATAATGACTTTTCATATAATTGTAGCTCAAGAAGTGAATAATATGTATGTATATAGAAGGCTTGAATTTCATGAAATGCACTTAGATAAGGTATTAATTTCAGCCCTAAAATTAACAAAACCATACAAAAAGAAAACCTATATGACACGAAGTACTTTAGAATGTTGCATACCAACTTTTATATTTCTTTTCTTCATTTTTTGAAATTTTTACTAGTTTTTTTGATCGAAACTCTGAAACTTTGGAGCAAAACTTCCGAAACTGCCGAAATTGGAATTCCATGGAATTGGCTGAAACAGAGATTGAAACCGAGTTCGCAAATCCTGCTAAAAAATTTCACTATTTTCGTAATTAAACTTTTTTTTGGAAAAAAGAATTCTCAAGAACATTCCAAGTACTTGTTTTGAGTTTTAGTACTTGTTCGTCAACTTTACAGGCTCGAGCAAAAATAAGCCATTTTCTGCTACCGCCATGTAATTGTTCCAAGATTTTATGCCTTGGTTATTGTGGGATGAAGAGATAAAGTTGGGTTATTTTAGGAGGAAGGGTAATTTGAGTATTTAAAATTAACCCATTCACCCAACTGGAATTTTGTTTACTCCTTTGAACAAACTTTTCCTCTGCTATAGCTAGAGCGGCATCTCACTATTCTAATCCATTGGCTGACATTTGGCCCCACCTATTCTTATTATGCAATTCTCCCATAAATCTTGCTGGCTTGTTATCATGCTTTCCATGGTAAGACTATCAGCCATTTTCGTGCACTTGCAGGTTATCCAATAACCACTTGCATTTGCCAAGCTAGTTAAACAGAAGAGAATTGTTGTCCTCAGCTGACAGTCATATCCATTATGTTGTCATTGATTTTCTTTAGATAATCGTCTCATAACCAGGTTTTGCATATTCGACCAATACCCAACCATGCCACTAGGTTATCAATATGTCCTATGGTATGTCTGTACTTTCTGCAAAAGAAAATACTGTCCTTTAATTGCTTCTATGAGCTAAATCCAACGGGAAGGAGAACAAGTTCAAACCTTATTAGTGCATTGCACTTGGCAGGCCATGTAGGTTTCAAGATCACTTTGTTGATCATGTTCTACAGTACATACCTAAAATCTAATTTGAAGTTTGAGATGGTTCTTATATTATAATTGTGTAATCACAACATGGACAATTTTCAATGATAAGCTGCATTTTTTGGACTACTGTTTGGAAGTATCTAAACATGCTTATTCATATATTTTTAAGAGATCATAAATTCATAATGGATGTTCTTGATATGGGTCAAAATGCATTTTGGTGCTTAACTCTGCTAGCAGGATGGTCCTATTGCTAGGATTACAGCTCGAACTTTTTCTAAACTGACAACAAATGTTGGTCAATTTTTTAGAACCCCTTTCAGTGCTGAAAATTTCTTTTTGCATGCAAGCACTTTTTTATCGCATCTTGTTGCTTATCAGCACCAATTTCAGAGCATATTTCAAAGGGCATGTTGCCACCTCCATTTGCCAGTCTGTTTGGTGATGATGCCAAGAATTTGCTTCTGTTTCTTGTCATGAATAATTAGAATATTAGGTCATGCAATATTAGATTATGATTAGAAATCATTGCATCAAGTTGTATCATATAGGATTCGGTAAAATATATTCCATATAGTTCTCAAATGGAAAAAGAAGAAACATGTAATTCCTATTGGGTTGCAGAGATTTAAATCATTGGCTTTAGGATGATTTGAGACCTGATGATGATGGTCTAGCAATCCTGATATTAATGTTGAATTGTCTGGATCCTACTGCTGGCAATTTAAATCTGACGGCTTAATATGATTAGAGAAAAATATCACTCATGAAATGTTGACTGAAATACTGAGTTGTGTTACTGTTTGATTTGTATACAAAACTTAGGGAATGACTGGAATACTTGGTAAAAGAATTCTAGAGGTTCCTTTGAAGGATGATGCAGTAATTATAAACACACTTGCAAGCTTTAATACTTTCTATTTAGTATCCAGAAAAGAACTGTTGTTGTACTTTGTTACTATATCTTTGCTTTCATATTGGTAATTTTTGCTCAAAATGCTGTATTCAAAGTTTAGACCCTATTGTTATACTGCCTATGATCTACCTGACTAATTAGTCTGTAGCATGCAACAGGTTGGTTCTCTATGTGGAAGCTCAGAACCTTGAGGTTGCATGTGAGAATACGGTTCCTGTCACTATATCCTAATGGGGCTGCAGAATGCTTGTTGCAGTCAGCTCGTGAACTCTATGAAAGGTCCAAGAAAGAGGAAGTTTTTAGTAGATTCCAGAAACCTGAAAAGGAGGCTCAACATTTCAATGGAGGTTATTTCTTAATCCCAATATGAAGTTTATCCAAACCTTAACCTTATGTTTGCTGAGTATATTAACTCACGTGCTGTTTTTGGTTCACCTTATGGTTGCTTTTTGGCAATTTTGCCCTTCCTTTTCTGCCTGACTAAAGCCGTGGAACGCTGTTCCCTCATCTGTCATCTGCAGATCCTAACTGTTCTGCTGAGGTGCCATGTACTGAATCTAAGGAACATGAACAGGAGGATCAAGATGGGCCTAATAATTGTGTAGTTGAGGATGAAGAAGAGGAGGAAGAGGAACTGGATGGATATGAATATCCACCAGTGGTAATTAGATCTTTTAAGTGTTTTCTTTTGGTAATTTTCTTGTATTCCTTGATTATATTTAAAATAAGTTTGTGCGGTTTTGGTGTAGGTACGTGAAGATGGTTATTTCCCAGTTGATGGTAACTCTTGTATCCTTGATGCTCGCTATATGACTGACAAGTCCTCATCTCTTTTAGTTCATTTTGTAGCCTTTGCCTATGAAGTTCATGAAAATGCTTAAAGAACAAAAGGCAGGTTTCTTAAAGTATCATTTGTTTTTTGTTCGCTTATCGCACTTTCATTTTTTCTTGAGTGTATTTTTGTCACTGATGGGAAAACTGGGCTGGGAATCTACTTTTATGTGGTCAAGCATTTGCTTTGCTTTACTTACAGGAGTGCTAGATGAACATTTCTACTCAAATGAAAACATTCTGCATCGGATGCAAATATAAGTCATTTGTTCTGCAAGGTGCACGCCAAGTGCAGCCATGCAGGTCTCATGACCTTGTCAGATGGAGCATAATGGTTAGGTGAATGCAGATGTTGTTGTTTGAACAGCTATATGTTATTCCTCATTTGGTCAAAAAAATTTCCTCATTAATCTTGAGCAGTGCTATGATGTGTATTCTTGCACTCTTTGACTGCGGTAGAGACTAACTAAATAAATGGGCATTGGGAAAGTGCTTATAGAATATTAATATCTTAAAGATACATAATATATCTCAAAGGTATAAAATATAAATTCATTTTTTCTTTTCAATAGGTTTTCCTTGAGATCTTCTTTATGATTCTAACATGTTATTCGATCTGTCAACAAGATTAGTGAAAACAAGCACACACCGCCCCCCACCCACCCCAGATCTCTTATTTTAATATCAACTCTATTATCATGGTAGGATAAATGAGCTTGTTTCCGGTGATTGTCTAGATGCATAATACCGAAATGCGGATTTGAAAAAGGCTCCTTTCTTTTGCGCTTTAGCCTAGTTTTGTAAACTGATTTTCCTGTAGCAGTTTGGAAGAACCAATCTAAACAATCTTTCACCTATCAAAATCGGCTGCCATCGATTATATAGATGCAACCAGATCTATTCTGATGCCCACAATCTCAATTGTAGATGCGGACGTCAGAATTTGTTTGTCATTGTGTTGCACTATGGCACTTGGCAAAAGTTACTTTTTCTTATGGGATGCCTTTTGGAACTGCTTTTAAACAGCTGGTCATTGAAGTGTCAAGTTCTGGCATTCAGAGCTGCTGGTGTTTTTTCTGTAGACTCTCAGGTTAGCTTTATATTTATTGCATTTATTCATACTGTGGAGAAAAGGAAATTTCCTATATTTTTGGCAGATGATGTTGGAGAAAGCATTCCAAATAATTTCCTGCAAGAGCTTTTGCGTGGCTTTGGTAGGGAGTCGCAATCTAATGATGCGCTCCAAGGTGCTGATTTAAGTGATGGCGAATATCAGATATATGAACAAGATAGTGATGATAATTACTATGGCGATGATGGTGGTGGTTCCATATAACAGCATGAGAGATTTTTTGGCAGTAGATTCATTCAGGAGTTCAATGGACAAAAGCATAGGGAAATTACAGGGGAATAGTTTTAAAGTTCTGCTTTATATTTATTTCTTGTAAGGAGAGGTTCACCTAAAGAGAGATGTTGCAGTCATGCCATGCCATGGGTTCCGTGCAATAATCCTGCGTGTCTTTAATAGTTTTTGTTTTCTGTTCTAAAGGCTTTGGAAAGCTGAGCACTATGTATACAATTTATTTATTTGAAGAAAATAAAACAAACGTGTTCTGTTATGGCGTGGTGTAAGATTATCTATTCCACGGGAAAATGATTTGTCGGCGGCATGCAAGGGGGAGCGCCTAGCTGCTATGCATGGTGATCTAAGATGGTATGGATCCCTGCAGAAAGCTCAGCATGGTCGGCACCTGATACCAACTGAAGATTTGTATACCACCATCGCCCTGCTGGCTAGACTTCTAGTCCAAAGAGTAGACCTTTAAGACGGTATATTTCATCTGCTGTCTCGAGGTGCCGGTAGAGACCGTTGATAGGGCGTGTGGGAGGTGGTCCTTATCTTTTCGTGGTAAGTTTCTCGTATCGGGTTTCTCTGTTGCTTTCATTGTTTTCAATCGTTTGGTGGAACATTGCTTTCTCCACGTTGACATAACAAAGCCATTAAAGACTGCGCTCATATCACAGCCACATGCGGGAGGACTTACTGTAGGGAGTTTGCAGGAAGCTTAGCTTGCCCCCATGTAACTGAGACTGTCGATCGCCGTTGCTGACGTACGGGCCGTGGTTGGTGGCTAACCGGCTTCGGTGGGGCAGAGGAGGTAGGAGGTTCGGCCAGACCAATGCACACAAATCGGTTTGATCCTTCCGATCCTAGAGCTAATAATTCACCTTGTTCAGACGTCAATCAGGGTTTGGTCGTATGGTTGAAGAGGAGAAGTGGACCCAAGTCCGGGGCAAATAGGGAAAGGACTTTTTTGTTGCAAGGGACGCGAGCGACTGGCCCTGGTGCCAGTTGTGGTATTAACCGTGGGTTGCTAGGTAGAGGCTCCGGTGATTGGTGGCAGCAACCGCGTTTTGCCGTGGCGTCGGAGGAACCACCACCGCCAATGGATGTCAGCGAAAGATCCCCACAAAAGAACAATGGAAATTCTTCGCGCACCGCGCGCTTGCCTGGTAATGGCCTCTGACACAGTCTTGTACATATCACAACATGGGCAGCCATCGCAGGACCATTTTTACATTATTTTGAGGTAGTTTTGGGGATTTTTTCTTATGCCGGATTGCCAAAAAAATGTAATGCCGCTCGGTACTTTGGAACCCCCGAGTGGGATTTAGGTGGATGCCCCACTTGTATAGTATTGGGAGGGTGGGAGAGAACAATCCAGTGGGCCAGTTTCTTCGCGGATTCTGGCGGTGTCCATTGTTGCCTCCCCTGTCTCCTGAGCCCCTTAGGTATAGTTTGAGCGACGGTTGTCTAGGCTTGTAATCTTTCATTCTCCTTAATGAAAATACTGTTTTTACAGTACCACATCTGAGTGTGTTGCTATGCCCTTCATTGTCTCTTTGGAGTGTGTTTTGTCGTGGTGCATGTTGGCTGGCTCCTTTGTGCGTGTGACATTGATGCGCCGCACGGATTTGGCCTGCTAATTGATTGAACCCATGACAAAATGGTATCAGAGCAGACACGATCGAGGACATTGGTGCAACACAGATGGAACGTAAAAATGGAGGAGAGTCGAGTGGGATGATGCAAGAGGAGGCAACGGTTGCCGCCTCAGCCCCAGTGGAGGTACAAGCTAACATCGAGAAACCGCGGAGCCATAGAGAACGGATCTCCATAGTGGAGACGCAGTTGGCCCAGATTGAGAATAGTGTGGTGCACTTATTCTCATTAGGAGACCGTGTGGCCAATCTGGAGGTGAATCAGGAACAGCTGGTGGAGACAGTGGACAATCATGGGGACAATACTCAAGAGACTATCAGGTACCTACAGGAGCAATTGAATAACTTGGTTGCTAGAGTTGCAGTGCTAACCCGAGTCGTCAGTACCATGCCAACCCCAACCCATGGGAAAGGCGGCACGGGCCGAATGCGAGCGCCAGAACCTCGAAGTTATGGCGGAGCTCGGGATGCAAAGGAGTTAGAGAACTTCTTGTTTGATATTGAACAGTACTTCCGAGTGGTGCGGCCTGACTCGGAGGATACCAAAGTCATCTTAGCTACGATGTACTTGACTGGGGATGCTAAATTATGGTGGCGGACTCGGTATGAAGACATCCAAGCAGGTCGGTGCACTATTACCAGTTGGGAAGAATTGAAGAGGGAGATTAAGACCCAATTCTTGCCTGAGAATGTGGACTTCATTGCCCGGCGAAACTTGAGGCGTCTCCAACAAACTGGGACAGTTCGAGAATATGTCAAACAATTCTCGGCACTGATGTTGGACATTCGAGATATGTCCGAAAAGGACAAGCTATTTTACTTCTTGGAGGGCTTGAAGCCATGGGCCCAGCAGGAGTTACAGCGAAGGGGTGTTGCAGATCTAGCAGCTGCTCAAGCGGCAGCTGAGCGGTTGATAGACTACCTCCCCTCGGACCACCAAAAGAAGAAGGCCATCTTGGGCCCCTCCAAAAGTTAGAAACCATCAAAAGGCAAGGCGATGGTGTATGAGAAGAAGAGGGACCCCAAGATGAAGGGGTCGGATCTAACCAAGACCTCAAAATCTGGATGCTTTCTATGTGGAGGACCACACATGGTAAAGAACTGCCCTCAAAAGCAAGCTCTTAATGCATTGCAGGCTAGCGTGCAGAAGAGCCAAGCCAACCTTGGTGATAGTAGCAGTGATGATGAGGAGGAACAACTTGAGGGCCCCCGCATGGGTGCCCTTAGGCTGCTAAATGTCATTAAGGGTCAAGTGGGGGAGTCGTCCAAGCCATGGAAGCAGCGACAGCAGCAGAAGTCACACTCCATCCACCAGCAATCCAATCGACAAAGCAGTGAACTCATGTATGTGCAGGTGGAACTCAATGGTCATGCCACTCAAGCCCTGGTGGATACGGGAGCGACCCACAACTTCATTGCCGATCGTGAAGCCACCCGCCTTGGGTTGAAGCTAGAGGGGGACTCTAGTAAGATGAAGGTGGTGAACTCGAAAGCTCGGCCTATTGCGGGCCTTGTGAGGGAGGTGCCTATCCGAGTCGAAACTTGGAATGGAAAGGCAAACTTAATGGCTGTACCGTTGGATGACTTCAAAGTTATTTTAGGCATGGACTTTCTACATACTGCCAGGGGGGTACCCATGCCCTTCCTTGATGCTTTGTGCATGATGGGAGATGAGTCTCCCTGTGTTGTCCCGACGGTTCGGCAAACCCCAGGAGGAATGCATCAAATTTCCTCTCTCCAGCTAAAGCGGGGGGTGAAGAGAGGGGAGTTAACATATGTGGCGGCGCTGAAGCTAGAAGTGGAACCAAAGGACTTAGGTTCCACCCCTCAGGAGGTATTGAAAGTTCTGCGGAAGTTTGAGGGTGTGATGCCTCCTGAATTACCAAAGACTTTACCGCCCAGGCGGGCGGTGGACCATAAGATCGAGCTGGAACCAGGGGCAAGATGCCCGGCTCGTCCGCCATATCGAATGGCCCCACCGGAACTTGCGGAACTCCGAAAGCAACTTGATGAGCTGTTGAAGGGAGGGCTCATTCGCAGCTCCAAGGCTCCCTTTGGAGCCTTAATTCTCTTTCAGAAGAAGCAAGATGGAAGCCTTCGCTTGTGTGTGGACCATCGAGCCCTGAACAAAGTGATCGTGAAAAACAAGTACCCAATTCCTCTGATTGCGGATCTGTTTGATCAGTTGAGTGGAGCTCGATATTTCTCTAAGTTGGACCTTCGATCCGGATACTGGCAAGTCCGGATTGCAGAAGGAGACGAAGGCAAGACTACTTGTGTGACGAGATATGGGGCATTCGAATTTTTGGTGATGCCCTTTGGGTTAACCAATGCCCTCGCCACGTTTTGCACCTTGATGAACAAGTTGTTCCATGACTATCTCGACAAATTCGTGGTGGTGTACCTAGATGACATTGTCGTGTATAGTCAGACATTGGAGGAACATGTGGAGCATCTACGGATCATCCTCAAGATTCTACAAGAACATTCCCTCTATCTGAAGAGGGAGAAATGCTACTTTGCCCAGGAGGAAATCCTATTCTTAGGCCATCATGTTGGTGTTGGCATGATCAGCATGGACAAGGAGAAAGTCCGTGCCATCCAAGAGTGGCAGGCCCCTACCAAGGTGACGGAGCTGCGTTCTTTCTTGGGGCTTGCTAATTACTATCGGCGTTTTATTGTAGGTTACTCCCATCGAGCGGCACCATTGACGGAATTATTGCGGAAGGACCGATCGTGGGATTGGTCCTCAAGATGTCAAGAAGCTTTTGTGGACTTGAAAGCGGCAGTGATGGAGGAGCCGGTGCTGCACCTACCAGACCATACACTACCATTCGAAGTCCATACTGATGCCTCAGAGTATGCTATTGGAGGGGTCCTAGTTCAGGAGGGCCATCCAGTGGCTTTTGAAAGTCGAAAGCTTAATGACACCGAGAGAAGATACACCATCCATGAGAGGGAGATGACAGCGATGGTCCACTATCTAAGGGTGTGGAGGCACTATCTCCTAGGGTCGCGATTTATTGTTCGAACAGACAACGTGGCCCTCAGCTACTTCCAAACACAGAAGAAGCTGTCTCCTAAACAAGCCCACTGGCAGGATTTCTTGCAGAGTTTGACATGACCTTGGAGTATAAGCCAGGGCATACGAATCAGGTGGCTGATGCATTGAGTCGTAAGGCTGAACTCGTTGCTTTAAAGGTAGAGGAGTAAAGTCGAGTTAGCCAAGTACAAGCATCCCTTCAACCAAGGATTCGAGATGGTCTGCTAAAGGACCCTACAGCTGTAATGCTAAAGTAGCTTATCGAAGGAGGGAAGGCACGATAGTTTTGGTCCGAGGATGGACTGATCTTCACTAAGGGGCGGCGGATGTATGTGCCTCGGGTGGGCACCTTAGAAGAGAGCTCTTGCAAGAATGCCATGACACTCTTTGGGCTGGCCACCCCGGAATGCATAGAACCCTTGCTCTCTTGGAGCGGGCATACTACTGGCCAAAAATGGGGGAGGATGCAGAAGAATACGTCCGAACGTATCTCATTTGCCAGCAGGACAAGGTAGAGCGGAGCAAGCCAGGGGGCCTTCTCGAGCCTATTGCCAGTACTGGAACGGCCGTGGGAGAGCGTCTCCATGGACTTCATACCGAGCCTGCCAAAAAAGTGGGGGAGTTTGGGTCGATTTGGTGGTGGTGGACCGATTCTCCAAGTACGGGATCTTCATCCCTGCACCGCTACATTGTTCACAGAGGAGGCAGCTCAATTGTTCCTTAGGCATGTGGTGAAGTATTGGGGGATCCCTCAGAACATGATCAGTGATAGGGATTCAGGTTCTTGGGATGCATTTTGGACAGGACTGTTAAGCTTCTTGGTCCAAGCATACTCTCCACTAGTCTGCACCCCCAAACTGATGGCCAGACTGAAAGAATAAATGCACTTCTTGAGCAATACTTACGGCATTTTGTGAGTGAGGAGACCAAAAGGATTGGGCAAAGCTGCTCGACATCAGACCAATTCTCTTACACTTGCAGCGGAGCTCTGCGTCGGGCAAGAGCCCCTTCGAGATCATTACCGGACAACAACCCTCCACCCCAACATACCATGGTCGTTGGGTATACCGGGACAGCCCATCTAATATCACTTGGCCAAAAAGTGGTATCGGAATGCTGAGATTGCCCGAGCATACTTGAGAAGGCTGCTAAAAGATGAAGAAGGGGCCTCGGGAAGGAGAAGGAGAGCATTGGTGGCATGGTGTTGGTGTTGGTCAACCAACCCAACCATCCACTTTCCAAATATTAATAAAGGACTGGTTCGCAAGTATGAGGGACCCTTCCGTCCTTGAAGAGTTGGAAATGTATCCTACCAGGTGCAATTTCCTGCTTGGCTCAAGGTACATCCTGTTTTCCATGGGAGTTGCCTCAAGCCGTACCATGCCGACCAAGTGGATCCCATGAGGAAATGTCAAGTCGTCCAACCCCTACTTCCACCTCCTTGGAGAGGCGTTGACATCATTCTGACGGATCGAGTCCAAGTTCATCCTAATGGGCAGAGGAGATTCAGTACTTGTGAAGTGGAAGGGACTTCCCAAGTCAGAAGCAAGCTAGGAACCAGAGGACTCATTACGGCATGAGGAGGGTCAGGTCGAGGCGTACAAGAGAAGCACATCGACGAGGACGTCGACCTAATCAAGTGGGGGAGTCTGTCAGGGCCATATTGCCTAGCATTTTGCCTGGCAATGGCCTCTGACACAGTCTTGTACATATCTTGTAACTAGACAACATGGGCAGCCGTCGCAGGGCCATTTTTACATTATTTTGAGGTAGTTTTGGGGGTTTTTTCTTATGCCGGGTTGCCAAGAAAATGCAATGCCGCTCGGTACTTTGGAACCCCCGGGTGGGATTTGGGTGGATGCCCCACTTGTATAGTGTTGGAAGGGTGGGCGAGAACAATCCAGTGGACCGATTTTCTTGCGGATTCTTGCGGTGTCCATTGTTGCCTCTCCTGCCTCCTGAGCCCCTTAGGTGTAGTTTGAGCGACGGTTGTATAGGCTTGTAATCTTTTATTCTTCTTAATGAAAATACTGTTTTTACAATGCCACATCTGAGTGTGTTGCTATGCCCTTCCTTGTCTCTTTTGCGTGTGTTTTGTCGTGGTGCATGTTGGCTGGCTCTTTTGTGCGTGTGACATTGATGCGCCGTACGAATTTGGCCTGCTAATTAATTGAACCCGTGACAATATGCAACCATGTGCACCGTACGCACCCGCGGGCTTAAAGCGTGGTGCCCAAAAATTTTTTTTTGATTTTTTTCTTCCGATTCCGTGCCCGTAGAGAATGACTCAAAGACACACCAAGGAATGGCTAGCTGTGGAGGAGAATCAAGAGACGGGCTGTAAAGAAGTGGATGGACCACTTTTGCACAAGCACGCTAATGAAGTGATGTTAATCTTACTGTAGAATGTTGTGGAGGTGCTGCAAAGCCCTCTTTTTAAAGCCATAACCCCATGTGCCCGAGAAAAAAAAAAAAAAATGCAGCAGCATGACCCCAACGTTCGTTGTATCGTTGAAACGAGGCTATCCAAGAGTTCTATTTCTCGAGCTCAAAAAATGTAGGGGCACGCTGAGGGGTTACGCTGGATCATTGTTTTGATGCGGACCGATCCCCCCCCCCTTCTTTCTTTTTTGGTAATCGTACGGTCCAATCTTTAAAAGGAAAACTCTTGCTAGCGTCGACATTATTGCTAAGCATGAAGTATCTGCAGACCAATACACGTTTTGATGGCAACATTGAAGTGACCATTGTCATGGCACTGGGCATTGCTTATCATGGCTCTGATTAGGGTTACCCTTTCCCATGGTGCAGTCAAGGGAGGTGCTGCTGCTTGAAAGTTTCGCGGCAACGCTTTGGTAAGGCTGCCTTCTCCTCCTTGCTGGCCACATAAATTTGGATTGAGAATGACTCGATGACCATCCTGCTGAAAGATATTGTTTGCCTTTGCTCTGCTCCGACTTCATCGATGCAGCACCTTCGAACCCATCCATATCGTGCTAGTAATAATTCTCCGAATGCGAACATTTCCGAGACCATAGGTTGAAGCAGTTGTCCAATTTGGCCCCCCAAAACCTGCGAACCCATCAAAACGGATCACTGCCTTCGGTTTATCTACATCATATCAAAGAAAATAATTTAAAAAAAAAAGAGATTTTCGTAATTTAAAAGAATAGGATTTGGACGAAGAAACCTGCAAGGAAGGACGAATTAGGTGACGTAGGAGAGGGATTTCTCTACGTGGGAATTACTACTCCAAGAGCTGCCATTGCTCATGGTTCTAGCTCTGATGACTCCTTTTTTCAAGAATTCTAACGGCGAAGGAGAGATTCGTGGTGAGGAACGAGGAGGAGGATCGATTTCTGTATAAATTAGGGTTCGAGGGAGGATACTACGGAGTACGGAGGTCTCTCTCAAATGCTCGACCCCAAGAAACGACTCGTCGCAACGGTTCCTTTTATCTCAGCGATGGTGATCAGATACGCACGTCCGATACGATGGCCGGCGATATCGAATTATGTGTTCCTTGCTTGGCCCTATTATGTCACCCATTGGCCATTCGGGAATTCCGTAAAGGGGTAAGTTGACCGCGCTTAATCCACTCCTTCGCTCGCTGCTTCTTTGTCGCTCTCCCTACGGTTTCGATCAAAACCTAGGGTTTTATGCTCCCTCATCCTTTTTTTTCTTCCGTTTTCCGCCGCTTCTTAGATCTAGGTTTCCTCCCTCCGGCAGATTCCATGGAAGCACCCGTCTCCGGCGCGGTCATCGCGAAGCGCCTGGCGTCCTGCAACAAGTCCGTCCGCGACCGCGCCGTCCGCGCCCTCACAGCGTGGCTTACCCAGCAGCCCGACGACGCCGTCTCCAAGGACGACCTCCTCAAGATCTGGAAGGGCCTCTTCTACTGCGTTTGGCATTCCGACAAGCTCCCTATCCAGGTCGACCTCATCAACCGCCTCGCCTCCCTCCTCGACGCCCTCGCAGCCCCCCTCGCCGATCGCTACTTCGAGGCTTTCGTTCTCACCATCCGCCGCGAATGGGGTGGAATCGACTTCCTCCGCCTCGACAAGTTCTACCTCTTGAACCGCCGGTTCCTCCGGCACCTCTTTCTCCTCCTCAGGAAAAACGATTGGGAACTCGATCTCTCTGCCCGCCTGATAGGGATTCTGTTGGAAAAATCGCTTCTTGCTGCCGATAAGTACCCGGCCCAGGGCGTCAATTACCACATCGCCGAGATCTTCTTGGACGAGATCAAGGAGTTCCTCCCACTCTGTGTGGAAACCCTAGACGTGCTGCTGAAGCCCTTCTTCTCTGTGCTGGAGAAATCTCCAGATAAGGTGTTGGTGAATAAGATCAAGGTGAATGTCTTTGATCGGTTGCTCCAGCATGGTGCGAAGCTGTTAGATGTTGAGAAGGCTGGAAACCAAGTGGATTCGGGCAGTGACGTCGAGAAATTTGGAAAGATTCCTTTGGTATTGAGCTTTTCGAAGAAGTTCCTCGACTCTGCTTCTGCTTCTGAAACACTTCAGGGCAATAGGAAAGCCCTGTTTGGTTTGCGTGATGGTTTCCTCAAATTGGAGAAGGATTTAGAGAAATCAGGAGTTCATATTTCTGTCCAGCACCTAGAAAACGGGAATTCAGTGAAGGTGCCCGAGCCAGTTGTCTCGGAGAATTCTGAACGGTTTGAGGTGGAGATGGGAAGTGGTGATGGGGCTTCAGATGATCAGCCACCCAAGAAGAAGAAGTTGAAGAAGAAGAAGAAGAAGAAATCAAAGAAAGCATCAAGTGGCACCGAGAAGAAGGGCAAATCCAAAAATAAGAAGTCATTGGATTCAAATACAGAAACCAACGATGCTGAACAATTCACGGAGTATAATAATGTGGTTAATGGTGATGCTACAGAAACCCATGACTTGATTAATTTTGATGAATGTGTAATCTCAAGTCTTCAGAAGCAGTTTGAGAAAGCTGCTGCTGAAGCTGGAATGGCAAATGATAACGAAAGATTAAGTGCTCTGCCTGCATCACTGGTTACTAATGCCATGCCTAAGAAGAGGAAAAGAGCAAAGAGTGCAGACAGGAAGACCACCGCTAGTGGAAGTGATGCTGATGGAGGAAGCATAGCAGGAGAGAGCAGAGTGAAGAGTGTTAAGAAGGTCAGATTTTCAATGAATAACAACTTGGTCTGGAAGCCACAAAGCCCTTTGCCTCCCCAGAGCTTGAGATTGCCACCATCTGTTACTCCAAGAGGTAGTGCACTAAAAAAGGGTATTCCTCCTGGCCCTATCAAAGAGACCCCTCCGAAAGTTAAAAAGATCAAGGTAAAGGCCGACTCTGTGAAGAAAGTCAGGAAGCGGTCTGCTGTTTCTTCGGCTGTAAAGCACCTCCTCAAGCTACAAAGTCTTTCCACGTAGATTGGCGGAGATGTAATGGTCATACTTTTCATGTTTTAGAGTTTGGATTTCTTCATTGCTATTTTTTTTGATACTTGGTAGTTTAGCTTTACAGTTTGTTTAGCTTGCTGGTTCATTTTTCTCCATTTGGGTTCATGTTTTGGATGAATGTTATTTCAAGCGTTGCCATCAGATCTATTACATGATGCACTCTGTTGCATTATCTTGTACCATTAACATGATTTTGTGCTGGACTCAGTGGCAAATTAATATGTTTTAATGATTTTAGCGGCATATTTTGGAGCTTTTGTTTCCTTGTATGTTTATGATGGACATGCTTGTTTTTAACTTATGTATTTTTTTGCTACCTGTTGTGTGCTCTTTGCTAGTACCTTTTTCGTATATTTTATGAACACTATGCGGAGTATTGAATATAATTTATTCAGTGTAATCATCTCTGTTATGGGAACCACTTTTGGTCAACTAAGCCTGTATAATTTATTTTTTATTTTTTGATATTTGAATATATGAATGAGAACATCTATTTAAAGGTTTATTGTGAATGTAAATTTGGGAGAGGGGGATAGAGATATCAGAACGTTTTTTTCCCTTCTTGGCAGATAATTGGTGGCATTCTTTTCTAGGATTTGGTAAATTAAGGGCGCTGGACTGGATCTGGAGACTATTGCATGTGACTCATTGTTTAAGTTCTCCACTGCTCTGTGCTGGTATACTCACAGGATGCTTGTTCTTTTAGTAGTGATGGCTGCATATTATGGAATATAACTGCTAATTATTCCTCAGAGATGTGAATTGGTACTAATGGGTTTGGCCATCTTTATATATAGGAAAATGGAAAAAAACTTTTTGCTTTTCTGTGGGTTGGGGGTTTACCCTACCGCTCTTCTAATCAATCTTATACGACCATTTTGTTTAAAATCTTAAAAGATATGAAGGTTTACACCCACCCAACATCTGCTTTTGTAGATTTACAGCTGACTCCTTCAAAATCCTCCTGTCAATCTCATACACATCCTCTAATTAGATCTGCGTCAACAGCTTGTTGGTGCATGCAGAAGTCTCTGATGTATCTAATAATTCACCATTGTCTAGTTGTTGCTGTATCTGGTAATGATCCTGTTGCAAGTTTTAACATTGAATTTATCTGAATGATCATGATGTTACACCATATGCTGATGCCAACTAGAATTACCAATGGTCACTGGAGTCTTTTTTTTTTTTTTTTTTTTTTTATAAATGATCGAGGTTCTCTCTTGTGAAGAGCTTTTCTATGGTTATAAAAAAGAACATAATCGCAAAAGATATTGAATCTGCCAGTGACACCACTTGACAGTTGTAGGAATCTTATCAAGTGGGCATATAATGTTCTATATGATCATTATTTTGTCATGATTAGGTATTGCATCATCATAAAAGGCTTGATTTGATCAAGAGGTGTAGGTTATCAAGTCATTGTCCTGGCTATGATGGGATGATTATTGTTTTAATTTTACTCTCTTATGCAGGCACTCACACAATAGCCCAAATAAGGTTGGTCCAAATCGGACAACTGGGGGCCAAGCACTGATGGAGATTTGATATACCTTCTTTAAACTGCTTACTCTCAAAAATCTTGTTATTTAGAGATCCTTAACATTTACATCGCTTATGCATCTAGTTGTCAAGAAATGGATATTGCATGAACAATATATATATTTTCGACCATTGGATGCATGGGTTAGTTATATCCATATCATATAATTTTTGACAACAAGCAATTTAGAGATAATAGATCATGTTTAACTGCTTGGTTTATCAGTACCTGGCTCGACTCTGTACACACAAAATTCACTAGAGAGAGAGAGAGAGAGACATCCATTTCTTGAATTTTAAGAAAAAGAATCGAGCGAATTTGTAATTCTAAGTAGCTGGGAACTTGTGCTCATTGACTTCCATTTTTTATATAAATTACAATTATGTAATTGCAATTAGACTCCATGTTTCAGAAGTCAATAATGACAAGCAGTAAATATTTCTTGCATTCTTTGTATTTTCTGTGTTTTTCTCCCCAGTTTAAGGGGAACATTTTCTTCCTGTTTTGATCTTTGAGAGCGTAGATTGTCAGTATGTATATGTTTGGCCTTCGAAAGTAAAATTGCTGATCATTAATGATCTCCTTCAATCTGCATGTAAGTATAATTTTAGCATGGGTGGCTAGTCATATGAACTTGGCTGAGCTACCATTGCAAGAAGAGCTTACAAGTTTCATTGCTTTTTTTGTCTCAGTTCTGGGAAGTAACTTTGCTATTTGTACTGGATGTCAAGCTTCACACAGTTAAGAATTATGTTCATGTGTTGAATGGAACAATATTTTGGCAGTGTGGAGAAGTAGAGAACAATGAAGGTGGAGGTGATGGTAGTCACTAACTGGCATGACAATGATTAGCGGGATTAGCATCCGAAAAATTTACAAATCTGACTCAGGAATGATGAATATTTTGTAGTGAAGCTGCTTGATTTTATCTCAGCATCTCTCAGATGGTAGCCCATGAATTGAGCAGAATGTAGGAAAAGGATTCATGGAGGCAACCCTAACAAATTAAGGATCAAGGCTTGGTTCAGTTGTTGCAAAGCTGCTTGCAAGATTTGATATCATATAATTATTTGGAAGAGTATTGCCCTGCTGCAGTTTGAATGTTGATTCCAGTTTTTGATTGCATGTAATGCTGCTATTCTAGTTGGATGGGCTTGCCATTTTGCTAAGATTGAAGCCTTTGGTTGAATTTTCCACTTTCTAAAGGATTTTCTTATTTGTAGTTCTTGGGCATCTTGGATTCAGTATCGAACAGGATTATCCAGGCATCCCCTTGGTCACCTTGTGCGGGGCTCTTTCTGGCCATTCTGCCGAGATGGGATATAACCTGCTATGATAAAAACCGATGGGACTTGATGAAGGCTGCTTCCTTCTGTTTAGGAATGAGAACGGCATCATGGGAGATGCCGGCTCTGGAGAGTAACAAATTAATGGTTCACCAGCTGTCAATGGATTGGGTTCAGATCTGAGATCCATAGGTATTTATTCAATGAATTTGGATCTAGTATTAGCATAAGATCTATTTATTCAGATCCAAATCCGGATAGAATCTAGATATTTAATATTCAAATCTAAGATCTATATATATATATATATATATATATATATATATATATACATTATAAAAAATTCTTTAGTCTTCCTCTCCTCGTCTTTCTATCTTCCGCTCAATCTCGCTCGTCGGTGAGGTCGGACCCCCTCCCTTCCTCTCTCGTTCTTCTCTTCCTCTCTCGATCTCCCTCGTCGGTGAGACTGGACGGTTCGGATCTCCTTCCTCCCTCTCTCGATCTCTCTCATCGGTGAGGCTGGACGGTTCGGACCCTTTCCCTCTCTCTCTCTCTCGATCTCCCTCCCTGGAGAGGTCGGACGGTCCGAACCTTCTCCCTCCCTCTCTTTCTCTCTCGATCTCCCTCATTGGCGAGGTTAGATCCCCTCTCTCCTTTTCTCGATCTTCTCTTCCTCTCTCAATCTCTCTCGCTAGCGAAGCTGGACCCCCTTCCTCCCTCTCTCCCTCTTTCGATCTCTCTCGATCTTCTTTGCTGATGAGCTTGGAGCCCCTCCCTTCCTCGATCTCTCTCACTGGCGGCCGACAAGCTCGGAGCCCCTCCATCCCTCTCTTCCTCTATCGATCTCTCTTGTTGGCGGCCGGTGAGTGATCGGACTTCTCTCTTTCTCTCTCTCTGTCTTTCGGTCTTCCTTTCAATCTCTCTTTCTTTCTTAGTTTCAGATCTCGAAATCGGATCTGGATATTCGGAATTCATTAGGATTCGGATCTGATACTTCAAGACTAGATCCATCGAGTATTCGAGTCTGGGTCTGGTATAAGTAATTAAAATCGGATCCGGATCTGAAAATTTAGATTTCGATCCGAATTTGATCGATTGACATGTCTAGTTCACCTGAGGGATTTAATATATGATACGAGGCAGCCATTCCAAATTCAACAAATGTAGTCTTTGACCATGAACCTTGGTCCTACTGCACTCGGTGCCATGGTGGTTAACACAACAGTATTTTTTTTCTTAATACTGATCGCACGTATAATGGGTTGATTTGTTTTTCTGCCAAATTTTACTTAATTTGGTGCAATAGTTTTTATGATGGTTCTTAACTATGTTACACCCTGCAACTACAATCATACTGTAGGATGTGAGAACCATGAATTAAAGCTGGCGTGGGCGACCAAGCATAACTGCATGAATCATGCATGATGGACAGTAATAATGATGAAAATGGAGTCTCGTTCAAATTTTCCTTTCAGCATGCAATCTCCCTTAATTTTTGTTTTTTGGAACTTCAATGCCGATGCCTTTATCTGGTCAGATAATTGGGATCTGAACCTATGTGGATTTGAAAGAAAATCCCAATCGACTGGTCAGATAATTGGGAATTAGAGTCTAAATTGTAAATCTAAATGTGATTCAAGTTGGATCGAAGTTTAGTTTGACTCAAGGTTGCCAATGAACTGAGTCAGTACAGTCTTAGCTATTTCTAGAGCCATGTCATGACCAACAAGTAATAGCCGATGAACCTAAGTCCTCGACATATCATCAGCTTTCTTCGTTCAAAAACATGTACCTAATGGTGCAATCACATTTGAAAGATTGCCAAATAAAAATGAAGTGCATGTTTAGCCTTATGCTGACTTCTTTTTTGATCTTCCTTTTAAGCATAAGAAGTTAATAAAAAATTGATCAAGTAATGCAGATAAATTAATTTCTTTACATCTAAGATGGGGTGGTCATTTTGATATTTTCCTTTGTCAGTTGTCACAAAAGAACATCTTTTATGTTCTTAAGGTAGGCCCAATATTAACTAATAAAATCAAAGCTATATTAAATCTAGCCTTGCCCCCCTGGTGCATGGCACATATATCGTATTAAATATTAAATTTTTGGATATGGTGATCCTGAACAAAAGCTTAGCCTACAAATCACAACGCCTTTATGCTTGCTTCATGGTTAAACACCATTTATGGACATGCAAACAGCTGGTCATCAGCAAAGCTATTTTTGGATACCAGAACCACGATGCTCATGTCCCTCACCCACACATCAGACTAGCTCCAAGTTCTGCTTAAATCTCTCTTTTCTTCCCTATTTTTAGGAACACTAGAAGTTGGTTTTCCTCCATTGCCGCTAGAATCTGAGGTTGACTGAGGCCAATAGGAATATAAAATGTCACAGCGGTTGGTCACTATTTGGGATGGAATGAAGAGTTATTGGAGGAATGATGATGTTTGCTGGTGTGGTCGTTTAAATTTCTAAGATGTAGAACCGACCTCCATTTGTTGGAGATTTTTCGGCCGGCAATTCTCCGGTGCCCAAATCAGTTGAATTTTAAAGAAAAAAATAAAAGAGATGGGAAACGAGTTTCTAGAAAGAGCATAAAGCTGTTCGGATGACTCAGCTAAGGATCTCTCGGCTCCCCTCGCTCTATTATTGCTGTAAGAAGATATTTTAATGCAAGATCCACGGAGAGAGAAGGCCATGGAGATTAATACCAATGTTTGAATGATTTACATTTCTTTTTTTCTTGAGAAAATGTGGAGACCAACCCTATCTGCTTTAGGTATATTGTTGATTTGAAAGTTGAAAGACCGGTTGGTGGACCGGAAATTTATCAACTTGGCTACGTAATTAATGCTCGAAGCCGTGTATGCGGTCGATCTCCCTGAGGGTAATAGGCTTCTTCGCCTTAGCTGTCCTTTATTAATGTGTTCTCTGGGCCTGTTTTTAGGGTCACGTCAATTGAACCAAAAAAAAAAAAAAAAAAAAACAACGCACGTCTGGTCTCGTGTCGAACGCTCCATCTTTGCCATTTCACAAAGATTTCTCCCTATTACTTAATACTAGAGCCCAGAAACAAACAAATTGAAAACTTGATTAAAATAGTGCAGTTGCATCCAATTATTCAAGATTGGGTGTTCATTCTAATATTTTCTTTTGGTCACACAGAATCCTCTCCTAGTCTCCTTAGGTCCCTAGGATAGCATTAATTTTCTTAATTCAAATCAAATCGGTGTTAAATGTAGCCTTGTCCTCCCGATGCTTGGCATCAATATTATATCGCAACTTAAATTGTTGGGGATCGTAACACTGGACAAAAAACAGCTTCTTTTATCTTGGACAGCCCACGCCCCGCTGTTTTTGCTTGCTTCATGGTCGAACGTCCACCCGTGGGCGCAAACAGCTGTCTCTGCCAAGGCTAAATTTGAATGCCAGAAATCGTCTTACCGAACTGGTATAGTTACCTCCTCACCTCAAGTCCAAACTAGACCAGCTATTATGTATTTATTTATTTATTTATTTTTGCCTTTTCAGAGAAATATCATGCTAGCAGTGACTTTATCATACAAAACAATTGATAGAAGCTCATCTCATATTGCTGTCATAAGAACGCTCAACATGTCTCTAATTATGATAACAACAATCCAAAGAGAACTGCCGCTTAGTATTTAGAATCCAGCGATGCTGATTAATAGATACATTTCATCGAAGATAGCTCATAGATTTTTTTTTTTTTTTTTTTTCTTTAAAGGAAAATAAGAGCAAAGAACAACACCGTCATCTATCAAGGTGCTAAAATGCGGTGAAGGCTTGGTTAAGGACACCGCTGGAACGTGAACACGAGAAACGAAAACTGGACTAGCTCCTTGGTCCCTGTGAGTTGCCTTCTCCGTGAACGCGTCATGCTTCCCGGGCCCTTCTCGGTTCACATATAAATATGCCTTCGGACCCAAGCCCGTTCACCAAAGAAAACCAAAATCCCAAGAACCTGCAATTCCTCCAACCCTCTCCCCTACCATGTCTCCCTCCTCTTCTCCAACGTCTTCCACGGCAATGCTACTAGTTTCCATGCTAGCTCTTTCCTCCTTCCTAACCATAGCCTATGGTGGCAGCTTCTACCAAGACTGCATGGTCACATGGGGCAATGGGCGTGGCAAGATCATCAATGACCAGCTCCTCACTCTCTCTATGGACAAATACTCCGGCTCGGGCTTTGAGTCCAAGAACGAGTATCTCTATGGCAAGATTGAGATGCAGATCAAATTTGTACCGGGCAACTCGGCTGGCACAGTCACCACCTTTTTTGTAAGCTTTTATCACCACCTTGTTATTATATGTCAACGGCTAATTATCATCTTATAGATTTACATACTAATAGTTCATGAATTTTGTTGCATGATATATTCTGAAGCTACGCTCGCAAGGTGCGGCACATGATGAGATCGACTTCGAGTTCCTCGGTAACGTTAGCGGCCAACCTTATGTTGTCCACACCAATGTGTTCACCCAAGGGAAGGGCGATAGGGAGCAGCAGTTCTACCTGTGGTTTGATCCCACCAAGGATTTCCACACCTATTCCATCACATGGAATCCACAACACGTTATGTAAGTCTACTTCAACCACCTAGTTTGCAAGCTCCAATTAATCGATACGTACCATTAACCATGACTGCAGCCTTGTGTATATTATTAACATCGACATGCTTGGATCTCTTCTCAGCTTTGCGGTGGACGGCATTCCATTGAGAGACTTCAAGAATCTGGAGTCGAGAGGGGTGCCATTCCCGAAGAACCAAGCCATGAAGGTGTACTCGAGCCTGTGGAACGCCGACGACTGGGCCACGATGGGTGGTTTGGTGAAAACCGATTGGACCC
Source organism: Cocos nucifera (assembly GCA_006176705.1). Classification (NCBI taxonomy): domain Eukaryota; kingdom Viridiplantae; phylum Streptophyta; class Magnoliopsida; order Arecales; family Arecaceae; genus Cocos; species Cocos nucifera. Next base: position 1,942,281 of record QRFJ01000083.1, read on the forward strand.
AGGCACCGTTCACGGCATCCTTCCGGAACTTCAATGCTGATGCCTGTATCTGGTCTTGGGACACGTCTAGGTGCTCGTCGGGGAAATCGAAGACTCCAGCTTCAGCCAAGGAGGCTTGGTGGACGGACGAGCTGAGTCCGATGAGATACCGGAGGATGAGATGGGTGCAGAGGAAGTACATGATTTATGACTACTGTGCTGATCGGAAGCGGTTCCCTCGTCAGCCTCCTGAGTGCAGGCGTCGTTGATTTGATTTACTTTTCAGAGCGCGTATATAAGTCCTCATGCACGTCAAAATTAAATTTTGAGAGTTTTTCTTGTTTGTTTATGTACTTTATTTATATTACGATTGCCAAAATAAAAATATTTCGTTCATGTTTGTTGTGATTCATAAGTACGATAAGAATCGCCTCATGCGATGCAAGGATGTGTCGTGGAATAAATTTGGAACTAGAGCTGCATTCCGAATGGTTAGACCCGGATCTGATCCATATCTCTGATCCGATATGGATCCAACTCATACTGGATTCAAACCTAGACCAATGGCCCAAAACTTAAAATGGCCCAGCTGGATTGAAATCCCGGTAAGCCGTGAATTTTGCTCTTTCTCCTTGTTTTTCTTTTTCAAAGAAGTGATGTGAGTTCAGTTGAACTTTTTTTTTTTCTTTTCTTTTTTTTCAGTAAAAGAGTTTAGTTGAATTCAAATCAAGTTGATTGGACCTGAATGGACTTAGTTGAACTCGTTAAAGTTTTGTTCTATGTAATTGGGGCCTGAACCAATCTGGATTTGAAAGAAAATTCCACCATACTGGTCAGATAATTGGGAATTAGAGTCTAAATTGTAAATCTAAATGTGATTCAAATAGGATCAAAGTTTAGTTTGACTTGAACTTAGTTAGTAAATTCTTGGCTATTTCTGGAGCCATGTCATGACCAACAGGTAATAGCCGATCAGCCTAAGAGCCTGTTTGGCCAAGCTTTTGAGAAGAAAAATTTTTTTTTTTTCAAAAAATATTTATTTTAAAAAAATAGGATGTTCGGTCAAGCTTATTTTAAAAAATAATCTGCTTTTGAGTGACAGCAGAAGCAGTTTTTCTGCTGCGGAGAGGAAGCAGAAAATTAAAGCTTTTCATGGAAGCAGAAGCAAAAACAGAAAATTAATTTTTTTAAGATAAAAATATTCTTACTCAAAATTATTATTTACTATAACTATACCTATTTATTTTCATCCATCCTCCCATTATTTAATGAATGATGTATTTTGATGTATTTTTATACATGTATATTATCATATAAAAATTATGTAGAATGATCAATATATATTATCTTTGGTTTAATTATATTTATATTAATTAAAATTTTAATATATATTTTTTTATTTTTTTATTTTAATTAAATAAAAAATAAAAAATTAAATTAAAATTGATCATTATGAATATTTAAAATTATTTATCTATTTAAATAATATTAATTATAAAGTAAATCTATATATATCTTTTTTAGTAATTTAATAGTTAAAAGTATTTTTTTTGAAAGATTTGCCAAACACAAACTACTTCTCAAATACTGATAAAAATGCTTATCAAATGATTTTGCCAAATACAAACTATTTTTCTCTCACAGTATTTTTTTTTAAATTTTATTTAAAAAAAATAATTTTAAAATAAGCTAATTTTCATAGCTCAATCAAACAGGCCCTAAGTCCTCGAATACACGAGCTTTCTTCGTTCAAAAACAAGTACCTAGTGGTGCCATCAAATTTGAAAGATTGCCAAATAAAAATCAAGTGCATGTCTAGTCTCGTGCTGAATGCTTCTTTGCCCCTTCTTTTTTAATTTCCTCTAAGGATGAGAAGTTAATAAAACAATTGATCAAGCAATGCAGATAAAATAATTTCTTTACAACTAAGATAGGGTGGTCATTTTATTATTTTCCTTTGACAGTTGTCACAAAAGAACATCTTTTAGGTTTTAAGATAAATCTGATATTTACTAATAAAATCAAAGCTATATTGTATCTAGCCTTGTCCCCTTGATGCATGGCACCGCTATTATAGTACATGTTAAATTTTTGAATATGGCAACGTCGAACAAAAGCTTAGACCACAAATCGCATGCCTTTCTACTTGCTTCATGGTCGAATATCCACGCATGGACATACAAATAGCTAGTCTTCAGCAAAACTACATTTGGATGCTAGAACTAAGAGTGCAAATGAATCAAGCTACTCGCGAGCTATTTGAGCTTGACTCGACTCAATTATTATCTAGTTCGAGTCGAGCTCGAGTAGCACAATACTCAATTCGAAAGCTCATGAGCCTACTCGAATATATGTATATATAAATAATTAATATTATTTTTATTTATTATATATATATATTAATATATATTATTAGTAAGATATGGCTTAATTTCGAGCTCAAACTCAAGCTCGAGTATAGCTCGGTTTATACTCGAATCGATCTCGAGTTTTGTCTATTTTTCATCGAGCCGAATTCAAACTTGAGATATTAAGGCTCGGTTGAACTCAAGCTTTCAGTTACTCGACTTGACTCGGCTCGATTGCATCCCTAGCCAGAACCACAATGCTGACATCCCTCACCTACAAATCAGACAAGTAGCAAGTTCTACTTCGAATCTCTCTCTTTTCTTCCCTCTTCCAAGAAACACTACAAGTTGGTTTCCCTCTATTGTCGATGGAATTTGAGGTTGATAGAGGTGGGTAAGAATATGAAGTGTCAAAGAGATCGATCACTACCCAAGATGGAATGAAGAACAATTAGAGGAATAAAGATGTTTGTTGGTGTGGCCGTTCAGACACCTAGGCTGTAAAACCAACCTACAAAAGAAGTCAACTTATCGAAAATTTTTCAACTAGTAACTCCATTGTTCAAATTAATCGAGTAGTGGAATAGAGAGAAAGAGAATTTCTAGAGAGAGAACAAAGCTATTCGAATAACTTACCTGAGCATCTCTCGGTTCTCTTTACTTAAAGCTAAGGATTGATATCCGTTACGAATACAGATGGGATATATATTAACTGTATAGTGACAACTTCGTACAATAACTATATAGTAACAGATACTCATAATTATAAATGCTTCAATTATGCAATTATAGGAGAGATTGTATAATCGCTATTGAAATTGTGACCTCGATCTAAATGAATCACCTTTGATCTATTTTGGTTTAGCAGTAGCCGAGATGAAGTGCTTCGGTCTATATTGATCTAATCACTTCGTTTGATACCAAAGTTAGATAAACAAATATTCACCGCATCACCCTCTTTCATTAGACTCTTGAGATATAGACATAATTAATATTATGCTGCAAAAAAGTTCTTAAGATTATTAGGAATATCATAGCAACCATGGTTTTGCCATGCAAAAGAGCCATAGAAGACCATGCTATATTGGCTAATAATTAAATCCGTGCTTGATTACTTCATGTATAGACATGTCTACCTTGTAACATGAGAATCCAAGGAAGCTCTCTTTTACAAAGCAGAATCCAAGGATACTAATTTATAGATAGTGATATATATTTTTTCCGGGGGTAGCTCATAGTATATTTTCTATAACTCTTCTAACTTTATAGTCAAGAGGTAGCTGGTGGATGAGCTGAGACCACCAATTCCAAGGTTGCCGTTAGTTTCTTGCACCTAAAAATAGACATCCGTTTAAAAGTGCGAGGATGGTTTCTTGAGCACAGCACTGGTATTTGGCACCAGAAACGGAAACCGGACGAAGCCGATAGCCGAAGACGCGGATACCAGTTGCCTCCAGGCTGCCCTCTTTATTTCAGCACTCAAAATCCGAATAACGAATCACACGCTCAATCCTTACTACTGGACGCTTCTCAATTTCACCTATAAATACGCCTACGAAACCATTCTCTCCATCAAAAAACAAAAACCGAAATCCCCAAAACCTCCAATTAATTCTCCCTCCGCTTCTCCAACCTCTCCCATGGCGATGCTTCTAGCTTCCCTGCTCGCTCTTTCCTCCTTTCTAGCCACAGCACATGGTGGCAACTTCTATAAAGATTGCAAAGTTACGTGGGGTGGCGGGCGTGGCAAGATCATCAATAGCCGGCTTCTCACTCTGTCTCTCGACAAATACTCTGGCTCGGGTTTTGAATCCAAGAATGAATATCTCTTTGGCAAATTGGAGATGCAGATCAAGCTCATACCTGGCAACTCGGCCGGCACGGTCACCACCTTCTACGTAAACCTTTACCCCCACCTATCCATCAAACATTTTATACCGATATATAAAGTCTCATACATATATAATAGCTAATATTTTGATGGATTTTGCTCATGTTTCCGTGCAGTTAAGATCGCAAGGGCCGACTCACGATGAGATCGACTTGGAGTTCCTCGGCAATGTTAGCAGCCAACCATACATTATCCACACCAATGTGTTCACCCAAGGGAAGGGCAACAGGGAGCAGCAGTTCTACCTATGGTTTGATCCCACCAGGAACTTCCACACCTATTCCATCACATGGAATCCGCAACATGTTATGCAAGTCTATTCGAATCTTTTAACTCCGAACGATGCATTGTCTTATTAGCCATAATGGCCTTGTATTTTTAACGTTAGAATTAATTTATGTCTTCTGATCAGCTTCGCGGTCGATGGCATTCCGATAAGAGACTTCAAGAATCTTGAGTGGAGAGGGGTGGCATTCGCCAAGAACCAGCCCATGAAGGTGTACTCGACCCTGTGGAACGCCGACGACTGGGCGACGATGGGCGGGGCTGTGAAGGCCGACTGGACTAAAGCACCGTTCACCGCAGCCTTCAGAAACTTCAACGCCGATGCCTGCGTTTGGTCTGCCGGCACCTCTACGTGCTCGTCGGGGAAATCTGGAGCCTCCTCGGCTGCGAAGAAAGCGTGGTGGAATGAGGAGCTGGATGCGAATAAATACCGAAGGATGAGATGGGTGCAGAGGAAGTATATGATTTATGACTATTGTTCTGATCGGAAACGATTCCCTCGACGGCCTCGTGAGTGCAGGCGTCATTGATTTGGTTCCTTCAGGGAGAGCACGGTGTCCCTGTGGAGATGACTCATTGAAGCTAGCAGCTGAATTCTTTTATTCTTGGTTCTTTTATGTGCTCTACTTTGTCGTGCTTGTGGATATTTTTTTATTTGTTTATATTTTGATCCATGTAATAAAGATACTCATGCAATGCAAGTGGTCTCATGGATAAATTTGGCAATTAGATGTGAATTGGGCTTACAAATAGTCACATCCCTCTATTTGAAAAGTACTAAAGATACTAAAGATTTCAGGTTCAACTCTTGGTATATATTCACAAGAATTTGGACCGGGTCTTTATCCTCGTCTAACAAAGATTAACTCATAACCAGTACCTAGACCCACGGATTAAAAATGAATCTCACATCAAGTTAGAACTCCATCTGCGACTCAAATTCAAATCAAGCTGATCAGACCTAACCAGAGAAAATCTTGTTCTTTCTGAATGGAAACAATTTGAGAAGCAGAGGAGAAAGCTTACTTTAACAGAGGAGAAACGAAAACAAGGTTGAAAAGGAAGTATAATAGAAGCCAGCTTAATTAAAAGACTCAAGTCTCTGAAGGCTTTGCATTCTATGAGAGAGTTTGTGAGATCTGTTGGTGGCCTTCCTCAGGTTTAGCATTACAAAGGTTATCCAAAGATGAAATGGGATTTCTTTAGCAGAAACGCAGGGGCGTTTCTTCCTCCCCCTCCCAAACATTCCAACACGATGCTAACATGAGCTGGTCCCAGGCTCTTTGCTCTTCTATTTTCGATTTAATCTGCTTTATTCTCCAGCATTTCCAGAGAGATAGGAGGGCGGCCGTCCTTTGACCTGAAAATAATTATTCGAAGCTAACCATAAGCTTCCAGTGAAGGCGCACCAAAAGAATGCATGACCAGAAAATTCCTAGCTTGCTCCACAAACATTGCATTCTAAATTTATCGGCCATCCTTTGCTTGCTAACACCTTGCCTGTGTGGAGGCAGTCTTCAGTGGCAAACCACACAAACAAGAGTTCTTCTTCCATGATGTCGACCATTGGATCATGCCCCACACAGATCTCAAAGCATTCCTCACTCCATCATTCATCCATCTGCACAGATCTCAAAGCGATCACGTGTGATCCAATGGTGGATCCATATGAAGGATCGTGAATCCTTCTTTCATGCGAAAGATGCAGCCCATCCCATACCATAACTTCCATATCTTATAAGGTGCACCAGTTTTCCAAAGAGCATCATAGAAAGCGCAAGTGAGACCACCGTTGTTGATGAATTGATGGCAAGATTTCATTGAATACTCTGCCATTTGATTACAAAAAGCGCAAGTGAGACCACTGTTGTTAATGAATTGATAGTAGGATTTCATGGAATACTCACCATCTGAAGAACCACTACATTCCCTACTCTTGAAGGTCAGTCAGATGATTAAGTCCAGCAAGCTACTGATCAGGTTCTCTGAACTCATGTGATCAAGGACCATTCAACTTAACCTTCCATGTACGCCTTTTCCAATTCTATTGCACATTGCAACATTGTTTTTAACTACCCTTCGATAAAGAGAATCAAATAAATATGAGAATGAAACATTTCCAACCCAAACATCTTATCCGAAGTCTAGTGCTCTTGCATTAAGGTTCCAACGGATAGACTTTATTGATGTGCTTGTACGGTGCGCTGGAAGGATTGCAGTCTCTAAGATATGGCACAGCAACACATGTTATTCAAAATTCTAATAAATGACTTTGTGCTTATTCTTAATACTTCTTTTTTCCAGTAGATGATGATGTGATTACCAAAAGAAAAGGACAATCTCCCTAGTATATTGCTTCCTTACTTGTCCATGCATCACTGAAGGATTCAGAATACAAGTATATTTACTAGTATTGATTTCTTGTGCATTATCTTCCAGTTCCAACCAATCCTATACAGTGCTAAAGATCATTCAACCAATGTGATTTCTAATTAATCTTTTTAAACAGGCATAACATTCTTATATACAAGTGGATTACAATGAGCTAGAATCATCAAAGCCTTGTGAGGCCACAATAAGGGTGCATTATAAAAGACTTTTCTAATGCCTCATGGTTTTGTATATGAATTCATATACGCAGATATATACCTCTCTCAATCTCAAGCCCTGAGATGAACCATTTAAGCATAAATGTGAGTTGTCCTATGATTATGCAATGCCCTAGCCCATCTTGATTAGGATCTGCAATCCCAATGAAAAGAACTGCATAAATTTCTAACAAAAACGATGGCCTACAGCCGTCTGCAGAGTCTAATCTGACAATTCTACGTTCAATATGGCTGCCTTCATAGTCATTTCTGTTTAAATTGACACACGACACAATTTTGTGGATCCATAACTAAACTTGAGATCCGTCAAACACTAAGTTGAAAAAGTTGATTCTTGCATCAAAATTCCGAGCCATTGGATTTGGTTGGTTTATTTTTTTCCATATCTGTACTCAGATTTTTTGGTAAGCCTAACATGGACTATGGTTTTGACCATACTCTATTGGTTACCATAGTTACTATACAAGGATCCAATGACGACAATTTACATGATTCCAGGGGTCAGTGTGTAACTCTCGAAAATGAGGCTCGAGTTAGAAGTTACAACCAGGCCAGTATCGTGTATCCCAGTGGGCGGGCAGCACACTGCCCTGTGCCAACCGTGTTGAAGCTTCCATAGAAACTTCGATCCTAAACCAATTTGAGGGTGGGAAATCAGAGATGGCAGCTATGCGAACCAAAACCAAACACGTCTCGTTTACAATCTAGAGATCCGACTCCACGTCCCCACTACGTAACAACCCACGCGGAAAGCCCAAAACCATCCTCTGGTCAAACATTTTGAACTCCTCCAAACTAGAACGTCCGCCAGCCAGCTGTTGCCCCTCTTCACGGGCTTCTCCTCCCTCCCACCAAGCTCCTCTCTCATAATCTCTATATAAACTCACCACGGCATACGTACAAATCATCAATCCCTATCGCACACCCTCTTGGTTAAACCACCAACATGTCTCCTTCTCTTTGCTCTTGTTCTAAATGGGGTCTCTTAATGACCTTGCTCTTAGCCCCTCTATTAGCGGCCTCTTTGATGGTTGGCGCCCATGGTGGCAACTTCTACCAAGACTTCGACATCAGTTGGGGCGATGGTCGTGCTAAGATCCTCGACGGTGGCCAGCTCATGACGCTATCGCTTGACAAGACCTCGGGATCCGGTTTCCAATCCAAGAATCAGTATCTCTTTGGAAAGATCGACATGCAGATCAAGCTCGTCCCTGGAAACTCCGCCGGCACCGTCACTGCCTATTATGTAAGTCTTGTTACCATGCTGGCCCTTTTAGATCTTAGCTGACAAATGCTATATATAAATGGTCTTATATAATAACCATTGGTTTGCTACAAATTCAAATGTTTCAGCTCTCATCTCAAGGGCCGAATCACGACGAGATTGATTTCGAATTCCTCGGTAACCTTAGCGGAGACCCTTACATCCTCCACACCAACGTGTTCACCCAAGGGAAAGGGAACAGGGAGCAGCAATTCTACCTCTGGTTTGATCCTACCAAGGACTTCCACACCTACTCCGTCTTATGGAACCCATCAAATGTCATGTGAGCCATCGTATCACTAAAAACTCATTTCGAAAATTAGCTATTGATTCTTCTCAATGAGTCAGCCACTCACAAGTAAATTGGTTTAAACACCTTCAATCCAGCTTCTTGGTGGATGGAATTCCCATCAGAGTTTTCAAGAACAATCAGGCGATTGGGGTGCCATTCCCTGAGAAACAGCCCATGAAGCTTTACTCGAGCCTGTGGGACGCCGAAGACTGGGCCACCAGAGGCGGGCAGGTCAAGACTGATTGGAGTAAGGCGCCGTTCTCTGCATCATTTAGGAATTTTCAGGCAAGTGCATGCATTTGGTCGTCGGGAAAATCTAGCTGTGGCCGGACGACTACTGGCTCAGGGCCTACCGGCAACGGTTGGTTTGACCAAGAACTGGACGCAACAAGCCAGAGGTGGCTCAGATGGGTGCGGAACAACTACATGATCTACAACTACTGCACCGACGTGAAGCGCTTTCCTCAGGGCCTCCCACCCGAGTGCTTGCATTCCTAGCTCTTCTCTTGGGCGGTCACAAGAGTTAATTTCCAAATTAATTTATAATTGTAAAAAAAAGTTTTTACACTGTAGTTAATCATACATGCTGGGTGACTTTATTCTGATGTAATAACGATCATACGCATGAACACGATTGAATGCTTTATAATTTTTTATTTCATGGCATCTTTTATATCTTTCTTTTAAATATAAACAAGAAGACACTCCTCACAAAAAAATTATAAGCAAGAAGATGCTTGTACATGAATTGATTAATTAAGATCGAGATGAAACATGATTAATTGGGGATGTGGTTATAAGATAAGATGTTATTCCATAAATGACATGTGAGTTATGTCTTGCTAGGATGGATAGAGAAGAAGAGAAGTATGATAGTATTTTTTACTAAGAAATAAAAAAAGGAGAGTTCTTTAGAAGAAAAGAACTTTATCTTTATATAATATATTTTTAACTTATTTGATATAAAATGGCTAAACTACATCCCTTTATATAGAGAATGAAATAACTCTTTAACTATTCTCTACACAAAATACCAAGAGTCATATTTATGAATAACACTTTGGTTTCATACATGAAGAGAAATTCTAAGTATATTTCATAGAAAACACCAAAAGCCATTGCTAATAATAAGATAATATTAATTTGGTTTACTAATTTCAATACTTTCTCTTGAAATAAAATCTCTTGGGAACACCAAAAATCTCTTTGACCACCAAATAATATCTCTTGATTTCATGCACAATTAGGTTTATTCATTTCCAAAACCCTCCTTTAAACTTAATTGTTTTCCATCCTTCATACCAAGTAGATCTTTGAATTTGTTGAAAAGATCAACTCCAAGTGGTTTAGTGAATATGTCCACAACTTGATCATGAGTTTTTACATAAATAAGCTCTACATCTTTATTCTTCACATATTCTCGGATTGAATGAAAGCGAACATCTATATATTTGCTCCTTTGATGATAGACCAGATTTTTTTTTTTTAAGCAATTGCCGACCTACTATCAATATTTATCTTAGTAAGTTCCTTTTGCTCAAAATAAACTTTCTTTAGCAAGCTTCTTAGCTATATAGCATGTGATACACATGCGGATGCAGCAACATATTTGACTCACATGTAGAAAGAGTAACAATAGATTGCTTCTTTGACATCCATGAAAATGCCATATCATCCATGACAAATATAAATCCAGAAGTACACTTTCGGTCATCCATGTCTCTAGCCCAATCACTATCCGAATAGCCTACAAGACCAAAGTTACAATGATGAGAATAAAATAATCCATCAGTGATAGTACCTTGGATGTAACGAAGAATCCTTTTCATTGCTTTTCTATGCATTGATTTAGGCTCCTCCATGAATCTGCTAACTAGGCCGACTGCATATAGAATGTTTGGCCTTGTACCTGTCATGTACCTCTGACATCCTACCAAGCTTCTATAGATAGTAGGGTCTACGATCTCTCCTTCATCTTTCTTTGACAACTTTGCTCCACAATCAAGGGGGGTGCTTATAGGGTTACAATCTTCCATTTTGAATTTCTTCAAGATTTCTTTGGCATAACCTTTTTGGGATAAGAAAATTCATTCTTGATGTTATTTAACTTTCAAACCAAGAAAGTATGTCATTAGTCCCAAGTCTGTCATCTCAAACTCTTTCATCATGGCATGCTTGAACTCCTCAAACATTTATGGATTATTATCTATAAAAATAAGATGATCCACATACAAACATACAACTAAAATGTTAGAATTTTTTTTTCTTTACGTACATAGCATGCTCATAGGGACACTGCTTGAAGCCATTTGCTTTGAAGTAGTCGTCAATTCTCAAGTTCCATGCTCTTGGAGCTTGTTTTAAGCCATAAAGTGCCTTCCTTAGCTTCAAAACCTTCTCTTCATGTCCCTTCTTCACATACCCTTAGGGTTGTTCAACATACACTTCTTCTTCTAGAAAATCATTTAGAAATGTCGACTTTACATCTAGCTGATAGATGTTCCAATTATTCTGTGCAGTCAAGAAAATCATCAAATGAATTATCTCCAAGCATACTACAGGAGCAAATACCTCATCGTAGTCAATCCCAACTTGCTGTTTGTAGCCTTTAGCTACTAATTAAGCCTTGTATTTCTCCACCTTTTCTTCTGCATTCTTTTTTATCTTGTACACCCATTTCACTCCGATGGGTTCATGACCTTTTGGAAGAGTAGTAAGTTTTTGTGTCATTCTTCTGGATTGCCTTCATCTCTTCATCCATGGTTGTCCTCCAGTTTTCATTCTTCATTGCTTTTTCAAAAGAGATTATCCTCATTAGCATATAAACAAATGAGATTAAGGGGACTTGTCATCTCATAGAGATATTGAATACTTCTTGTCTTTCTTTCTGGATTCTTCACTTGAGGATGAAGATCTCATGCTAGGTGATGAGGGAGGTGTGGGATCTTCAACTTGAGCCTTCACTTGTTCTTCTTCTTGCACCTCTATCATGTTGGTGCTCCAATTCTAGATTTCTTCTTCATTGAATTTCACATCATGACTTATAAAGATCTTCTTCGCTTTTGGGTTATAGAATTTGTATGCCTTGGATCTCTGGTCATAGCCTATAAAGATGCAAGGATAACTCTTGTCATTAAACTTGCTTCTCCTTTGATTTGGGATGTGTGCATAGGCAATGCAACCAAACACATCAGATGAGATGCATCTAGCTTATAGCCATTCCATGCTTCTTGAGGGGTCCTTCCTTCAAGATTTCTTGTTAGGCAGTGATTAAAAATGTATACTGCATAATTCACAGCTTCCGCCCAAAACTCTTTTGGCATTTCCTTCGTCTTCAACATGCTTCTCACCATATCAAGAATGCTCTAGTTCTTCCTCTCTGCTATGCCGTTTTGCTGAGGTGAGTATGGTGCGGTCAAAGATCTCCAAATTCCATGAGTTTTGCAAAAAGCTTCAAACTTTTTGGATGTAAATTCTTCTCCACGATCCGATCGCAATGCCTTGATGGTATAGCCACTTTGATTCTCCACCAAAGCTTTAAACTTCTTGAAAGCTTAAAATACTTCTGACTTCTCCTTCAAGAGGTACTCCCATATTTTTCTACTAAAATCATCAATAAAAATTAGAAAATAACCACGACCTCCAAATGAGCTTAGAGTGATCGGTCCATAAATGCCGGTGTAGATAAGTTGAAGTGATATTTTTGCTTTGTTATATGACTCCTTTGGAAAGCTTCTTCTTGGGTGTTTACTAAGAACACACTCCTCACATATATTATTAGAGGTATCAATATAGGGCAGCCCCTACACCATTTTTTTACTTGAAAGAAGCTTTAGAGCACTGAAGTTTACATATTCGAACCGCAACTGCCAAAGCCAAGAAACATCCTTCATACATGCACTTAGACATTTAGCAATAACATGATTTATGTTTAGCATAAACATATGGTTATTTGATATAGGAACATGAGCAATCAATTTATTTTATTTCCTTAGGTAGAAGCTTTCTTCCTTCAATTGCATATCAAATCCTCTCTCCAAGAGTTGCCCAACACTAAAAATGTTGGTTTTTATATCAGGCATATAATAGATGTTGGTAATAAACTATTGATTTTCATTTTTAAGTTGAATAAGTATCTTATCGACGCCCTTCACCTTTACCTTGAAAGCATCTTCAAATGAGATATGGCCATTCACCGATTCATCAAGCTCCATAAAGATTTCTTTGTGCCCCGATATGTGGTTACTTGCACCGGAGTCCGAGTACCATATAATTTGATTGATAGGTTCTCCTTCTTTTCGTGCTAGTAGAAGCACGTCATCTCCATCATCTTTCTTCTTGACATAATTGGCTTTCTCATGAACTTGATTAGATTGATTAAAGTAGCACTAAAAAAAGTAATGCCCAAATTTATTGCAATTGTAACATTGAACTTGACCCTTGTCATACCTTCGGTCTCTACCTCTTAGTCCTCTTTCTCCATGATTTTGGTTGCTTTCCTCAATATTGTTCTGGTCACTATGGCCTCTACCACGACCATAGGCTCCACCTCGGCCTCTACTACCACTACGTCCTCAACCACGACGGCGGCTTCTTTGGCTACTTTTGCCTCTTGACTCCTTGTCATTGACGGAGAGCTTACTTTGTAAAACTTGCTCTAATAGTTCTTTTCTTCTCTTTAGTATTCTTTACTCATGGGCTTGAAGCTAATCCAATAAGCTCATCTACCATCATGGTGTCCAAGTCTTTGGACTCTTCAATGGCCACCACAACATAATCAAATTTGTGGTCTAAAGATCGTAGAATTTTCTTCACGATCTGATTGTCATCAAGGGTCTCGTCATTCCTCCTCAATTGATTCACAATGGTCAACACTCTTGTGAAATAGTCTGACACAACTTCAGACTCCATTTGCAAAGCTTCGAACTTCCCTCTCAAGGTTTGGAGATGAATCTTCTTTATTTTTTCTACATCTTTGTAAGAATTTTGTAAAATCTCTCATGCTTTCTTGGAGTTAGTAGCATTAGCAACCTTCTCAAATATGACCTCATCTAGGCCTTGGTAGATTAATAAGAGAGCCTTTTTATCCTTCTTTCGAAGCTCTGTGATTGTTGTCCTTTAGTTTGCTGGAATATTATTCTCATCTTGGGGCTCAACATATCCCTTTTCTACTATCTCTCTGATATCTTGGGAGCCAAGTAGTGCCTTCATTTGAATACTCCAATTTTCAAAGTTGTTGGCAAGATGAAGAATGGAAAGTGCTCCGGTAGCCATGATTAGCTCTGATACCATTTTGTTAGGATGAATATAGGAGGAGAGGAGTATGGTAGTATTTCTCACTAAGAAATGAAGAAAGAAAAGCTCTTTAGAAAAAGAGAATTTTATCTTTATATGATATACTTTCAATTCACTTGATATAAAATGACTAAAGTACATTCCTTTATATAGAGAATGAAACAACTCTTTAACTATCTTCTATATAAAATACCAAGAGTCATATTTATGAATGACACTTTGGTTTCATAAATGGAGAGAAATTCTAAGTATATTTTATAAAAAATACCAAAAGCCATTGCTAATAACAAGATAATATTAATTTGGTTTACTAATTCCAATACCTTCTCTTGAAATAAGGTCTCTTGCGAACACCAAAAGTCTCTTTAACCACCAAATAGTATCTCTTGATTTCATACATAATTAAGTTTATTCATTTCCAACATATCTATATCATAGATAAGAGTAGCGCATGCACTTGTGAAAAAATTAGCTAGACATAACATATTGCATAAAAAATAATTAATTTGGAGGCCAAATTTGTATCCGACATTGGGTCTATTTTAGGCAAAAAAAAATACATGCTTTTTGTGGTTCATGCATTTATGCTGTTTTGATCAACATGCAGGAGTGCGGAAAATAATAAATAAAGTTGATGCTTCTTAGCAAATACTGTATATATGAAGGCATCCCTGATAAAGATATTGAAAGCTATATATTTCTTCAAAAAGTTCATCGTTCAAAACATAGGCATCCCTACATTGCTTCCTTATGATGGAGAAACATTTTATATTTTGCAGAAAAGTTAAATAAAAATATAAAAAAATTATCATACAATATATTCAATTCAATTTTGCAGGAAGGAGTCATGGTGGACTCATATGGATCCCACAACATTAGAATATTAAAAATTACCAAATCCCAAACTGATCTAGAATTTTTATATTGATGAGGTACCATTAGGACTATCAGTCTAGCTCGTTGTTCGATTTGTTCAAAATATTCGAATCGTATTTGACTGGCTCGTTAAATTATAGAACCAAATATAAACATAATTTTTAAAGTCGATATCTTAATGATCCAAACTGGAACAAGTTTTTGTTCGATCATATTTGGATCGATAAAAACTCGATAAAATAAATAAATAAATTTTATATTATATATATTTATATATATTATATTAATATATTTATTTTTATAAGATTTTTAATTTTTTTTAGTATTTATACTATATAGTGTACATTATTATAGTATTATATATATAAGTTTTAATCATCATCGTTGGATTGTTGATCCAATAGCTAAAGTAGGCATTAATTTATCACCGTTGGATTAATGAATCGAGGGTCGTGATCAATTAGTCTCAGTATATATATATTCTTATACTCCCCGTCTTCCTCAAATCCTAACCCTCATCTCAACTCTTGACCACTCAACCTCTCTACCTCTCTTCCCTTTTTCCACCGATGGTGCAAGCACTGGTCGAAACCCTAATACCAGTTGCTCATTTCATCCCTCAATGGCTTGACCCCTCTGTCTCTCTTTCCTTCTTTCACCAATGGCGTAACTGGTTGAAATCCTAATCCCTATTTCCTCCGCTTCTTTTTTTTTTTTCTGCCGACGGCACAACTGGTCGAAATCCTAATCCTAGTCTTTCTTTCTTTTTTCCATCGACGGCGCAGCAGGCCAAAATCCTATTCCCAGTTTTCTTCGCCTTTCTTTTCTTTTTCCATCGATGGTGCAACTGGCCGAAAATCTAATCAAATCCTAATCCTAGTTCTCTCTACCTCTCTTCTCTTTTTTCGTTGATGGTGTAACTGGCCAAAATCTTAATCCCATTTTTCTCTGCCTCTCTTCCGATCTTTTCTTTTTTCATCGACGGTGCAGCTGGTACGAATGATATTTATGCATTTTTTCTTTTCTCTAGTGATATTTGTTTATGTTGGTTGCTCTCTCGATGTGGTAACCTCCACGGGGCTTTGGCCACTATCCTAGTGCCCACTGATGGCTGTCGGAGTTGTAGCAACCTCAGTAACCCAATGAAGGTTGCTTCAGCTGGCGGTGGACCTCCCAGTGACCAATGATGGACCAATGGTGCAATGGTGGTCTTAAAGTTCATGTTGTGAGTCTGTGACTGTCATGCATGGAGTCATGGTATATTGGTATTGGTCATGCAGCTTGATCTGATTGTTTGTTGTTGGTGTGAACTTTTGTAATTTGATTGTTTGCTTTTGATTCTGCTACTATTTACAAGCTGCAACTTTTATTATCTATTGATTTCTGATTGTTTGCTGCTGGCATGAACTTTTGTGATCTGATTGTTTGCTGCTACTACTGGTTATTTGCTATTGCCAGTAGCCTACTGGTTATTTGCTGCTAATGTGATCTAGCTAGAACCTTTCTTACAGCAGATTCTTGTTGTGCCTCTTATATTTTATCTATTATATATATATATATATATATATATATATATATATATATATGCTATTATCCTATTTGCAATTTGATGTCTAGATTGAATCTGATAGGATTGGATTGTTGATATTATATATATGTCCACATTGCTGATAACTTTGTTAGGTTTTTCTTTTATATGTGTTATAGGATATGGATTTTTCATTATTGGTAACATGCTAGGCCTTGCCTTGAAAAGGTAGGCTTGTAATGGAGTTTGACCAACTTGATTTCATCTTATTAATGGTGGCTTTGAATTTCTGACATTTCATAATTTAAATAGCTATGTGACATGATAAATCATCTATTAGTTTCAGATATTTCAGATGTGTGTTATAAATCATCTATGATGGTTTTAAATTCTTGATGGTTCATAATTTTGCAGTTCAAAATTTTCATCAACAAGGCAATAATGTTTATTGTATGCTTTGTTTCTTCTAAGCATGATTTTTATTGCAGCAAAACTGTCAAGTGGCCTAATAGTCGGTATGTTCAATGATTCTTCTTGTAAAATTGATGGTTTCATGCTGAAGAGGTAAACAAGTTTTTACTTATTTTAGATTTATTGCACCACTTATAATTTTTTTATCTATTTCTTTATTTTTTTTATGGTAATATTTTAAATTTTATACAATAATGAAATAGTCATTTAATCACTAAGTAATGGACTGTTTGGAGGCATGTTTGCATGCATCCGCAGCTTTAATTATCGATAATTACTCATGAGTACAAGGGATCTTTTTAGTTTTTAGTTACTTATTTTAACTTTCTATAGTTTACTTGATTTTTCTTTGGTTTATTTGATTGGTGCATTGATGAAGCCGTCATTTATTCATTGAGTAATGGATTATCTAGAGGCATATTTGCATGCAACTGCAGCTTCCAATTATAATTTATAATTTTTATTATCAGTCATTGTAATTTATAAAATTATTTGAGTTATAATTTTTCTTGAAATGAGTATGATAGTATGTAAAAATTTATAATTATACATTGTACTAAAATTTTAGAAATAAATAAAAGATATTTTGTTAATTTTTAAGTTTTATTTTTTATATTACTGTAGACGAACCGAACTCGAGCTGAACTCGAGTCGAATTCGAACATAATAAGCTTTCAAGCCGAACTCAATTCAAACTCAAGCCGAATTTGAATATAATGAAGCCGATCTCAAATAGAATTTTTTTGAATACATTCGAACTTGAATCGAACACGAATTAAATAGTAGTTAGAATCAATCGATTCCGAATAATGGAATGTTCGATCGTGTCCGATTCGTTAACAACTCTAGATACGATTACGATCAAACGAAGATGCCTTAGGCAAGACGGGACATCCCCTATTAGACTATCTGGAATCTGGAATGGGAACAAGAAGGTCATGTATCTTGCTTAGAGATCAGGGAAGTTTTATGTACCGTAACTGTGTTTTATAGGACAATTCTAACCTGATATTGTAACAATGTCCGTTGAAGTTACCAGAAATCAACATTTTTAGAGAAATAAATATCAAATTTCCCTTGCCGTTGCCGTCATTTTCAAAGTTTCTAGTGAACTACTTCGTATGAATTGGCCTCTCTGATCAGCTCTACTCTAGGCTTTGTCAATATACGTTGACAAATAAACGTCACACTCTGACCAGCGTTGCAGTAAAATAGTTCTCCATTTGAAGCCTGCGTCACCAGTCACCGCGCACCAGCTGGCTATTCTCACTTTCAAACAATACCAGCATGGCCAACTAAAGTGCTCTATGTGTGGTTTATTACCACATATTTTGGTACAAATAATCATCAAAAGGAAGGCTCGCCATATAAAATGCATGGCCCAATTTATAAGCCCCTTGGCATTGGTAAAACTTCTTTCACACCTAGCATGGTAGATATGATGATAACGTTTCATCATATTTATGAGTTGGGCTGTTGTTTAACTTGTGTATTAGCTTGATCTATACCACATCTGATCAATACTGGAATAATATTTCTTAGGCCAGAGCTAAATTGTTTCTAAGGTTGGTTTGTTTTTCTGCCTCGGTATTGGATGCAATTTTTTTTTTTTTTTTTGAATTGAAGGGTAGACGAAGGCCACCCATAATTTTATTAAAAAAAGAGATATTTACAAAAAAAAAAGTGTTATAGTGGTGCAGAAACCGTAAAATAATAAAATAGAGCTATACGTCTCCATAAAATTTAATAGAATAAAGAGAGGAAAGAAAAAAATAGTAAGAAAAATAAAACAGTATCATCACTTAGTGAGCTGCCCAACCACTCAAGCCAAAATGAAGCGGTCTTATGATTAGCTAGGAAAGAGCTGATCCTTCTAGGCATGCACTGGTAAATAGTAAGGTTTGAACATCTTGCACAGTCCTCCCTCAAAAGATTGCAGCAGCCAATTTATGAATGATGAACCAAGGAACGAAGATGCTGCTACATAGATTCATGGCACTGTCGAGTCTTGGAAGAGCTATGGATATGATCCCAAATCTAAAATGATTGTAGAATTTTTTGAACCACAATATATAGGAGGCTGAATCTTTTTAAAAAAAATCTTGAGTTACGCTCTTGCCAGATTTTCCAACAAATTGCTTCCATTAGCTGGTCCACTGCAAGCCTGATTGAAGAATCAAATTTCTATTTTCTAGATGCAACCCAAATATCATGCAAATTCCTAGGCCATCTAGTGATCTTCAACTGTGTTTTTAATATCCTCCAAATACTTCGAGCAAATGGACAAGAAATAAATAAATATCCCACTGATTTATTATTTTCCCCACAAAGACAACACCCCAAGCTGATATTCCATCCTTTCTTAGCAATGTTCTCTCCAGTATGGATTTTGTTTCTAAGAACAAGCCACAGGAATAATTTAACTTTCTCAAGTATAGCTGCCTTCCGAATGACTTTGTGATAAGGACACTTTAACCCACCATTATCGATAAAGCGGTAGAAGGTATCCACAAAGAACATGCCATTGGAAGTAAGTTTTCAAGAGGAAACATCGGCAATCCTCGTTGGTCTAATTTGCCTCAAACAATTCTGAAGCAAAGTAAGCTGTCTCGATTGCAGTAAGGACAAGGCGCCCTTAACTTTGAGTAAGGGATCTTCATGACCATTGTGATGCAGCAGGGCAATTTTATTTCCAAGCTTAAGGGTATAGGTTCTCAAAAAGATTGGAAAGAGAAGTCGGTCCACACTAAGTATCCTCCCATAATCTTATCTATGTACCGACACCAAGTTTGAAGGTAATATAATTTCAAAAGGCAGCTAACTAGTTACAAACACTCTTCCAGATAGGAGACTTTCTCTTAGAAGTCTTGTTGACTCTCAAACCAAATCTTTTCTTGACATAATAAGCATGTCTAATTTAATTCCACCATGAAGCATCCGATCCATTAGTAAATTTTCAAGCCCATTTTGCCAAAAATTTCAAGTTTAATTACTCAAGATTCTTGATTCCCAAACCTTCTTGCTCCTTTGATCTACACACACTGTCCCAATTGACCAAACAATGAAACCCACTAACTCTATCATGTCCCCTCCATAGAAAGGCCCTCCTAATCTGATCCATTCTCCTCATTACTTATTTAGGAAGTTTAAACACAAATATATAATAAGATGGGTGGGCACTAAAGACAAAGTTAACAAGGATCATCCTGCCACCCCAAGAGAGATGCCTACCATTCCATGAAGCAAGTCTTTGATTGAATTTTTTCGAAAGAGGCATCCAATATTGAGTTGGAATCTTGTGATCACTAAGGGGCAGGTTGAGGTAAGTAAAAGGCAGTGATCCCTTCATACAATTCATCATAGATGTTGGGAATTTATCTCAAAGCCAATCATCAGTCTATTGATGGTTGTGCTATTTATTATACTTATATATAAATTATCAAATAATAAAAATTATTTTATTATTTTTTATCATAAATTTTATTGTCTTCTAATGAACTCCTGTATTATGATGAAGTCCTTAGGACTATCTAAATTTGACAAAGAAGGATTTATCATTTAGTTCTTAAATTATTCACGACCAAAAGATACGTTGTTATTTAGGACGATAACGTTTATCGAGTATAGGTCATTGTGTGCCATATAGATTGATTGTCCTCATAACCAAGGAGTATTGAGACACTAACATGGCATGCAAATAAGATATATGGGTATATTTGCACTGAACGTGATCAACTTTAGAGCTTTTTTTTATCAAGATTAGCCCCGAAGAATATGGGTATAAGTGTCCCTTAGACTTGAGACCACTATGATGACTTATAAGCAACTCACTGTACTTAGGTATTGGACTACCTGAATTTTTAATTTAGTGATGAAAGGCTACTGGGTACAGTCAAGTACTTGGCTTGTCGGTGTGTGAGTCAAGATGGGATTGATCCCTCCAAGTATTGAGCAAGTGCATCGCTATATTTTAATTTAGCAAATCCTCGGTCGGGAGAGTCCATATGATGGATGCTAAATTTTGAAATTCAATATGGATAAATTTTTGAAATTCAATATGGATGCTAAATTTTTGAAATTCAATATGGATAAATCCTAAATCATCCTATGAGCATCGAGATCAAGGGGATGAATTATACGATAACCATATTTCATAGGTTCGTCATTATTGCGTTGCAATTTTTTGACCTATCTGGACGTCGGATACCATTACTAGATGGTCACATCGATTAATACAGAAAATTAGTTTCTATGTTGCTAGCTTAAGATTCGACCCTATAGAGTCACACACATAAGGAGTTCCTACCTAATCTGATGGCTGATCATGAGTCTTGATGACCTAGGACACTATGGTCAAAAGTTCCACTGGACTGAAACTCTGTGATCAAGAGTTTCACTGGACTGGGACTCTGAGTCCTACTCATCTAAGACTCTCTAATCAGGAGTCTCACTGGTCTGGGACTCTAAGATCACGAGTTTCATTCGTTTGGAATATTGGATTCAAAAGTTCCATTGGATTGGGACTCTTCAGGAGTTTCATGTTGATGGAACTCTATTGCCCGGTAATCTATCTGATTTGGACTCAAATATTTTTGGAGGATTAATTAATGTTGGTATAGAATCTGATCGATATCAGATCGAGCTGGAGTTGAGAAAGAAGAGATCACCGTCGGTGACTTACAAAATAAAGTCCCATCCAGAGTCGATGGTGGTGGCTCCGATAGGACCTTTCGATGATCAAGTCAGCTCTTTTGGCCAACAGAAATAGAGTGCTCAGAAAAGAACTCAATAGAGTTTTGGAAAGAAGAAGAGAGCTTAGAGAAAACGTATCTGAAGGATCCTTTTTATAGATGGAGTCCAGAGCAGACTGATAATGACAGTCGTAGCCGTTAGGTAGCTGGCCGCTTGGGGCCGCGTAGGATTTATTATAGAGAGGGATGTCGCCTGTAGCAGATTGATAGTGATAGCCATAATCGTCCGATAGCTGACCGCTCGGGACTGCGTAGAGTTTGTTATGGAGAGGGGCGTCGTCTGTAGCAGACTAATAGTGATAGCCATAGCCATCAGATACTGAGCCACTCGGGACCACATGAAGGGGTGAAGAGCTTTGACGTATGTTAATTTCAAAGAAGTTCGGACTTCTAAAGAAAATATGGCTAGAGGGGATCATCCGAAAGAAATACTACTTGAAATCTGAAAGTAATCTGCTGAAGAAATTTGGATGGAGTTCGACTGATGGAGAAGTTCAGAAAGAGTTCGACTGGTGGAGAAGCTCGACTGATGAAGAAGTTCAGAAGGAGTCCGACTGGTGGAGAAGTTCGAAAGAAGTTCGACTCCTGAAGAAATCTAACTGAAGGAAAAGTCTGGAAGAAATTTGACTCTTGGAGGAATTCGACTGAAGGAGAAGTCCAGAAGGAGTTTGGCTCCTAGAAAAATTTGATCGAAGAAGAAGTTCGGCTCCTAGAGGAATCCGACTGAAGGAGAGGTCTGGAAGGAAAATTCGATTGAAGGAGAAGTATAAAAGAAATTCGGCTTCTGAAGGAATCCGATTGAAGGAGCAGTCCGAAAGAAGTTCAGCTCCTGTAGGAATTTGACTGAAGAAGAAGTCTGGAAGAAGTTTGGCTCCTAGAAAAATTTGACTGAAGGATAAGTTTGGAAAGAGAATCTGATTGAAGGAGAAGTCCGAAAGAAATTTGGCTTCTGAAGAAATCTGATTGAAGGAGCAGTCCGAAAGAAATTCGGCTCTTGGAGGAATCCGACTGAAGGAGAAGTTCGGAAGAAATTTGGATCCTGAAGAAGTCCGGATGGAGTTCGGCCATCGTAGGAGTTCGAAAGGGTTTCAATCACTGGAGGAGTCCGAGAGGGGTTCGGCCACTAGAGGAGTTCGATTGCTAAAGAAGTTTGGTTGGGGTTCGGCTACTGGAGAAAGAATTTCTGATCGAAGCTATTTCATGATTATTAGTTGCATTAGACTGAGCATCAGACTGGACTTCGATGGAAGCAGTGTCTATCTCCAATAATTAGCAATTTAATTATTGATTAGCTCAATTTGATTAAGCGATGATAATTCGATCTAGTCCGATTGAATTTGATTCGATTGGATTTGATCCGATCAGATCATGAGATGACCTAATTGCTATGAAAGTTTTGACCCTGATTTGATCAGGATCTGAATCTAATTAATTTTTAATTTGATAATTTTATTAGATTAGGCTAAGCCTAATTTGATAAGATTTAACCTGGTCTAATTGGATCTAGATTAATTGGTTTGGTTGAAACCAGTTAGGACCAAGTCACATGAAGTTTGAATTCAAACTCTCCCATGCGCCTACCATTTTTTATTTTTCACTATTGTTCCACGTTCAAAATTTTTGTACATAACTTTTTCTTGCCTAAAAGGTTTCTGCGCCCCCTCTCTTATCTACTTTTGACTTGGTCAAAGGGTTAGACCGGTTCAAAGTAAGTTGAGTTTTGAATTCAACTCAATTTATTGGAGGTTGGAACCAATCCAACCTTATTTGCTTCCCATGCCCTCCCTTTTATTTGAAAAATATTTTTGGAGAAATAAAAATATGTGCATATAGAAGGAGAGTCCTTCTGCATGTTAAATACATGGGAGAAGGCGTTGTATAAAGATAAGAGGCTCATTTTGATTTTTGAAATCAAGTGAGTGGTTAAAACCTTCCAATCACTCGACTCTTATCATTTTTCTATACACTTTTCTCATGGTATTCATGTTAATAAATTATCAAAATTTTTATGCATGTAGAAGAAGGGGTTATAATTATGTGGTAAAAATTTTAGAGTGATTAGACATTAGTTTTGGGCAAAAAAAAATCTTGGAGTGAAGGTTAGTAGGGTCCTACAGCACTTTACTTTTCCCTTATGCCTCTCTTCTCTTCTGATTTTCACCTATAAGGATACCTAATTTTTAGATATAATCTAAATAGGATTTATAGATCTAAAAGTTATATTTTTATAAAAATTTATTTCATAGAAAAACTCCACACACAGAGGGCGTGATAAGATTTTTAGTATGTCAGAATTTTTAGGTCGAGTGAAATCCTAGTTTTGGGAATCTGGGTTTGGATAGAGAGATCGAGTGCTGTGAGCATCGGATCGCCACCAAATTTAAAACACCTCTTCATCAACCTCCAATATTTATGTTCTAATTTTTTAGAGTATCTAAGAAATCAAAAAATATATAATCGATTGGATCGATCGTGATCAGCCATCGAAGGCCCCAGCGAGGAGCTAGCACTCCGGTGGAGCTGATAGAACCAGGAGCTCCGTATGGATCATCCATAGAGGTCGAACAAGTGTGCAGCTGTAGCATAATATCATAACTTCTTCTGATAAATTCAGATCATGAAGATCAACTATCCATAAAAAGATATCAAGTTTTGAACTCGTATCAATCAGCAAATTCGATTTGCTGATCAAATGCATTTTATTTTTCTATCACATATTAGCATGTTTAGATCCTCAGTAGTATTTATTTGATATGATCAATTCATACATAGTATTAATTTTAGATTAATATTTAATGCTGCTATTATTCTATTCAAAAAAGTTTCAAAAATGCATGCTTAAATCCTGCACGATTTCCTTCAAATGGTATTAGAGCAGGTTCACTAAATATGATATGCTTGCATGTTTTAGATTGATAATTTAGATTTGATCTAAATATTAATCTAATAATTTAATTAATTAGATCTAAAAATTAAAATTTAGATCACACGAACTGTAGGTTGTCTTGCTGTAGGATTTATCCCCTATAGTGAAAAGATTATCCTGGTATGTTGCTGATATATATCATTAATTATAAAATTTTAAATTTGATCTAATATTTTTATGATCTAATTATATTATATTTTAATCTAATTTATGATCATGAATACATAATTAGATAAAATTTGATTTATGATTTAGTATTATGTAGTGTACATAGTTTCAGATTAAACACTACAACTAATATTGTTTGTGAATTAAGCCGATTTAATTTTAAAGTGAGTCGACTCAACTGATGAATACTACTAAATTATAAAAAATCTTTCAAAAATTTAAAAAATATTTTTAAAATGCTGAATCCTAACCCACAGTCCATAAACTTAATTAAATATTAAGTATAATAATTTAATATCTAGAATTATGAATTAAGACTCTAAGTCATTAATCATAAAATGTGGATTATTAGGTTAGTTAAATTAGATCCATAAATTAGGTTAGACCTAAGGTTAGTTAAAGAATGGACCAAATTAGAGTAATTGATCAAATTTAATTAAATATTAATTTAGATTAGGTCAAGGACTCTACAGGCTCAATTACAATAGTTATAGTTGGTCAAGTCCATGCCTTTAACGAGGATCAAATGAACTTGATTCATGGCTATGCGGTCGAATCCGAAATTACTAGGTTGGTCAAATTAAAACTAATAAATTGGATAATGTCTAAGGTAAGTTTGACAGTTTGATCAGTGATTTTTAATTGGGAGCTACTCGCACTGATTCGATCTTTGATGAGTTAATGGTATATTCCTTCCACTGATCTCATTTGCCTGACCATCCTAATGAGTTAGGTTTTGATCAGATCACTTGGTGATTTGGACTCACCCATGTCAATTAGGTAAATCAGTCTAACTGATTTAGGTGCTCCTAATGCTAGCTTAGATTAGATCCTTTTTGATATGACTTAGTGAAGTCAGAGGGATGATCAAAATTAGCTCATTTTTTTAAAATATGTTAACTAAATCCTCTAAAATTATTAGGTCCTTAAAAATGAAATAGTTATATAGATAACTAAATCATAGCCTTCCATTAAGTTGAGTGATAATAGGTTCTGTTGACGCAGAAACTAGTCGTCGCCGGAGTGGAGGCCGATAAGGTCGCCGTCGGGGATCTGCAAAATAAAGTTTCATCCGGAACTGATGGGAGGTAGCTCCGGCAGGACCCTCCGACGATCAAGTCAGCTCTGGCTAACAGGAATGGAGTGCTCAGAATGAGTTTCGAAGCTTGGAGAAGAAGAGGAGAGCTTCGAGATCAGAGGGATTAGAGTTAGCGTATCTGGAGGGTCCTTTATAGGCGGAGCTTAGTTGATGGTGATGGCCATACTGCCTGATAGAGAGCCATTGGGGCCGCATGGAGTTCGATACGGAGAGGAAGGCGTCATCATATGGATGGTGACAGCCATACTAGCAGATCATGGGCTGCATGAGGCTGATTACGAAGAGAGTGATGTCGCCAGTAGTGGCGACCATATCGTTCGATCTTGTTGCCTGTTGCAGACTGATAGCGACAGTTCATCCAGAGGAGTTCGGTCTTGTAGGAGAGTTCGGCTAAAGAAAATGCTCGGGAGAAGCTCGACTGTAGAGGAGTTTGGAGGAGCTCGACCGGCTGAAGGAACGGCCGCTTGAGGAGCTCGGGCGCTGGGAGATTTCGTTAAAGCCCGACTGCTTGGAGTCCAAGGAGCTCGACCGCTAAGTAGTTCGATCGACTGTAGGAGTTCGACTAAGATCCATCCGTTGAAGCTCTTCCGCGGCTACTGGTTGCGTTAGGCAGAGCATTGAACTTGACTTCGACGGGAGCGGAATTTATCCCCAACACCTACAATAAATTTATGTAAAATAGAATAAGCCAGGTTGCGATGCCGTAATAAAAAATGTAATGATTGATGCTAAAATTTGCGTTCTTGCTTTTAATGCTGAATGCTTATCACTTTAGTTATACAATATGATAGTATTCAGCCTACCCAAAAATATCTCCTCCTTTTTCTTTTTAGTTGAGACAGAGACAAAAACCATAAGACAATACAAATAAAAATACCAGCACCAAGATTAAATGATAAGGGACTTGTTGATGCAGAATCTGGTAGTCGTCGGAATCCGCTGGAGTAGAGGCCGATGAGGTCGCCGTCGGAGACCTGCAAAATAAAGTCCCGTCTGAAGTCAGTGGAGAGTGGCTCCGGTAGGATCCTTCGACGATCAAGTCAGCTCCAGTCAACAGAAATGGAGTGCTCAGTGTGGAGTTCGATAGAGTTTAGAGGAGGAGAGAAGGATTTTCAGAACTTGGCGTAAGCGTATCTGGAGGGTCCTTTTTATAGAGGAAGTTTGTTGTAACTACCTTGATTAATGATTGTCGTAACTGTCCTGATCAATATCGATCGTTATTGACTTGATAAATGTCGATCGTTATTGTCGTGTAATCATTTTAGTAGTGGGATCGCCTGCAGAAATTCATCATAAGAAGTTCGGCTTTCATGGAAGTTCGGCCATTGAGAAGCCCGTTCACTGAAGAAGTTCGCAGGGAGTCCGACTTTCGTAGAAATTCGATCGGAGAGGAAGCTTGGAGGGAGTTTGGCTCCCGTAGGCGCCTGGCTGTAACGACGCGGAGGGAGTTCGGCTAAGGCTCGTCCGCTGAGGAGTCTGAAGCTCGGCTGCTGGAGAGTTCGGCTGAGGTCCGATCGCTGAGGAGTCTGAAGCTCGACCGCTGGAGAGTTCGGCTAAAACGTATCCGCTGAAGCTCTTCCATTGCTACTGGTTGCATTAGGCTGAGTATTGAACTGGACTTTGATAGGAGCGGGATTTATCCCCAACAGTAGCCCCCCCACTCTCGAGTTCGAAACTCAAAGGAAGGGAGTGCAGGAATGACGACTGCCGAAGTCTTCCTCTGAACCTCGTGCTGGTCCATGTCGAAGCTCGGGGGAGATCTCATCTCAGGACGAGGTTATCTTCGATCTTATCTTTAGCCGAAGTGGAAGTTGAAGCTCTCCGGCGAAGGTTGGCCTAGTCGCTCGGGTTAGGACGAGGTTCTCCTCTTGTTCGTAACTTCGACTTTGCTCGCATTAGGATAAGGTTCTCCTCCTATTCCTAACGAGCTGTGGGGGCACATTCGGACCGTCATCCGTCTCCCTCCATCTCATCTAAAGTGAATGAGGCCTTCGACTTTGCTCACGTTAGGATGAGATCCTCCTCCTATTCCTAACGGGTTGTGGGGGCACATGCAGACCGTCGTCCGCACCTCTCCCTCCATCTCGTCCTTTGTGAACAAGGCCTTCGATTTTGCTCGCGTTAGGATGAGGTCCTCCTCCTATTTCTAACGGGCTATGGGGGCACATGCGGACCGTCGTCCGTGCCTCTCCCTCCATCTTGTCCTTTGCGATCGAGGCCTTCGATTTTGGTAAGGTCTTATTTTCTGCGGCTGATGTTGACCCGAGGGAGACCTTGTTTCCTACAGCCGAGGTTTAGAGGTCTTTGACCTTCTCGCATTAGGATGAGGTTCTCCTCCTATTCCTAACGGGCTACTTTTTCTTATTTCTTTCTTGTCATCCTGTAATTCTTGTGCTAGAAATCAATAATGCAGAGTAAAGAAGTTTTTAAAGAAAGTTTACTGACAATACATCTTCAAATTTTCTGAGTTCCACGGCCGGGGAAGCACTATCCCTCCGAGTTTCTTTAGGCGGTAAGTTTTGGGTCGGATGACTTCCGTCACCTCATACGGACCTTCCCAATTTGGGGCAAGCTTCTCTTGACTCTGAGGCTGAGCGATAGTGGCTCACCAAAGCACTAAGTCTCTCGCTCTGAACGTCTTGCTTTTAACCCTGGAGTTATAGTACCGAGCCACCTTCTGTTTGTAGGCTGTCATCCGGATGCGGGCTTTCTCCCTCTTTTCTTTCAGAAGATCGAGATTGACTCTGAGGTCCTGGGGGTTGTGCCGCTCATTGAAGTCCACGACTCATATAGAAGGGAGCTTAAGCTTGACCAAAATAACTACCTTAGTACCGAAGGCTAAGGCGAAGGGTGTTTCTCCGATTAGCACCCTTTGAGTAGTTCGGTATGCCCAGAGGACATGGTAGAGTTCGTCCACCCAGGCCCCTTTTGCCCTATCGAGTCTCGCTTTGATTCCTTGCAGCAAGATCCGGTTGGTTATCTCAGCTTCCCCATTGGCCTACGGGTGAGCCACCGATGTGAAGCGGTGGAAGATGTTTAGTCCTTCGCAGAACTCGGCAAACCTCGCCCCGACGAACTGTCGCCCATTGTCGGTTATGAGTATTCGGGTCAGGCCAAACCGATAGACTAATGACTTTCAGACGAAGTCCTGCACCTTAGCCTCGGTAATTTTCGCAAGTGGTTCGGCTTCGACCCACTTGGTGAAGTAGTCGATCGCGATCAGGAGGAACTTCCGCTGCCCAGACGCCATTGGAAAGGGGCCGAGAATGTCCATTCCCCACTGTGCAAACGCCAGGGTGAACTGAGCAGAGTGAGTTCGGATGCCGGCTGCCTCTGCACGCTGGCGTTCTTCTGACAGCGATCGCACCTCTTTACATATTCCATGGAATCGCGAAATAAAATCGACCAGTAGTACCCCTGTCGGAGTAGTTTTTGCAACAGAGACTTGGCTCCTACGTGACTTCCGCAGAGTCCTTCGTGCACATCCCATAGTGCGAGGTCGGCCTCTGAAGGTCTCGGAGACATCTCAACAACGGAAGGAAGTACGACCTCTTATACAATCTGCCTTCGTATAAGACGTAGCGGGAGGCCTGATTCCTGAGCTTCCGAGCTTCTTTTCGATCGTGGGGAAGGACCCCCTCTTGAAGGTAGGTGATCAATGGGTCAATCCAGCTGGGCTCGAATTCCATCTGCAGGATGGCTTGAGATTCCTCTGTGGTCGGGCACTTCAAAGTTTTCAAAAATACTTCTTTGGGCAGTTCAGCCGGCGTTGAAGCGGCTAACTTAGAAAGAAGATCGGCTCTTGCATTTTCCGCCCTTGGAATGTACTGAATGCCAAAATTGTTGAAGGCCGAGATCAAATTTTTTACTTTTTTGAGGTACCTCACCATGCTTTCCTCCCATGCCTCATAGCCGCCGCTGACTTGACCAACCACCAGTTGAGAATCGCTGTAGACTTGAAGCTGATCTATTTTTAATTTTCTTGCTATCTTTAATCCGACGATCAGCGCTTCATACTCGGCCCCATTGTTGATCGCAGAAAACTCGAGACGCAGCACGTACTCGACGACAACTCCTTCGGGGCTGACCAAGATCAGTCCCGCACCAGCTCCAGTGGAGTTGGACGAACCATTCACGTGCAGAGCCCAAAAATCTTCAAGGAGGTCGATGCTCTCTTCGAAGAGGATCGACCACGATAGCTCAGCTTCGTCGAAGTTTGACCTTGCTCTGGTGCTGATTTCGCTCGATTCAAGCTCGGCTTCAACTGGAATGGTGCATTCTAGCACAAAATCTGCTAATATCTGAGCTTTGATCAACGGCCTGAACCGGTAGTTGATGTCAAACTCTATGAGCTCGATTGCCCATTTTGTGATTCTTTTGGAAGCGTCTGCTCGATGGAGAACTGCTTTTATTGGTTGGTCCATGAGGAGCATTATGGTGTGCTCCTAAAAGTAAGATCGGAGCTTCCTGACAGTAATTATAAGATAGTAAGTTAGTTTTTCTAACCTAGAGTACCTGATCTCCGCATCCCTTAGGACTCGGCTCACGTAGTAGATCGATCGCTGCGTCTTTGCTTCTTCCCTGATGAGGACTGCCGTCAGGACCACCGAAGAGACAGCTAGATATAGGAATAATTCTTTCCCAGATTCAGACTTTGCCAGCAGCGGGGGCATGCCGAGGTAGTTTTTGAGCTCCTCGAACGTCTGTTGGCACTCCGTCGTCCAGCAGAAGTCCTTCGATCGCCTGAGAACCTCGAAGAAGGGCATGCATCATTCGATCGATCTTGAGATGAAGTGATTTAGGGACACCACCTTCTCGACCAGGTGCTGAACTTTCTTGATCGTCTTTGGAGTGGTCATTTCTCGAATGGCTCAAATTTTCTGAGGGTTTGCCTCGATTCCGCATCTCGACACTATGAACTTGAGAAATTTTTTGAAGGTTACACCAAAGATGCATTTGGTTGGATTCGGCTTCATCTTGTGCTTTCTGAGTGCACCGAAGGTCTCTTCAAGATCGGCCAGGTGATTTATTGAAGCTCGACTTTTGACGAGCATGTCATCTACGTACACCTCCATGTTGCGGCCGATCTACTCCTTGAAGACCTTATTAACCAAACGTTGGTATGTTGCCCCTGCGTTCTTGAGTCCAAAGGGCATGACCTTGTAGCAATAAAGGCCTCGGTTAATAATGAAGGCGGTCTTCTCTTCACCCTCAGGCGCTATGCGTATCTGGTTGTAACCAAAAAAGGCGTCCATAAAGGTGAGGAGCTCATGGCCTGAGGTTGTGTCCACCAGTTGGTCGATCCTGGGTAGGGGATAGCTATTTTTTGGGCAAGCCTCATTCAGCTTCTTGAAGTTGACGCACATCCTCTACTTATTATTTGCTTTCTTGATAAGAACCACGTTCGAGACCCAGGTCGGATAATTAACCTCCCGAATGAGTCCGACTTTGAGGAGCTTGTCTACTTCTTCGACGATCGCTTTCTGCCTCTCCGAAGCATGGTGGCGTAGCTTTTCTCTTATCAGTCGGTGCCTCGGATCGATGGCCAGTCGATGTTTCATGACCTCGGTGTCGATCCCCGGCATATCCACTAGGGTCCAGGCAAAGACGTCCGCATTTTTTCTAAGAAAAGCGATGAGCTGCTCCCGAATCTCGACCGCCAAGTTGGAGCCGATCTGCACCATGTGCTCCGAGTTTCCATCATTCAAGGGCACAGAGACGAGGTCCTCCACAGGCTCGCCCCGCTCCCCAGTGAGGTCGTCGCGAACGTCCAGTCCGTCAATAAGATAAGGGTCAAGCTGATCTCCCTTATGCAGGGCGATCGAGTAGCAATACCTCATCAGAGCCTGATTTCCTCTGACTTCTCCGACCCCATGACTCATCAGAAACTTCATCTTCAAATAATAGGTTGACACTACCGCCCGAAGTGCATTTAGATCAGGTCGGCTAAGGATCGCGTTATAGGCAGACGTGGTCCTTACGACTAGGAAGTCGACCTAAGCTTTGGCCACCTTTGGACGCTGCCCTGCCGCTATGGTCAATGTTATTATGCCTTCGACTGGTACGATATTGCCAACAAATTTTACCAGCGAAAAATTCATTGGCCCCAATCGGTCATCGGGCAGGGACATTTTTGAGAAGGCATCGTAAAACAACACATCGACTAAGCTTCCATTATCTATCAGAATGCGGCGTACATCGTAGTCAGTAATATTCAAAGAAATTACAACCGCGTCATTGTGTGGAAATTGAATTCGTTGACCGTCCTCCTCGGTGAAGGCCATGGGCTCCACGATCCTCCGCCTCTTCACCGATCCTTCGGATCTACTGGTCTCTCCTTGCTGAGGTCCTCCTAAGATAGTATTGATGACGCCAAGGGGCAACTGATCTTCTTACTGATTTTTTCCACTTGGCGGTAATGCTCTTGGCCGATCTTCCTTCTCCTCAGGCCGTCTTCGAAGAAATTGACTTAGTCTGCCTCGCCTGATGAGCTCTTCGATCTCATCCTGGAGTTGGATGCACTTCTCAGTGTCGTGACCGTGATCACGATGGTAAAGGCAGAACTTGTTGGGATTGCGCTTGCTAGAATGAGAACACATTCTCTCCGATCTTGGAAGTCGCTCCCGGATCTCCATCAGTACTTAAGTCTTTGGGGTGTTAAGGGGGGCGTAGTTGTGAAATCATCATCGACGGAGAGAACTTTGGTGCTGAGGGGAACCTCGGCGTGTCCTTCCATCAGGGCTTCCCTGCTTCCGAGCTTGAGGGGGAGTCCGGGCTCGCCCATGACCAGGGGGAGTTTGGGAACGCGGTCGAGCTTCAATCTGCTTTCTTTCTTCGATGGGCCTGCCTGGCCCACCGAATTATCGCTTGCCGCCGACTTCATCGTCCTTAGCCTTGAAAGCCTCCTCTACCCGAGCATAACTTTCGGCTCGAGCCAGCATGTCAGCAAAGTCTCTTGGATACTTCTTTTCCAAAGAGAACAATAGGTCGTTCTTCTAAAGGCCGTCCTTGAGAGCGGCCATGGCGACTGACTGGTCTAGGTCCCGGACCTTTAGTGCAGCAGTATTAAACCAGATAATGTAAGTCCGGACGGATTTTCCCACCATCTGCCTGATGGCCATTAAGGACTCCGAACCTCAGCGCGGACGCTGACTATTGACAAAGTGGGCCACGAACTATTGACTCATCTAGTCAAACGATAAGATGGTATTTGGCTTGAACGCCGAGTACCAGTTCCTAGCGGCCCCTTTAAGGATAGAAGAGAAAGCCCGACATAAGATAGTGTCTGGCGCATCATGGAGCAGCATCGTTGTCCGAAAGGCTTTCAGATGATTGATCAGATCGGTGGTCCCATCGTAGCTCTCAAATTGTGGGAGCTTGAAGTTCGGCGGGATCGGTTCCTACATGATTTTCTATGAAAAAGGAGGGTCAGTGCAGATATCATTACCGCGTGAGGAGGGAGTGTGACGGAGTTCTTTGATTCGTCGGCTCATTTCTAAGAGCCTTTGATCCAAGAGATCTTTGCGGTCTTTGATCTCTAAGGTCTTCTTGCTGAATGGGTGCAAAGCTTCACCCTGGGTCGAGCCGCGGTCCGAGCAAGGGCTCTCCCTCCGTTTCCTTCCTCTTCCAGGGATTGGAGGTCGGGTAGCCCATGTTGATTGCCCCTGGACTGGACCACACGGCTCTGAAGAATCCCGCTCTGGTTGAGCTGGTATTGGGGTCTGCTGGTGCATGGCCTGCACCGCCTGAACTACCTCAGTGAGGCCACGAACCTGCTGGACGAGCAGGTTGAATTGCTCAGCATCTACTGCAGCTACAGAGTGAGCCTGGATCGCCGGGGCTGGAGTGGGAGCGGACGGATCTGAACGGGATCGGGCCGCATAGGCCGTCGATCGTCGGGTGGAGGCTTTCCTAGGGGGCATCTTTTCTTTTTGGAAAGGAATTCGAAAGAGGAGGAAGAGAGATTTTTGGAGTGGAAAGAGAGAAATCGTTACCGAGCACTCCTTTAAAAACAAGGAAACCCCGGCTTCCTTTAAGAGAGAAATCGTTGCCGGGCCCTTCCTTCTAGCACCAATCTGTTGATGCAGAAATTTATCATCGTCGGAGTGGAGGCCGATGAGGTCGCCGTCGGGGACCTATAAAATAAAGTCCCATCCGGAGTCGATGGGGGATGGCTCCGGTAGGACCCTCCGACGATCAAGTCAGCTCTAGCCAACAGGAATGGAATGCTCGAAATGAGTTTCGAAGCTTGAAGAAGAAGAGGAGAGCTTCGAGATCAGAGGGATTAGAGTTAGCGTATCTGGAGGTCCTTTATAGGCGGAGCTTAGTTGATGGTGACGGCCATACTACTTGGCAGAGAGCCGTTGGGGCCGCATGAAGTTCGGTACGGAGAGGAAGGCGTCGTCAGATGGATGGTGACAGCCATACTGATAGGTCATGGGCCGCATGAGATTGGTTATGGAGAGAGTGGTGTCGTCAGTAGTGGTGGCCATATCGTTCGGTCTTGTTGCCTATTATAGATTGATAGCGACAGTTCATCCAGAGGAGTTCGATCTTGTAGGAGAGTTTGGCTAAAGGAAAAGCTCAGGAGAAGCTCAACCGTAGAGGAGTTCGGAGGAGCTCGGCCGACTGAAGGGATGGCCGCTTGAGGAGCTCGGGCGCTGGGAAATTTCGTTAAAGCCCGACTGCTTGGAGTTCAAGGAGCTCAGCTGCTAAGTAGTTCGATCGACTGTAGGAGTTCAACTAAGATCCGTCCGTTGAAGCTCTTCCGTGGCTACTGGTTGCGTTAGGCAGAGCATTGAACTTGAATTCGGCGGGAGCAGGGTTTATCCCCAATAGGTTCATTAATTTGATAATCACTGAAGGTCCAAAGGCCTGATGCTTATTGACTAATAAAATTATTATTCATAAAATGGTGATTTGGTTAAGTCTTTCTGATAGTGGTTAGATTGACCGACCAAAGTAGGGCCTGATCATTTATTGGTTAGATAAGATCAAATGTGGTCATGTTAATGGTTGGACCTAATCGGACTTTTTCAGTGAAGGCCAAAGCCTATTGATTAGATCTTCGGGGTAAAATTGATATTACTAAAAATTATTTAGAGAAGCAATTGATTTTGAACCTACTCATAGGTGCACATGGATTGACCAACCAAAGTTGGGCTCGTGCGTAGTCTAAAGTTGGAGGTAGAGGCTACCAATTTGTATAAAATAGTGGAAGAATCTTTAGACTAAAGTTTAAATCTTTAGGATAATTGATTTATATATTAATTAGATTTGATTTTTCTTATTATGCAGAAATAGCCACTAACCTGTCGCTCCGATCATTGTTAGATAGTGAAAAATTAATAGGACCCAACTACGATAGCTGGTATCGTAAGTTGAAAGTTGTCCTGGAGCATGAGTGGATCCTTTATGTCGTAACGGATTCTGCACCTGAGAAGCCAACTCCGAACGCTAGGAGAGCGGTCTGAGATACTTATCAGAAGTGGCTTAATGACCGCACTACCGTTCAATGTATAATGTTGGTGGCAATGAACGATAAGTTTAGCCATAGATTTGAAAATGCCCAGCCATAGGAGATGCTTCAAATGTTGAACGACTTCTTTGGCACGTCTGACGATGTTGAAAGGCACAAAATAAGTTGTGCAATTTTCAATGCTCGGATGAGGGATGGGGCCTCAGTCACCGATCATGTATTGTACATGACTGAGATGATTAAGCACTTTAGCAAGCTAGACTTTTTCCTACACGAGCAGCTCGGTAAGAATGCGATCCTTAATTTCTTGCTCAAGTCCTTCCTCCCATTTCTAACTCATTTTAGAATGACAAAGTCTGCAGTCAACTACCATGGATTATTGGGGTTGCTGCAGAACTTCAAGAAGGATCACCAACTCCATAAGAAGATGGTGAATGTAGTGGGAGGATCTTCTTCTGATCATCGACTTTTTAAGAAAGGGAAGAAGAACAAGAAGGTACAGCCAAACATCAGGATGACTGCATAGAGTTGGACCAAGAAGCACAAGCCCGATCAGAGCTAGGCAGAGTGCTTTTTCTGCAAGAAGCAGGGGCACTGAAAGAGGAACTATCCTCTATACATTACCTCTTTGGATCCGAACAGATTGAGGAAGAAGCAAGTGGTTGCTAGGCAAGGTAATTATATGATAACACCTTATAATTTTTTTTATTTAATTCTACTGCCTGGGTATTAGATATTAAAAGTCTTTATCATATTTGTAATTCTATGCAAGGCTTGCAGATCAGTAGGAGATTTGATCAAGACGAGAGATTTCTGAATGTTGGAGATGGAAGATAAGTTCCAATTCTAAATTTAAGAATCATGAATCTTATAATTAATTCAAATAAAGTTATTCTTAGTGAATGTCATTATTGTCTAACTTTCTTATTGAATATCATTTCTATAGGTCTTTTGGCTATGAATGATTTTGAAATATCAATAAAAAAATTTTATAATGTCATTTTGAATGGTGTTATAATTTTGATCAGACAATTGAATAATGAAATTTATTTACTTTCTATGCCCATTAACATGGTTCAATCCTCCGATAAATATTTTAGAATTAGTGATGTGTCTGATGTCTACCTTTGGCACTGTAGGCTAGGTCATATTAATAAGAATAGAATTAACATTTTAGCTCAAGAAGAAATTTTTGAGATTAGTGATTGTGAATTACTTTCGACCTGTGAGTCCTGTCTTCTTGGTAAGATAACCAAATCATCTTTTATTGAAAAAGGTGAACGAGCCACTGAACTTCTGAGTCTAGTACATTCGGATGTATGTGGACCCATAAACTCAAGTGTCAAAAGTGGATATTTTTACTTCATAACCTTCACTGATGATCTATCAAGGTATGGGTACGTCTATTTAATGAAGCATAAGTCAAAGTCATTCGAAATGTTCAAACTATTTTGAAATAAGATAAAAAAGCAAATTAGGAAGAGTATTAAGACTCTTCGGTCTGACCGACAGGGTGAGTATATTTTCAATAAGTTTCTTACATATCTTGGAGAGAATGGGATTCTTTTCTAATGGATCTCTCCTAAAACACCACAACATAATGGTGTGTTAGAAAGAAGAAATTGGACCCTTTTGGACATGGTTAGATCCATAATGAGGTTTACTAGTTTGCCGATCTTCCTATGGAGATATGCGCTCGAGTCAGCTTGTTACATTCTAAGTAGGATTTTGAGTAAATCTGTTAATAAAATATCATATGAGATATGGACAGGATGTAAGCCAATGCTTTCACACCTTAGGGTTTGGGGGTGTCCGGCTTATGTCAAACGTTTAATGACAGACAAGCTTGGACCTAGGTCTAATAAGTATAGTTTTATAGGTTATCTAAAAGAAATCAAAGGATATTACTTCTACCTTGCTGATGAGCAAAAAGTGTTTATCAGTCTTAAGGCAGTTTTTTTAGAAAAGGAGTTCCTTAGTGAAGGAACTAATGCCTTTAAGATCGAACTTGATGAAGTATGATAGGTAGAAGAACAGACACAAGTTATTGAACTAGAGCTGAATCTGATTAGATCAGATGTAGAACCCATTGTAGATGCACCCTTAAGGCGATCTGGTAGAATACCACGTTAACCGAACAGATACTATAGTTTTCTAGTCCGAGATGGGGATCCTATTGAATTCGATGAGAATGATCAGGATCCAATCACCTATATGGATGCAATGCAAAGATCTAACTCTGAGAAATGGCTTGAGGCCATAAAATTCAAAATAAAATCCATGAAGGTCAATGATATATGGACATTGGTTGACCCATCCAAAGGAATAAAATTCATAGGATGTAAGTGGATCTTTAAAAGAAAAAGGGATGCATATGAAAAGGTAGAGATCTATAAAGCCTGTCTGGTTGCCAAGGGATATCATCAATGTTATGGTATTGACTATGATGAGATGTTCTCTCCTATGGCAATGCTCAAATCCATTCGGATTATGCTTGCCATTACTGCCCATCTAGACGATGAAATCTGGCAGATGGATGTAAAAACGGATTTCTTAAATGGAGAGTTGGATGAAGAGATGTATATGATATAGCCTGAAGGATCACATCCATAATGAGTCTAAGGTGTGTAAGCTTTAAAGATTTATTTATAGACTTAAGCAGGCATCTCGGAGCTGGAACATATGATTTGATAGAACAATCAAAATGTATGGCTTCGTTGAGAATGAAGAGGAGCCCTGCATATACAAGTGGGCTAATGGTTCAGCAATAGTATTCTAGTATTATATGTGGATGACATACTCTTAATCAAGAATGATGTTCCTGCATTGTAAGAAATAAAGATCTGATTGTCATCATAATTCTTCATGAAAGATCTGGGAGAAGCTTCCTACATCCTAAGGATGAAGGTCTATAGAGATAGATTTAAAAGGTTGCTTGAATTATCCCAGTCTACATACATTGACACAATGCTAAAATAGTTCAACATGAAGAATTCTAAGAAAGACTATCTACCGATAGGCTATGAAATTTTTCTTTCAAAGAGGGATTATCCGATAACACCTCTACAAAGAAAGCGTATGAGTAGAATACCATATGCTTTGACAGTGGGTTCTATCATGTACGCCATAACATGTACATGATCAGATGTGGCATACTCATTAGGAGTAGTAAGTAGATATCAATCTGATCCAGGAGAGAACCACTGAAAAATTGTTAAAATCATCCTGAAGTATTTAAGAAATACTAAGGATCAGTAGCTTATATATGGTGAATCGGACTTGAAATTGGTAGGATTCACAGACTCCAATTTTCAGTCTGATCATGATGATAGCAAGAGTGTGTCGGAATATATATTCATCCTTAATGGTGGGGCCATCTGCTGAAAGATTTTCAAGCAACATACTGTGGCCAATTCAGTTTGTGAGGCAAAGTATGTAGCTGCATCAGATGCTGTCAAAGAAGCGATGTGGCTGAGAAAATTCATAACCGAGCTTGGAGTAGCATTCTTCCTTGATGGTCCAGTTCTGCTCTATTACAATAGCTCTAGAGCTATTGCTCAGGCAAAGAAACCTAAGGCATACCAACAGACGAAGCATATTTTGTGCTACTTTCATCTTGTTTGAAAAATTATGGATTGAGATGATGTCGACCTTCAGAAGATCGATGAAAAGAAGAATCTGGCTGATCCATTCACTAAAACTGTTGCAGTGAAGGAGTTCAACGACTTCAAGTCAAAGATAGGTATTAGATATTGCACCGATTGACTTTAGTCTAAGTGGAAGATTGTTGGGAATATGTTCCAAAGAAAATCATCAGTCTGTTGATGGTTGTGCTACTTATTGTATTTGTATATGAATTATCAAATAATAAAAATTATTTTAGCATTTTTCATCATAAATTCTGTTGTCTTCTAATGAACTCCTATATTGTGATGAAGTTTTTAGGACTATCTAGATTTGACAAAGAAGGATTTATCATTTAGTTCTTAAATTGTTCGCGACCAAAAGATACGATGTTATTTAGGACAACAATGTTTATCGAGTATAGGTCGTTGTGTATTATATAGATTGATTGTCCTCATAACCAAGGAGTGTTGAGATATTGACATGGTATGCAAGTGAGATATATGGGTACATCTGTACTGAACGTGACCAACTCTAGAGCTTTTCTTCTGTCAAGATTAGTCTCAAAGAATATGGATATAAGTGTTTCTTAGACCTGAGACCACCACGGTGACTTACAAGCAACTCACTGTACTTAGGTATCAGACTATTTGAATTTCTAGTTTAGTGATGGAAGGCTACTGGGTGCAGTCAAGTACTTGGCTTATCGGTGTGTAAGTCAAGATGGGATTGATCCCTCCAAGTGTTGGAGTAACTGCATCGCTATATTTTAATTTAGCAAATCATCGACTGGAATAGTCCATATGATGGATGTTAAATTTTAAAATATAATATGGATAAATTTTAGAATTGACAATAAATTCTAAATCATCCTTTGAGCATCGAGGTCAAGAGAGTGAATTATATGGTAACCATATTCCATAGGTTCGTCATTGTTGCATTACGATTTTTCGACCTATCCGAACATCAGGTATCATTGCTAGATGGTCACATCAATTAGAACAAAAAATTAATTTCTATGCTACCGACTTAGGATTCGAACCTATGGGGTCATACACATAAGGAGTTCCTATCTGATCTGATGGCTGATCATGAGTCTTGATGACCTAGAATACTGTAGTCAAAAGTCCTACTGGACTAGGACTCTATGACCAAGAGTTTCATTGGACTAGGACTCTGAATCCTACTCATTTAAGACTCTCTGATCAGGAGTTTCACTAGTCTGGGACTCTAAAATCGTGAGTTTCATTCGTTTGGGACATTGGGTTCAAGAGTTCCATTGGATTGGGACTCTTCAGAAGTTTCATGTTGATGGAACTCTATTACCCGGTAACCCATCCGATTTAGACTCAGATATTTTTAAAGAATTAATTAGTAATTTAATTACTAATTAGCTTAATTTAATTAAGTGATGAGGATTCGATCTAGTCTAATTGAATTTGATTCAATTGGGTTTGACCCGATCAGATCATGAGATGATCTAATCGCTATGAAAGTTTTGACCCTGATTTGATCAGAACCTGGATCTAATTAATTTTTAATTTGATTAAAATTTTATTAGATTAGGCTAAGTCTAATTTGGTTGGATTTAACCTGGTCTAATTAGGTCTAGATTAATTGGTTTGGTTGAAACCAATTAAGACCAAGTCAAATAAAGTTTGAATTCAAACTCTCCCATGCGCCCACTATTTTTGACTTTTTCACTCTTGTTCCACGTCCAAAATTTTTGTACGTAACTTTTCTCTCACCCAGAAGGTTTCTGTGCTCCCTCTCTTATCTGCTTTTGACCTGGTCCGAGGGTTGGACCGATTCAAAGTAAGTTGAGTTTTGAATTCAACTCAATTTGTTAGAGGTTAGAATCAATCCAACCTTATCTACTTCCCATGCCCTTCCTTTTGTTTGTTAAATATTTTTAGAAAAATAAAAATATGCACATGTAGAAGGAGAGTCCTTCTATGTGTTAAACACATGGGAGAAGGCGTTGGATAAAGATAAGAGGTTCATTTGATTTTTGAAATTAAGTGAGTGGTTAAAACCTTCCAACTACTCGATCCTTATCTTTTTTCACACACTTTTCCTATGGTATTCATGTTAATAAATTATGAGAATTTTTTTGCGCATAGAAGAAGGGGTTAGCATTATGTGGTAAAAATTTTAGACTGATTGGGCATTAGTTTTGAGAAAAAAAATCTTGGAGTGAAGATGAGTAGGATCCTATAGCACTTTACTTTTCCCTCATGCCTCTCTTCTCTTCTAATTTTTATCTCTAAGGATATTCAATTTTTAGATATGATCTAAATAGAGTTTATAGATCTAAAAGTTATCTTTCTATAAAAACTTATTTCCTAAAAAAACTCCATACAGAAAGGACGTGATAGGATTTTTAGTGTGTCAGGATTTTTGGGCCGAGTGAAATCCTAGTTTTGGGAATCTGGATTCTGGTGGAGAGATCGAGTGCTGTGAGCATCAGATCGCCACCAAATTTGAAACACCTCTTCATCATCCTTCAATATTTGTGTTCTAATTTTTTAGAGTATCCAAAAAATTAAAAAGTATGCGATCGATCATGATCAGCCATTGGAGATCCCGGCAAGAAGCTAGCACTCTGGTGGAGCTGGTCGGGATCAGGAGCTCCATGTGGACCATCCATAGAGGTCGGATAAGTATGTTGCTGTAGCATAATATCATAACTTTTAATAAATTTAGATCGTGAAGGTCAGCTATCTGCGAAAAGGTATCGAGTTCTGAACTCATATCGATCAGCAGATTTAATTTGCTGATCGAATGCATTTTATTTTTCTATCACATATTAGCATGTTTAGATCCTAAGTAGGATTTATTTGATATGATCAATGGATGCATAATATTAATTTTAGATTGATATTTACTTCTGCTACTATTTTATTCGAAAAAGTTTTGAAAATGCATGCTTAAATCCTGCACGATTTTCTTCAATAGATGCAAAAAAATTTGCCTCATCCGACATATTCATACCTATAAAAGAACTCTTATAAAAGTTAACTCTTAAGCTGGAGGCTCCTTCAAAGACAAGAAGAATAGCTTTGATGGCCAACCAACTCTCTATTTCTTCTGCACAGAACAACAAAGTATCATCCACAAATTGGAGCCCTTTGATACCTCTGAAGACACAATTCGAGCCGATCCCTTCAATTAACCCCAGAGCACCTGCTTTCTTAAGTAATCTAGAGAGAACAACAGTAGCCAAAATGAAGAGGAAGGGAGAGAGAGGGTCACCTTGATGCAACCCCTGCTTGCACTTAATCCAATTGCTAGGTGTCCCATTAACCAAGATGCCAATAGATGCCGAAGAGAGCAGGCTATGCACCTAATCAATCCATTTCAATGAGAATCCTTGAGCTTGAAGAACAGAGAAGAGAAACTTCTAGTTCACCTTATCAAAGGCCTTCTCAAAGTCAAGCTTGCAAAAGGCTCCTTTATGATCCGATCTTCTACAATAAGCCAGCATCTCATGAGCACATAAAAAATTCTCGACAATCGATTGACCCTTGACAAAGGCAAATTGCGAATCATCAATCAGTGCAGGGAGATGTTTGGTGAAACGATCCGAAAGAACCTTAGAGATAATCTTGTATAAGCTATTGAGAAGACTAATAGATTTGAAGTCGCGAGGGCTAAGCGAACCTTTTTCTTGGGGATGAGTGAGATATAAGCAAAGTTTAACCTATGAAGATCCAGAGTTCCATTGTGGAAAGCTTCAAAAAGTACCAAAAGATCATCACTGATGAGCTTCCAAAACATCTTGAAGAAAACAAAAGTAAACCCATCCGAGCCAGGAGCCTTCAAATTCCCAAAAGCAAACACAGCTCTTTTAATTTCTTCAAGTGAAAATTTCTCATCCAAATCACCAAGATCAGGCTTAGAGAATCCATAAACTTCCTCCCAATTGCATGAAAGTTGAAGTGGAGAAGAGCAACCGAATAATGACTTAAAGAAAGCATGAAGATGATCAGAAATTTGATATTGACTATACAACTCAACTCCATCATCTATTATGGATGAGATGAGGTTTCAGCATGCTTTCGTCTGGAGGCCATCTTATGGAAGAATGCAGTATTCTTGTCACCCTACTTTAGCCAAGTTATTTTGGATCTTTGTTTCCAATACACCTCTTCTTTTTTATAGATGTCTTCCAGAGAAAGCTTCAAAATCCTTTCGATTTCAAATTCCTGATGAGAAAGATCAATTTTCTCCTCCTTCTTGTTTAAGAGATCGATATCATGTAGGAGGTTATCCTTCAAGATTTTATTCAAGATTCTTTTTGAGGCTACTCATGATTTGAGTGCAGCTTGAAGCCTTCTCAAGTTGACTACCTAAGCCACTGCAGGATTGCAAAAGCCTCTGATGTTCCTCCATGTTGAGGACAACATCCTTAAAATCCTCTTCCTTTGCCCACCATGCTTCAAATCTGAAAATTCTAGAGCTTTGAAAGGAGAAATTACAATCAAGAATAATGGGTACATGATCTGATGATGCTGCGGCCAAGGCACACTGAGAGGAGGCAGGGAAAAGATCCTTCCATTCACAGGATAGCAAAAATCTATCAAGGTGGGCTAAGGAGGGGTATTCTCTTCGGTTACTCCACGTAAAATCTCTGCCTTTCAAATCCAAATCAATAAGACCAAGGAAAGAGATGAAGTCCATGAAGCATAAGCAATCCTTGATAGGTTGGGGGTTGCCCCTTCTATCAGCTAAGCTTTTAGCAATATTAAAGTCACCTTCGATCAACCAGGGACCATGGAAGCTATTTCTGATCTCATCCAATTCTCGAAAGAAAGAATTTCTTAGAGACCTATCGTTAGGCCCATAAGCAGCAAAAATAATCAAGTTTCTTTTAAGATGAAGATAGAAGAGATCAACAGAGATAGAGAAATTCTTTTTAGTAGTGTTCTTAAGAAAGAAAAGTTGAGAATTCCAGCCAATCAAAATTTCACCGTAAGAATCGCAAGCATCATGGTGCACCCACTCATCGATGCGAGCACCACCAAGAGAATGCAGCAATGTCTGAGAAGGGGCTGCAACCTTAGTTTCTTGAAGGAGGATAATATCACCTGAAGAGAAGGCGATGATGTCATGAATGGCTTTCTTTTTACTAGGAGCCCTAGTGCCCCTAATGTTCCAGCTGACCACAATCATTCATCACCAAGACAACAACCTCTAAATGCACGACCGTTGGTAAATTCTGATATACATCACCAAAATATCAATCAAGCCAATGGTACCAAACAACGGCCCCCAAACAAGGAAACACCTCCAAAATTTAATAAAGATAGCCAACCAACTTAGCTTCATGCACAACACCAAGACAATGGTTCTGCTCATAAGTTGAAACCCACATGCAAGAGAACAAACAACAAGGTAGCATAAGTTCAAAGCTATCGATTGAAAGAAACACAGCAAAAGGAACTCAAGATTGTCAAACCCATAGAGTACAAATATTAGCACAAATCCATCATCTATAGCCAAGCATAATTGACCAAAGGGTGAAGGAATCCCCTGCCAACAAATAAAAGGCCAAAAGGCATAGAGAACAAAGTGAAAGAACTCCATGAAAAGC
Source organism: Cocos nucifera (assembly GCA_006176705.1). Taxonomy (NCBI): domain Eukaryota; kingdom Viridiplantae; phylum Streptophyta; class Magnoliopsida; order Arecales; family Arecaceae; genus Cocos; species Cocos nucifera. Next base: position 1,986,761 of record QRFJ01000083.1, read on the forward strand.
AACATGATCAGAATTAACCTCAACAACAAAGTCATGCCAAGGAAGAAAAAACCCTTAGTAAACAACGGTAGCCGCCTTCTCTGCTTCAAGCTCCAACAATGTGTTAACCATTTCCTTAGCCACATCTTCAGTAAACGATATCCCGCATGTTTTCCCCCACTTTAGGAGAAGCTCGTGTGGCAAGGAACTCAAAGGCCTAGAGGGGTCGAGCCGCCCCTCACCAATGTCAACTTCCTTTCGGTGTCTTCTTGCAGAGACAAGCTTGAGCGTGGCCTCCTTCGCCGCTTCCACCGCTCTAGCTCTAGTGGATTTTCGAGTTTTAGGTGAGATCATATCCTTCACAGGAAGAGAGGGAGTAGGGGCTTCAATGATAGCATGTCATTCCAAGGTGTCCTCCTTTAGGCCATTGACTAAGATGGGATCAAAGGTGGGGCATGGCTCATCCACCTCAGCAATCAAGTCAATAACTTTGGATGAAAGCACCTCCACTATATCCTCCAACATGGAGTTCGAAGGCACCTCGAGCATGGCATCGTCAACTTCAGCATTCAAAATAGTTTCCTCCGCAGAAGGGTCTTTAGCCTTGACCGTTACAGCATCAGCCTCTTCATAAAGATGGTTGATCAGATCATTGAATGCAGAAATAGAGGCATGCTATAGGATATCAATAGGAGAGCTCCTAATTGCCAAATGGGATGTCACTTTCATCGGATCAGGAGGTAAGGGGCACTCAAGGGAAATTAAATCAGACACGGATTCAGGTTTCTCAAGTCCGACAATCTCGCAGTCATTTGGATCTATCAGTTGATTTGAACTTGAGCCCGATTCAAACCATGAGGCACCTCGTTCCAGACTGACTCCATGAATCGGTGACAAATATGGGATGAACCTGCTGGATTAATCCCTACTGATGTCGTAGTTGGTGATGACTTTCCATCATCCCCAACATCCACAACGATGCTTTTGATTTTCAAGTCACCCGGCAACAAATCAATACGATTCAATCCCTCACTTTGATGCAAAGGCTCAGAAAAATTAGCATCAGGATGAAAGACAACCACCCTCAAAAGTGAGGTAGAGGTATGTATCTGAAATAATTTCTTTGTTGAATCTGCTTTCCCCTTGCCAACACCACCATCGCCTATGCTCATCCCAAGCCCCGCTATAAGATCTGCAGTTTGGATCCTTTCCACACTCGAGTTGTCAGGATGGCGAGGGAGAGGGGTGTTATCTCCTTTGCTAGCTTTAGAGAAAGATGTGGATGGGAGATGACCTTCAGAAGAAAAAGGAGGCAGATACCCCCAATCCGCTTTCCAATCCGATCTAGGCGAGATGTCGGAGGGCAAAGGCCAGACTGCTCTTACATCTTTGATGGTGACCAAAACTTTGTAGATGGCATCCCCTAGAACAACTGGAATCGAGTTTGGAACATCTTCCACTTTCAAACAAAAAGCAGAGACTTCAAATAATGAAAGATTCTGACCCCCTAGGCTTGTTGGACTAACAGATTCAAGAAGAGCGAATCCAGAGATGATTCTCTGGATCGAGTCCGTGTCCCAAGCATGCAAGGGTAGGCCATACAACTCCAGTTTGACTCTTATGCACAGATTGTGAGGGACAGCTTCATCCCTAAAAGACCACGGCTTGATGGTGAAGTTGAAGAGCTGGTCTTGCATAGAGCCTTGTTGATGCGCATGAAGAAGTAGAGATCTGGTTGGAAAGAGAACCAGGAACGAGTTGGCTCCCATGTAGATTGGGTCCCAAATGTAGGAGGGATGGAATCTTCTCAGAGCATGGAAAATCCTTAACGGACCAGGAGGCCTCACACTAGTGAGAGGACAAACCACCTTTAAGACCCCGGCCCTCGACAGGTCATTGTATCGATGGAGATGATGCTCTTCTATGGAAAGAAAGATAGAGACGGACTCTGGCCCATCAGGAAAGAACATCAGTTGATTCGACTCCATCATCTTCCTTCGAATACCATAAGAACGAGAAGAGTGACCAACTCCACGATAGAGAAAACAAACTAACCCATTTCGACACTCTCGTCGGAAGTGGCCATAGTCACCACATCAGAAACAACAACCCTTGCTAAAAGGTACAACTCTTCTGATCTTCTGCAAATCCTGCTTAGTAGATGGACCTTTAAAGACTGAGGAGCAATGACTAGATTTAATGCCCGAGTCAAGATCAGACCTAAAGCCAGAGTGAATGTCAGGATTCCAGTTGTTAGAGGAAGAGAAACAAGGGAACAGATCATGCCAAGGCCTTTTTAATGGTCCTGGAGGGTTGGGATGGAGGTGGGTGGCATTCTTTTCACTACTAGAAATCAAAACATCCATCATTTGGGGTCTTTTGAGGAAGCAATCCAGGGAAGAGCTTTCCCGAAATCTCCATGTTCCATCCAGAGGGACAGCATTCCTACTCAATAGAAGAAGTGCTTGAGAGGCATATTTGTTACTATTCCTTGGAGCACGACCACCACCGCCATTCCTACCTCCTCGATGGCCACCACCACCACCGCTTCTACCTCCACCACAGTTGCTCCACCTCCAACCACCAGCCATAACCTTCTCGTGAAGTTATTTTAACATATTTGTAGTCTGAAATGACAAATCTATTTCATCCCATTCTCAATCACTTTCAGACCACTTAACTGTTCTAGCTGGTATCGGACGCAATTTGAAAGCAGAAGAGTGCATGATCTAGTTACAACACAAAAAAAACATCTCAGTTTATGGTTACGTACTGCAAAACTGATTTCTATCGTCAACATAATGTCTGGATCTATAGCATTTTTATATATCATCTACAATGCAAGGTTAGGTCCGGTCCAGGGTCGGCCGGTTCATTCAAGTTAGTTCCCTCGGGCCAAGTTTTGGATAGAGACTAACGACATCATAATCTAATCCACAACCATATCTTATTGTTAAGCAATATAATCATCGCCAATCATTGGTACTCGTCGGAAGTCGACATCCAGAGGACTAACAATCCACAGGTGTCACAGGCCAGAGATTCCTCATCTCTCCCGTTGGTGATGGGGAGCTGGTGAAGTCGAAGGAAAACAACCTGTGAGAGAAAAATGTGGCCTCGGACGGCGCATTTGGACATCCACCCCTCGTCCTCTCTACCTCGATAATCTTTATAATACTAGCCTAAGATGGGCTATGGCGGCTCATTCCTCCGGATCTCTTTTCTTGCGTTCCAAGTCCCCAGAAATAAACAAACCTACGCCCACCGATCGATCGCTCATCCGCAAGACCCAGCATACCCTGGAAACATGTTTCCAGTAGCCCGTGGTGTGATGACGCCTGATGCCGGCTCATCCTGGTGCAACTTTCTTTTAGCCTTCCCCACAAAGAACCTTCCTTAGCCCTCACCACTTCACTCCTGCAAGGGAACCATCCTTAATCCTTCCCCTTCTTTTTTATATATATATATATATATATATATATATATATATATATATATCACTAGTGTCTGGACATCACCTTGCTCTCCTATCAAATAGTGCTACATTCCCTTTTAGTCCTCTACAATTCTTTGCTCGCAAGCCCCGCTTCATCCATGGCGGCCTCCGCTTCTTCCGGTGCTAGCAACTTCTTGCTCTCATTGGCATTAGCTAGTCACTTGGCCAGCATCGCCTTCGCCGGTAGCTTCTACCAGGACGTTGACATCACTTGGGGTGACGGCCGTGCCAAAATTCTCAACAGTGGCAAGCTGTTGACACTGTCGCTTGACAAGTCCTCGGGTTCCGGCTTCCAATCCAAGGAGGGGTATTTGTACGGGAAGATCGATATGCAACTCAAGCTTGTCCCAGGAAACTCTGCCGGAACTGTCACCGCCTACTATGTATGTTTGTTTCTTATGGCCTATAGCTTTCTTACTTCTTCTCCCACCAAATTTAACATTAACCACTGAAATAATTGTAAGTTCACGTTATAGCTTTCGTCACAAGGGACAGCACACGATGAGATTGACTTCGAGTTCCTCGGCAATCTCAGTGGAGATCCTTTCATAGTCCATACAAATGTATACATCCAAGGGAAAGGGAACAGGGAGATGCAGTTCTACCTCTGGTTTGATCCTACCAAGGACTTCCATACCTACTCCGTCCTCTGGAATCCAAGACATATTGTGTAACTTATCTGAAACTCGTCCTTAATTGATTGCAATTTTATGCCATTCTGGTTTCCAAAATAATGCTTTCCTTGGTTTCAATAATCATGTTAGCTTCTATGTGGATGGGACACCCATTAGAGAGTTCAAGAACAGAGAGTCGGCTGGCGTGCCATACCCGAAGAAACAGCCGATGAAGGTCTACTCGAGCATGTGGAATGCTGATGACTGGGCCACAAGAGGCGGGCTTGTGAAGGCCGATTGGTCCAAGGCGCCTTTCACCGCATCATTTAGGAACTTCAATGCTAATGGATGTGTGTGGTCTTCTGGTACCTCCTCCTGCTCTTCGGCTAACGACCCGTGGATGTGGCAAGAGCTTGATTCCACCAATTTGGAAAGACTGAGATGGGTGCAGAAGAACTACATGATTTATAACTACTGCACTGATGTGAAGAGGTTCGCGCAGGGCCTTCCGCCTGAATGCTCTATGAGTTAGAGGCCGGCGACACTGTAATCATTGAACGCAAATTGATTCTGTATATGCTGTATATTTTCCTTTATATTTCTTTTCGTTTTTATTTTTCTGGGTGACTTTGCTTGTGTACATTGACAATAATGCCATTCTGTCTAGCATGAACCATAGAGACCCGTCGAACAAGCCTTCTCTGACTGCTATTGTGTGGAGTATCTAAGCTTGTTATAAATTTCTGCACTCTTTTAGATTGTTTTACATCAGAAAATGCCTTTTGCCTGTTGTTTTCTTTTCTTTGTTTTTTTTTTCTTAGTACAAAACTTTGTCTGTTGTTGAAGTCCATCTGACGCATGGTAAATGCATATGATTTACGCTTTTGACATTCTGCATTTACAAAAGTTGTTCTTACCATTGTTATTATTTAGTTCTATCAGGTGCGGGCTACCCATCGCCAAAACCCAAAAAAAAAAAAAATCGAGCAACTTTTAGAGTCGATCTGATATCTTAAATTTTTAAAATTAATAATGCTAAACTAGAATTTCAATTCTAAACGTTACCTAGCAAATTAAAGAAAAGAGCAAAGTAAAAATATATAAAGTCATATAAGGGCTGGGACCTGATCAAAAGAATGGAATGGAACATGGACCTTAAGTTAAAAGTTCTACCGTATATACTCTAGGATATGTACAGCATGAGGTTTAAAACTTATTTTTTTAATACAACTAAGGAACTGGGGTGAAAATGTCGATTCCACGCTTAGTTACTAAAAGACAATTTTTGAAATTATATGAGGTATAAATATTTTCCTAAATTAAACAATCGGTTAGCGAATATTTTTTCGGCGGGTCTTTCCCCAAAAAATTAATAAAGAAATTGGAAATAATGATGGCAATTGGGATGCCGACTGAGCTCCGTCCTAACGCCTCTAAGGTTCATCGCTAGAAAAGGAAAGCCTCTGCCCCCCAACCGCCTCTATGAATTCCTCGCGTCCCCCATCCTCTACTCCCTCGGCGAACTGCTCCTCGTGCGCTATGTAGGCTCCGCCGTAGGTTACGTCCCCAACCTTCAATCCGGCGGCCAAGATCTCCATCTCCACCGCCTCGTCCTACGCCGGCGGGCTTGGATACGGGAGGCGAAGGCATGGCCATCTCCGTGGTTCGATCTCTGATCAATGATCACAAGAAATCGGTACCTTTTATCGCATCAATTTTGATCCAAGGGTTTGCAGTTGATTTCTAAAAGCTTGGATTCTTGATATCAGATTCTTGAAGAATATGCAAAGGCGTCCACTTGACTCCCAAGTTCAATTATCTCGGGAAATGGGTAACCTTATCCGTCTGTTTTGTTTGGAAGTTTAAGCTTAATGTTTGTTATCAATTTCTTGGAATTGTCGTTCTTGATGTCAGTTTCTTTAAAGATATATAATGCTGGCATCTCCTTGTAGTGCATGATATTACACGGAACGCCTCATGAAAGTTCGGTAATTAAAAAAACAAAGAAATTTTTGGCATTTCTATATTTTATTTGCAACTTTATGTGTTTGAACGTATTAAGCAGTGGAAAATGGCTGCCCTGAACGTTGCTAATACCAACTGAACTCTTATTCTGGGTGTATTCTAAGTAGCAAATTTGACATTGCTCTTCTGCTCTCAATTGTTTAGATTGATAGGTTACTGGAGAGATCAACAATATTCAAACACCTAGACTGACAGAGGAAAAGAGGTTGGAACATGTTGTGTGTTATGTATTTCCTCTTTCGATTGCAGTTACTATATTCAAGGCTCAATCATCTCGATGGCAGATAAACTTTATCACACCCTAAATCCAGCTCATGCATCGGCCATGCAATACGACTACATACTTTTTAGAGCATGATCCTAAAATATATGTAAGATCTTAAAATTCATTACAATCTTAAATTTTTAAAGAACAATAATGATCTCAATTTGAACAAACAATAAAACTTATATAATTATAAAATTCAACAATCCGACCAGTATCATTGAAGCTTTATCTATTCAATCTTTTTGGCATTGACCAGCCAAGTACATGCATCCTGTAGCTGAATAAAAAAAAGAAATAAAAATTGTGAGCTTTACGATTCAATCTCTACACATCCACATCAATATAATAATATAATTTAAAAATAGTAATAAATAAAATAAAAATAAAAATATAAAGTATGAAATCTCATATCAAATATCTAAAATAACTTGAACATCCATATAAACATATATCAAACATTTATCTTGTCAAAAAAGATGCATCACAATATGCCAACAAGTGTAACTTTTTATTTAGTATTAGTTTTATATATTTTGTCATTTATTTTTCTTATCATAAATCTAAATTTCATAATCTTTTACTTTTTGGCTTTGGACTATTAAGATTATACCTCAATCCATATCTGATCAAATTCTTACATGTAAGTCTGTGGCGGCTTTTCCAAGCATAAACTCCTAGAGATTATTCTATGCGTCAACTCATAAAGGCTATCCCAAGTATAAGCTCCAAATCCGCTAGCTATCCCAGGCATAAGCTCTTAGGGACTATCCGGCGCGTAAGCCTGTGAAAACTGTCCTAAATATAAACTCTTAACTGGCTATTTCAGGCATAAGCTCCTGAAGGCTATTCTAGGCATAAGCTCCGAACCAACTATTACATGACGAGATTAGTCCAAAGTACATTTTTTTCATCCAATTATTACACGTTGATTTCATCAAATCAATCTCAATTTATAGTTTGATTAATATAAGCATATCATAATTATATAGTCATATCATTAATTACCGATATACATATATAATCAATATGTAATATATTTATAATGAAAAATTGTATAAGAACAATAATGCATATTTCAAACATAAACAAATATATTGATATGAATATAATGATACAAATCAATAATATAAATTCAATGATATATTTAGTATATATAATCATGATTATGTATAAAATTTTTATTTTAATTGATGATAAATTAAATTTACTAGATTATGATCCGAGCATCAAAAATCCTACTTGATATTCTCCTATTCAATTAATTATTTTTTTATAAAACTAAATAAATATTATAAAATAAAATTTAATAAATAAAATTAATTATCTAGAATCTTCTGTTAGGGTTCACCGTGGTTCCCCACCCATGTCCCTAGAATTTTTCTTCTAAAATTTTAGAAAGAAAAGAAAAGACAAAACGGTAGAGAGAAAAGAGGAGAAACAACTCTCTCTTTTCTTCTCTTTCTCAAACAAGGGACTCTTTCCCACCTTCTTCCCTCTCTTCGTCCCAACTCTCGAGCGGAGAGGCCTATGGCCGGCGACCCCTGGCGGTGCTCGATGACTGCATCCCCAACCAACTGAGCCACGACCAGGCTGGTGAGAATGAACCAAAACAAGAAGAAAGAAATCAAAATGGGGGAGATCTTCTTCAACCCAACCCGACGGCCAATTCGGTGCTTGACGGGCCAATCCAAGCATCTGCAATAAGGAGAAGAATTGGAAAGAGAAAGAGAAAGAAAGAATAGGGAGCTACCTCGGTCTAACAACCCAAAAAGAAAGGATTCAGTGATATTTCCCAACAAGATCCCAAAGAAAAGCTCGAGGAATCTTGGGTGATCGGTGGCGATTTTTCAAGGAATCAAAGGTGGAGTCTAAAGGAGGAGAGGAGCTATCCTTTGACAGAGGTAATCCTAGGGTTTTGGCCGACTTTGGCTTTTCCTAGGTCTTCTATGCTCCAGTGGAATCGTGATGGAAGAAGGCGAGTCTTCTTTTCCACCTTTTTCCTCACGTGCAAGGCTCATGGCTTCAATGGGCTTGATTTCTTCGGGCCAACCCACCCAAGGCCCAAAACCAGGGTTATTACAAACTCGGTGTCAAGAGTTGGCAATACATGCTTCAAAACACTAATTATAATAAGGTTCTGTCTTCCTTCCCTGCAAAAATCTTTTCAAGAATTGAAAGTTGTATTCTGTTCATTCTCTATGAGAACTGTCAGATCTTGATTTATCAACATATAGGACTCTTTTATTTTACTAGATCCATAATTCTTAATGATGGATGCTTATTGATTTTGCTATTTTCTATATTTGCTCAATTGCATTTCTATTTAATTATTCTATTATTCTCAATAAACTGGTGACCCATTTTATTAAATCATTATATGGTTTGGACCCAGTGATAAATATAATATTAATGTCAAGGGTAGAACTTATCCTATTGGGGGAAAAAAGAGTCAAAGCAAGTTGTTTTATCTTTATATGGTAGCAGCAGCAGATGGTGAAGTCAGTGGTCATTGGTTGCACTCGTCTTGTGACGCATCAAATTCCGGGCATTAAAATTATGCTAGGTTTCTTCTGCAGTGCACTCGGGCCACTATGAAGTGCCGTGCACTCATAGAGAAGATGGATGGTCATCAAACAACCTGTGCACCAATCTAAGATTAGTTTGATTTCTTAAAAATCTAAGATTATTTTGATATGGTTATTAATAAATAAACTCCAAAGAATTACTGTTACTCATGGGCATCTTACCATGCCAAAACCTCGGCATACAAGATGAGCCCAGCGATTATTACACTATTTGAACCTGGCTCTCTTTATGACAAGGGGGCATTAAAACTCAGCTCAGGCTCGAGTCTTGATTGAGTATTGCAGATACTTGGAACTTATTATTTTACCTTCTTCTTTTTGATCCAAGAACTTACTATTGACTATCAAATTGATCTCCCTCCTGTCTAAAATATGTATTCCTGTGTAGAGAAATAGCTCAGTTCTTTCTGAATGATAATGAAAACTCTGCGTGGTGCTATTGTTTAAATTTGTGGTATCAATTTACATGGAGGATATAATTCCCTGCATACCGTCCTGCGTTCATGGACAAAATACACAATAAAGAACTAATGAACGAAAGAACAAGTGTGATGGTCCTCTATTTCCATTTTTTTCAGGCAGCAGAGCACTCTGGAGGTAGGCCCTGGGGAAAACGCTTTAGGTCGGTGCAGTAATTGTAGATCATATAATTTTTCTGCACCCCTCTCATCCTTTCTTGGCTTGTGGAATCCAACTCCTGATTCCACCAGTCACTGCTGACCGAAGCGGTACTAGTTTCCTTTGAAGGACAATTTGAGGTTCCAGAGGACCAAATGCAGGCATCAGCATTGAAATTCCTTTAGGATGCAGTGAAGGGGGCCTTGGTCCAGTCAGTCTTGATGCGCCCACCCTGCGTGGTCCAGTCATCAGCGTTCCAGAGGCTAGAGTAGATCCTCATTGGTTGGTTCCTTGGAAACGCAACACCCCTTGACTCCATATTCTTGAAGTCTCTGATCGGTGTGCCGTCCACCATGAATCTGAAAGAAATAATGAAAACCAAGGTGATCAGCATAATTTTCAAATGCACAAGAGGATGTATTATTTGTAATAGACAGTAGTATGAATTATGAATGCTACTGTCTATTTATATACGCCTGGGGTTCCAGAGGATGGAGTAGGTGTGGAAGTCCTTGGTGGGATCAAACCAGAGGTGGAACTGCATCTCCCTGTTCCCCTTCCCCTGGCTGAACACATTGGTGTGGAGAGTGTAAGGGTGTCCACTGAGGTTTCCGAGGAACTCAAAGTCGATCTCATCATGGGTTGGTCCTTGTGATGATAACCGCAAGCACAGAAGAAGCATCAGTGGTCAGTTCTTTGAATTCCAATCATGTTAAACTGGTGATGAATTAGCTGCATAGCGGCTGTAAAACGGGGCTTACGTAGTAGGCAGTCACGGTGCCAGCTGAGTTCCCGGGCACTAATTTCAGCTGCATGTCAATCTTGCCAAAGAGGTACTCGTTCTTGGACTGGAAGCCAGAGCCAGAAGCTTTGTCAAGGGAGAGGGTAAGGAGCTGCCCATTCTCGAGGATCTTTGCACGCCCCTCGCCCCAAGCGATCTGGAAATCCTGGTCGAGGTTACCTGCAGAGGCACCGGCCATCAAAGAGCATGCTAGCAGGAGGAGAGATAAAGCCATGATGGCACCGGTAGAGGGTATGCAGCTGATCGAAATGGTATTGAGATAACAAGGGGAGTGTTGTCACGAGTAGTAGGAATAGGGATGGGAATTGGTGTTCGAGTAGTGAGGAAGGCATGCAGCAGGAGGTGTTGGCTTTATATGTATACAGAAGGTGATGAGATAAGGGATCGAGGAAGGAGATTGGATGGTTCTCTTCTGTATGCTATGGGTTGGCGACAGAGGTGCTCATTATTAAAAAGTTGGGGTTGAGACTTGAGATCGAACAGGAGGAAGGTGAAGAGCGGTTTCGTATGGGATGGGGCGGTGTCTGGTGGTGCAGTGGCATCGATGGGCTCTGCTGGACCTTCCGCGTCAACTGGACCGAGATCGCGGCCACAACTCGCCTGGTACCTACCAGCACTTACCGACGATCGATCTTCTCGCTGGATGCATCTATATATTTATCTATGTTCTTTGACCAAAAAAAAAAAACACAAACGAACGAACTCACGTGATACGGGTTACTGGAGTTTCCAGCTATGGTTTGGTTGTGACATTTTATCTTGATTCCGATCAAATACTCACCTGTTGCATATGCGTGATGTTCGATCACAGCCGTCCATCTCAGTTTCCATTTTCCTGCTACATTTTATTTTTACTCATAATATAGACAGCTATTATTAAACAGCTTGCATGCAACGATCTGGGCATTTCCGATTTATGGGAGTATTTTCCTGCAGCATTAACAATATTTTTTCTTCTCTCAAATAATAATTACGTTTATGCGTTGTGTGTATTTACGAAGACCGATCAAATTGGCTCTCCAAAGAGACTTTATTTATTTCTGGATTAAGTGGGTACATGAATTTAGAAAGAAAAAGGTGATGCGCCAACTTTTTAGAATTACCCGTTTTGTAATTCTAAAAGAGTGGTTTAATTCAACTGCTTCAACAAGTGTTAAGCTGAAAAGGATGGAATAACCGGGTTAAATGACTTTTACTCCCTCTTATTCCATTTCCAAACGAAGCCTGGGATTTATCTTTCTTAGAAAACATAATAAGTGTAGGATGGGCAGCTGTCCTTCCACCAGCACTCGTAAATGGTAGGTGCATTTGCGCCACTAGAATCAAGGTTATTAACTAATAGTTGTCATGACATGATAACTATTTCTCGCAATCCCTTCTATATATTAATAATGTATACTAATAATAAAATATAAAAAATAAAATCCCCTATAAGATGGAGATAACCGATGCTATTTGATGTGTTCTGCTTTATTGAAATTATATAACTCTTTTTATATCAAAATCTTTCTTAGTTAAAAAATGATTTTTAGATTTTTTGGTGATGCGCTTCTTTTATATTAGATATAAATTCTTCTTGTATTTATCGTTTTTGTATTTTCTCTAAATTATTCTCTCAATGAAATTTTGTAAAAGATCCTGCACTTTATTTACTATAGCAGATCTCTCTATTTTTTGGTGGATGTATAATTTAAAAGGATTACCAAATTTGATATGGATTATTTTGACCACTATTAAAAAGTTTGGATAAGATTCAAGAGTAAAATCTATCACATCCATAACTTGATATAGTATTGAAACTTTAGGTAATTATAACTTAAAAAGAATTCATGATGTGACTCAAGGTAAAACTAATGAGAAGTTAAGAAGCAAAGTTAAGAATTTTTAAAATATTCTTATTATTTTTGATAATTTGTATGGTCTTTTAATTAGGAGAAAAATTCAATTGTATTTGGGTTGGATTTTACTAGTATTAAAAAAAAGAGAAGAAATTTACATTCTTTTCTAAATAAAAGATGAATCCAACTCAAATAAATGATGAAATAGTAGGCAACTTGTACCTTTTTTTTCTTTTCTTTTTTTTTTTTTTTGAGCTAGAAGAAGAAAGCGACTTAAATTAGTAGGTCTCCATGACTATAAATGGAGAACATGCGCTATAGTTTTCAGGGAATAGAGGATATAGAGTGAAAATAAAGAACATAGACTTTTCATCACCCATGTATCATAATTTGCTGGTCATGAAAAATTAATTATAAAGGGGGTTTGGTCCTATATTAAGGTCTATTCTTTTATGGATAAAAAAAATTATTTAGAAATCTATATTTTTCTAGGTAAATATTTTTCAAGCAATATTTAGATAGAAAACTGATTTATCTATGTTCTTTGATGCATAGAAAAGTGGCTTCAAAATCTGCTATCTATATTCTTTTGTATTACTATTTTTTTAGATAAGTTGCTAAAATTTATCCATATTTTTTATAATATTATTTATACTTTTTAGGTTTGGAGAAAGTAGATAATTGAGTTATTGAGCATGGAATGATGGAGGGCAATAGAAATAAGAAGAAAAATATTTTAAAAATAAAATTAAATATTTATTTTACTAGCTGATGGAAAAATGATTTAACCATCCTGGACAAGATTTTTCTCATTTTATAGATAAATACTATCTATGAGAAAGTAACTTACACATCTTGAAATGCACAAGAACATGGGTAAATTAGTTAATAAAAAAGTTACAAACTTCTTCATAATATTTATCCATCAAAGAGCAAGCCCTAAGGGAAAAAGAAAAAAAATATAGACCATGTTTATTGTCTTTTATATTGTTGTAAACAATTAAGTTGAATAGGTTGGAGAAATTCTTTATTCTCCATGCTTGATCAACGTAGCTGGGATTCTAGATAAACCATGTTAACCTTGGTTTATTTATTTTTTATTGTTTTATTCAGCTGTTAACGTATTCAACTAAAGAGATGAATCCAACTTGTATGATCTTTTAATAAAAATTTGGGTTAGACTTTACTAGCATAAAAAAAGGGAGATTTATATTCTTGTCCAAATAAAAGATGAATCCAACTCAAATAAATGATGAAACAGTAGGCAACTTGTATCTTTTTCTTTTTTTAGCTAGAAGAAGAATTAATCTGACTTAAATATATAAGGAGGACTCCATGAGCATAAATGGAGAACATATGCTACAGCTTTAAAGAACATATATAGCGTTTTCATCACCCACGTACCACAATTTGCCTGCCGATCATGAAAAAATAATTAAAAAGGGGGTTTGATCCAACATTAAGGGAAAAAGAAAAAAGATGTAGACCATATACTTATTTTTTCTTTTATATTAATTGTTGCAAACATTTAAGTTGAATAGGTTGGAGGAAATTCTTTATTCTCCCTGCTCGATCAATGTAAACGGGATTCTAGATGAACCACGTTAACCCAGCTGGTTTATTTATTTTTTTATTTCTTGATTCAGCCGTTAACATATTCAACTAAAGAGAGCGATTTTTGACCTCAAGTATGTATTCTCTACGTGCGTTGCCACAAATTGATATATCCATCATCTACTTTGAAGAATAATATATTCTTCTGGAGTTCAGCTGAATGATTAAACAAAACTCAGCCTGGTGCCTTTTTATTTTTAATTCATGGTATTATATTACATGGAGAACATAATTCTATAAATTGCGTAGTGTGTCTTCTGACAAGAATGACGACGAAGTATATGTGCCCACATCACGTAGAAGAATGAATGAATCAAAGAACAATGGTGCTTGGTCACCGTTTTTCTCCTCTCTTTCAGGCTATGGAGCACTCTGGAGGCAGGCCCTGAGGGAACCGGTTGAGGTCGGTGCAGTAGTTGTAGATCTGCTGCGCCCATCTAGCTCCTGGTTCCACCAGCCAGCACTGTCAGATCTCTGTGAAGGACAATTGGAGGTACCAGAGGACCAGATGCAGGCATCAGCATTGAAATTCCTGTACGAGGCAGTGAAGGGGGCATTCGTCCAGTCAGTCTTGATGCGCCCACCGTGTAGCCCAGTCATCAGCATTCCAAAGGCTGGAGTAGATCCTCATGGGTTGGCTCTTTGGAAACGCGACGCCCCTCGAGTCCACGTACTTGAAATCTCTGATCGGTGTGCCATCAACCATGAAGCTGAGCGGAGGATGAACCATGGTGAGCATGCCATTCAAATTTTTTCAGTGAATATATGAACGTTTGGTTTGAATAGAACTAGTATATAGGTAGGATTTGATGACTACTTACATAACGTGTCTGGGGTTCCAGGGGATGGAATAGGTGTGGAAGTCCTTGGTGGGATCGAACCAGAGGTGGAACTGCATCTCTCTGTTCCCCTTCCCCTGGGTGAACACATTAATTGGTGTGGAGGGTGTAAGGGTCTCCACTGAGGTTTCCGAGGAACTCGAAGTCGATCTCATCATGACTTGGTCTCAGGCATGCATCATATATACATGATCCATTAATTAGTAACTAGAGATCCGATTGAGAAAGAATTTATGGAGTAATTTTGTCAAAAAGAGGCGAATGGAGCTTACATAGTAGGCAGTGACGGTGCCAGCGGAATTCCCAGGGACGAGCTTTAGCTGCATGTCTATCTTGCCGAAGAGATACTCGTTCTTGGACTCGAAGCCAGAGCCGGAGGTTTTGTCGAGGGATAGAGTGAGGAGCCGGGCATTGTCGAGGATCTTCGCGCGCCCATCACCCCAAGTGATGTCGAAGTCCTGGTAGAAGTTTCCAGCCGAGGAAATGGTCATCAAAGAGCATGCTAAGAGAGGAAACAGTGCTGTTGCCATGACAGCTAGTAGAAGAAATGGCATGGAGAGAAATAAAGTAGCTAGTGTTGGTATTAGATTGAAGGAAGAGAAAGGACGGGAGTTGGTGTGTCGGAGTGAGGAAGTGAGCAGGGGTTTGTCGCGTTTACATATACATATATATAAGAGGTGATGAGAGATCTCGGATGGCTCTGCTTACGTACGGCGGGGTGGCAACAGGCTGGTGACGCACATATCGTGTGGGATATGTTTGAGAGAACGCGGCTTGTTGGAAGTGGTGGAGCGGAGGAAGGTGAAGGCCGGCTTTGGCTTCGCGTGGGGTAGAAGCCTCTTGCCTTTAAGCACGGAAGCGTCTAGTGGTGGTGCCCCACCGGCGCGTTAGACGAGGGGTCCTATTCTTGTTGGATGCACGGACGCGGATTTATTTCACGGTCGACAGCTTCATAAGTGCTTTTTTTTTTGGTAAGCTTTGTAAGCGCCTTCAAGGCTGTCCGGTTGTGATAGGTTTCTGCGGCCACGGATTCATTTGCCGCGTTTGGTTTTTGGATTTGGGTCAAATGCTGTTGGAGATTTTCATTCCCCCTTCTTTTCAAAACAAAATACATAGTCTGTGGCTTTAGGTGGACCAAATTCTGAAATCATCTTAAATAGATCCATTTTATCCCAAAGTGAAATTATTATACAGATTCATTTCATCTGAAATAGATTCATCTTAGGTCAATGGAAATACTAGAGCATGTTTAAATGAACATTTATCAGATCATCAGTTTTGGAAAGTAAAAACCAGCATGGAGGAACAAAATAGAGCAACTGCTGGCCATTTTTAACTAGATTCTAGCTGCCTAGCACTTTCCTTGGAGCTTCTCGGTCTCTCTCTCCCTTGAGAGAGAGAATAAAGGGATGGTTCCGAAAGAAGCATAACCTTGAGATAAAGGTTGGAACAGAATGATCTGGATTAGGGTTTACAAATGGTCCCTTCAATTATTGGCAAGTGGCAACCTTTTGAAGCATCAGCGTACCAACTTGAATTATAACAAAACTGTTAACGATCCTCTCTCTATTTTAGAATATTTCTTACCTATTTTAGGATATTTTTTTATATTTAGGATGTATAATTATGTATAATTATATGATGGCTATTTAAGATAATTGTTGTATGATGGGTTGATATTTATTTTATACAAAATTTTTGATGTATATTTAATGAGTAAAATTCTAAGCATAATACATTGTAGATTTTATCCTCAACATGGTAGCAGAGTCAGTCCGATCCTAATCCTTTTTCATCCTAAAATCTACCATCAAAATTCCATCCCTCATCCCCACTGCTTGCCGCTGCCTTCCTCCTTTCGCCTCCCTCCAAACCGCTCGGCCCAAACCCGATGACCACCGCCACCTTCCTCCCTCCCTCTCTTCCTTCACCTCCCTCCAAGCCGCTCAGCCCAAATCCACCGCCGCCTCTGCCTCCGAGAAGACCCTTTTGTGTGCTCCCGGTGCCCACCTTCCTCTCTTCCTTCACCTCCTTCCAAGCCGCTTGGCCCAGACCCAATGTCGCCTCCGCCTCCGAGAAGACCCTCCCGCATGCTCTCGGTGCCCACCTCCTTCTCTTCCTTCACCTCCCTCCAAGCCGCTCGGATTCGCCTCCGATGCCCAGATCCACTGCCACCTCCGCCTCCACCTCCACCTCCCTCCCTCCAGTACCCCTCCCTCCAATACCGCCTCCTAGATCCACCGCCGCCTCCGCCTCTGCTTTCACCTCGCCTCCAACACCCATAACGCCGTCTTCTATATGCTCCTGGTGTCTGACGCCGCCTTTCTCCCTCCCTTCCTCTCGGTGCCCTTTCCTCGCCTTCGACCACCCATTTTCATAGCTTCGAACGGCAGCCATCTTTTTGATAATTATTTTAGAGATGCATGCTTGCATTGCTTTAAGTTGAAATACTTTGCTCATCATGGGCGGTAAGCTTCCGCGCTAACCGCCCGCGATGATTGACTCACTGTCACGGGCTTGTCTGCAGGCTTGTCGCAGGGGGTGCCGACATGGGCGTGGCACGGTGCTGCGAAGGGTTTTGGCTTCGCTGGGTTGCCATAAAAATGCAATGCCGTTCGATACTTTGGAACCCCCGGGGTGGAGCTTGGGCGGATGTCTTCCTGGGGTATTAAGAGGGGCAATGGTTAACCAAGGTGCGGCATGGCCGTGGCATGATATCTGGGGGCTCGGGACGCATGGTTTTGGCATGGCGGTGGACCGCCAGGATACTTGTGAATACTTGAGGATTCCTCTTGGTTTGAGGAGGGGCGCAGAGCTTTGGTTGCGTCCCGACTCCCCCATGGCCCATAGGAGATGGGTCCGTTGTGGCACGGTTGCGGAGAAATGGTGGTGCCACGCCCGGATGGTCTGGTGTGCAGGCATTCGGGGCAATGCTGGTCGGACGAGCTGGCCACACTGTGCGGGGTGGGGATTTTTGAGAGGTCCTATCCTCGAGGAGTTGTCCAGGCTACTCTATACATTCTTGATCTCTGTGGTGGAGCGAAGAGGAGATAGGGGTCTAGTCGGACAAGGGTGTGGCCTATCCGAACAGGCAAGTCTCATGAGCATCGCGGGTGAGATGTCTTGCGGGGATCCACGAGAATCGATCGGTCGTGGAGTGCAAGCTTGGCATAAGGAATATCGATCGGATATGTGCCTTGGAGCTGGGCCAAGGATCAAGGACGGTCAAGAGGGTCGTACCGAGGAGAGGGCAGCTTTGATGCAAGGATCGCCGATCGAATATATTTACTTGATGGGCATGTCAAGGATGCTAGACCGGAATCAGGGCATAGGAGCTTATGGAAAACTTGGACAAAAGATTTTATGAGGGCTCGGATGTGCGCGATCGGCTGTAGCTTCGAGGAGTTGTAGGGCATGTCGGTTTGGCAAGCTTAGCTGGACGACATTGAGGGTGGATTGCCTGAGCCTCATGCATTACAGTGGTATTGCATGGTTGTGCTGTGGGGATTTGGTTTATGTGGTGCTATTGGACAACTTGGTGGGTTGTAGGTCAATGGCACAGAGGTATGCCATGGCATGAAGGTACGCTGAGAAAAGGATCGTCTTGGGTGAGCAGTACTTGGCTTGAAGGCAAAGCCTGAGATTGGCACAAAGGTGCCGAGTAGCGGAGCACTCTTGGGAAGAGTCTATGTCCAGGCACGGAGGTGCATATGAGCATTGCGGTCGACTCGAGGGGTCGAGTTGCTTGTGGGCACTTGAAGGTGTCGCATGTATTCAGTGCAACAGAGTGTCAGACAGAGGCATAGATGATTACGCTTGGCTTATGTGGCTGGACTGCTGCGTGCTTAATGGTATGTCCGAGGGATGGACTTAGGAGGGCTGGCCTTGGTGTGTGGGATGCTGGGGCGCCGCACGAGTGTTTGGGTTAGAAAACACTCACCCCGTGACATCACGCACGGATCTAGATAGAAAAAAAAATTATGAGCCATGCCTTTTTTTTGCCCGAGCCAATGAGCCAATCACCATGGGTGTTGAGCGTGGAAGCTCACCACCCATGGTAAGCAAAGTATTTCTCTTGCTTCAAGAGAGAGGATCTAAGTAGCCAATGGGCTAGGCCAGGCTCAGGTTTGCATCCTTGGATTTAAACCTGGTCTCTATGTTTAAGCCAGCCTAAAAGGTAAGGCGAGAAACCTAGGCCTTGGGTTGGTTGATTGACCGAGCTCATAATGGGCCCTGTACAAGCCAGTGTTAGGCTAAGCTTTAGGCCAACCGGCCTACCCCATCACCCACTAATACCTCTCTACATTCTCTGATAAAACTAGCCGCTTTTTTTCACATAAACATGTGGAAGAGAATCATCCGTCTAGGTTCATTTTCCAACATCTTTCTGGATGAACTAAGTCCAGCAAGACATGGCAGACTTTGAGATACAGCCTAGCTAGCCAGTTCTGGATGATATAATTTGCTTCTTTTGGTCTATCTTGGCTTAACCCACAAGCAATGTCCCAACTTTGCTTGCCTTGTACTGGCCGAGGTGAACTACCATACCAATATCCAATCAAAAATCGGTATGCCAAGCCTATCCCTATACTAAGTGTATTTTTACTATACTAGCATGGTTTCAGTATAGGATTTTGTACGGAGACGACGAACCATGTTTTCATGGTAGATTATCTATTGAGATATGATTTGGCTTTTCTTGGTTTACCTAGTCTTAGGTCTTAACCCACCGTATATATAGGACTACTTTCTGTGGTTCTTCTGAGGCAAACTAGCTAGCTAGTCTTAGCAATGCTAGTTTGAACTCTATTCTAGTACTGCCCCACCTTTCGATGGTGCTTCCCTTGTTTAAGTGCATGTTGCTCTATCGTTATGAAAACACACGTTGTTGCCATGTTCATTTGTAATTCCAAAACATAATCTATTCTTCAGAAAAGATGCTTCACATTATCCACAAAGATAAATTAAGAGTAAAAGCTACATATATGGTGTAAATTTAAGTTCATGGGTGCATAAGTGTATAAGGCCAACTAGAGTTCCTAATGCTTCTAATATGAAAAGTATTATGGTGATAATGTAAATACCTCGGATCAATTATAATGGGACTATCGATACCTTGCATCATTGCATTATCCTAAACATCTTAAACCACCTGAGCTATCTATATAGTTACTAGCCCAACTGCTGAGACAAAGTATACGGATTTGAGCTATTTGAATCCAATCTGATCAGCGGCTCGTTTAGCAAATGAGCTTCCTTAGTTGCCTCGATCAGCCAATTTTCCGACACATACAGCAATCATCCATCCTAAATAGATAAGTTCAAAAATAACTAACTTTCTTAAACTCACGGGAGCAGATAAGGGCTAGAATATCCCACCCACTACAGCATATCTAATGGCCTAACAACCTCGGAACTGCACGTTCCTATGGTTATTCAACCATTTTCTTTATAAAAAAATCAAACCCCTACGAACCTAGGTAAGTAACCCATTTATGAGAATCACTGGTTGCCCTTGCTATTCTCTGATTTCTGACTTGAGCATCAGAGGATTCTCGCCAAAATAAAAATTTTTAGCATAAATTTTATTTTACAGATCACTCCAGCACCCCAAAGCTCAGCAAGCTCAGTCACACGCCTTTCGACCTCAGCCAGAACTAGCAGCAGCAACATGAAGTATTCTTCAACAATATTAGCTAGTAGTTATTAGCAAAATAAGGCTTGAATAAGAAGTTTGGTAATAAGATGCTCCAAGTATGATGAAGTATATGGTTTGTCATAATTTTTGGCAGCACCGTAAAATTTATGGACCGCAGATTTATGATATGTTTTGTCAAAAATAATCATTTTAATTCATGAAGCCAAAATGATTGAATGTAAGTTTTGCAATTTTTAATTAGAAGCAAAATAGATAAAATTTCATTGTCAAATTAACCATTAGAAATCATTATGCAAATTGTGAGGTGAGCATTTATCAATTTATTCCAAAAACTTTATAGTCCGCCATATTTTTCATATTGGAAAATACCAAAGGAAAAGGAAAGCATGGGGCTAGAAGTTGAGGAGGGAGAGGATGGAGGACGACAAAAGAGGAAAATAGGATTGGCTGGACGTTCCACCCCTTGTGAAATAAGTGGGAATTTGACCACTGGGGCATGTAGAGCGCATGCTGGGGGCAAAATGATTGAAGCAAGCGAATGGAACGTGAGATGGGACCGCTTCATCTTCCCATTGCCCTTTAACTCCGTTCACATATAATGACAAATGACGCCATTGAACACTAGAACAAGAACCAAATTTCTCCAGATAAAATGCCAGAAGTTAACAGCAACCAACTTTTGGAATTATGGGAAATGCGGAGTTTTGATTGCTTGAGGAGTTTCGGTGGAATCCCTGCCACATTCTCGAAATGGTTTCTCTGCTCTTCGACGGAAAGGTGGAATTCTTGTGGCAAGTGAGTCTGCAACTTTGTCGGCCTTAATCCCTATGGACCAACCAGCTGGACGTTTAAAAGCAATCCACCACCATACATGTATATATGTACATTAATTAGATTGATGAAACAAATATTTATTTTTATGATTCTTTTGATGAGCCTAGATAGACTTTGGTATGATATCTACAGGATACCTTAAATCAAATTTAATTAATGCATATGTATACTAGTATTTTAAATGTCAAAGGACAAAAGTTCCCCTGATATTACTGCTGCTGCAACGTCTGATTGCGGGCCTGTGTTTCCGTACGGACATTGTATGGCACATTAACAGTGGAGTTATAACTTGCCATAGATTTGGTCTGGTTGTTGCAACAAAGTCGTTTTGATCTTTGGATTTTACACTACTGTAAGAGATTTCCATAAGGTCTTATCCTTGAGAAAAAAATACTCTTAAGCTCCAAACCTTTGTGAAGACCGTACTTGAATACGGATCTTTTGTATAGCCACCAAGGTGCTTTAGCTGCTTGGTGAGCTGGAGCCTTGCTTGATCTTTGTACCATTAGGTGTTGCATTTTGATTTACTTGTGAAACATGCATTGTGCACTGTACCTGTGGTTGGATGACACTAGAAATGTTAGCGAAACATGTAAACGATGAATATTATTTGTCAACATATGGAATTGACTCACCACATCATCCATCATCCAATCTATAAAATCTTGTTTCGAAAAATATCGATTGTATTAGAATTTGCATTTATCTAACAGTCTGATGGACAATACAACGTAAAGCGTTTAGTAATCCAAATGTGATCACTAAGATAATATAAGATCACCGGTGGTCCAAGTTTTGTAGTAATATGATCATCAGTGATCTAAGATCACTATATTTAGTAGGCCATGATCCAGTGATTAAAGATCCTCAGATATCGATGAGTAACCTTTTTGGTATTTTATAAAAATTCAAGATCACTAATTATCTAATACCAAAACTACCCATAATATATTCTATAAAAATATATTTATTAATCTTATACAATATATTATAAATAATTATGATATTTATTAGTATATTAATAATTAATAGATTCTATAATAATAATTTTATTAGTCCTATAAATTATTAATCTTACAAAAATATATTAAATGTTATTATAGAATTAGTTTTTATTTATACTTATAATATATTATTTATTAATGTGAATATTTATTTTAATTAAAAAAATAAGATAAAATAAAAGTAATATATTAAATATTTTTATTATATAAAATAAAGTATAATTAGATTTTTTTTTTTCTAATTTAAAATTATCATTGAATCATAATATGATAATAATATGATTCATAATATAATATATTAATGATATGTTAGTATTTTTTTAACTAAATTGAGGGGTATATTTGTCCTTGTATTCAGTCGAAGATCATTATCTGGGGATGATTTTGGATTTCTGATTATTATGATGGATATTCTTTTATTAGATTGGAGGATAATTTGGAAAGAGAAGATGATTTGAAATTACTACTATATAGAATCATCATGATGCAACTAAATGCGGTGATTCTTATCGCCTTCCTTCACATAATCTTGATCTTAGATGGATCATTTCATATCAAACATCCCCATAATAAAACATAATTAATGAGATAGTTATGGCGTGATTTTTAGTGTGAGTATTTTTTTTTTGCATAGAAAAAGAAACGGCATGAAACACGTGTTTTCACCTTTTTTTTTTTTTTTTTTCAGAAGAAATGTTGGAGTTTAAAGACTCAGGATGTGATCTTTCATGCATTAAATAGACGTATCTGTTCCGCTCCAGGAGGCAAACCTTTCACATTTATATCCAGGCAAGAATTACAAGTCATGTGAACATCACAATACATGCATAGACTAATGTGTCCATATGACGTGAAGATGACACAAAAGAAAAGAAAGCATTGCAATACCAAGAATGCATATGAAAATCTACCAAGCCAATAAGCATCCTTTTTTTTTTTTTTATGAAGTTTGGAAGTTTCGGGGGGAAAAAAATAAATTACCATGAGGCAGTGACCGGATCCCATCGCATTAGTTGAGATATTTAACGGAGGTTGCTCAAGTTTTCTACGTAGAGACATGGATACCATGAACTTTTGTGAACCAACCCAAATCAACAACCTGACAAACTTAGATTTATATGGGTAACTGTTATATTGCAATACATTCAATATGGTATAAGGCGTATATGGTGGAAGTGGAGATGAAGTCCAACTGGTGGTTGGCGGTGTTGTTGTTTTCTGCGACGGTACTCCCCACCAAATAGAAAAAACCAAAGAAAGGAAGGAAAAAACTCACGGGTTTTGCGGGGTAGCGTCTCCACTCCTCGCTCGGCTTTGTCTCTATTGGCTCCGGCAAGCTTACCCCCTCTTCCCTCTTTCCCTCAGCCTATGTCACCTCATCTCCTCCTTGTTGAACTTCTCCATATATCTAAAGACCAAGTCTCCCGACTTTTCCCTCTCTCAGAAACTCTTATGTGGATATTTAATATTTTAAGGCTTCTTACAGAGCATACGGAGACCATCTATAGATGCTTAGAGAAGGTCCGCAGTACTCTATGGCATACAAAGAGAAAGAAGGAGGACCGGTGTTATAGAATGGAATGGAATGTACACTCCATAAAACTCGTTTGCCATTTTTTTATATCTTAAGCGTGAGGTGGTCGGGGTGTGGTTGTTTTCTTTATATATATGTATGTACATACGCATATATATACATATAACAAATATATACATATATATAATTATATATATGCATGCTCTTTCTGTGCATGTGTCTTTTTCTCTCTGCCCCTCTCTCTCTCTAGTTTTCAGCCTGCAAGAGAATTGAAGATCCATAAATGTGGTTTGGTGAAGGCACTGATCGAGGGATGGGGATGTATCATAAACAACTGTAAATCCGAGGAAGCTTAGTTATTGCCCACTTTGACTCCCCATTGTACCCTCTCTCTCCCCTCCTCACTCTCCTCTCCTTCCCTCCTAAACCTCTTTGTTCCCCACCCCTCTTTTCCATCTCTCTCTCTCTCTCTCTCTCTCTCTCTCTCTCTCTCTCTCTCTCTCCACACTTACCGACGAGCAACGTTGAAGAAGTGGCTCCTTTCCCTACTTTGTCCGCAGGTATGAGGAGGAGGTGGGCTCAGGTGGCATCTGTTGCGTGCCTAATTCTGGTCATCGCGGGCTTTGGCTCGCATGGTTTTGCTCGAGATATTGGAGGAAAGCACGGCTATGCTAAAAGAGATGAGAAGAGACCGCCAAGGGAGTCATCAGCTTTCGGAGTCGTTACTGTTGGCTTGGATCAGTGCAAATCGAAGAAGATGGACCTTTGCGAACGCAGCAGCCGAGCCAAGAAGAACACTAGCCTGATTGACGATGACAAGCGGGTCGTGCCCACCGGCCCCAATCCCTTGCACAACAGGTGAACATAGTCAAAAAAAGGAAGCATCAAGCAAGCAACATGGAACACAAAAAGGAGGAGGAGGAGGAGGGTTGTTCTGCTTTTTTTTCCTTCTTTTTCTTTATCTACGACAGATTTGGCGCAAGGGAAGTGTTTTTTTTTTTTCCTTTTTTAATTATTTTTTTCTTTTTTGTTTGGATTTTGACAAGATATGTAGAACGCAGCTTTGAAACCTTTCTTTGTTTCTTCAGCTGTTAGCATGACTAATTTTATAGTCTAGTTTCTCTCTTTCTTTAATTTTCCTGTATTTTCCTCTTATTACGTGGAGTTGCTTGAGATTTGAGTGCAGGGAAATGTTGTAGTTTAAATGCGACAGTTTTTACCAACAAATAAAACTTTAAAACACCATCAATCGGAGAGCGCCAGTCATCTAATACGATCTTAGCAATAAATTAATATTTCTTATATGTCTTAATGTATGGTGACACTTCTTTCTTACGCGGTTGCCCACTTCTCCTCCTCCTTCGTATGGAAGAGTTTTTTGTGTACCATTTTTTAGCTTGGAAAGTGTTGGCTATGGGCGGAAGAGTGTCGCATGGTCAATTTATTTTGTCGAAGATAAATAGATGGGAAGGCTTAAAAGCTGGTGGGGGCCTCAGGTTAAATGGATTTCTTCCTTTCCGCAGGCTGCAAGTGGGCGCGGGCCGGCCGAAAGGACTGCGGTAGGCACGTGACCATAACCACCTAGAGACTTCCCCGCTGAACTTCGCAGTCTGAACTTACCGTTTGGGTGGCTTGCACAACGGTAGGGATGCAGCGTCCTTTTATTTCCTTTTTTTATCCTTTTTTTTTTCTGATAATAATTAGGTGTTCGATATCTAGCTTATTATTATTGTTTTTTCTTCCCTTTTACGTGTGCTGTTGATTGAGGGAAGAAAATTCTAATTTATAGACAGGTTTAGAGCACGCAGACGCGGTCGACCAATTTCCTTTATTCTCAGGCCATGCCATGAGGATAAAGTGTGACAGTTGGTCGTGCATTACTATATGTACCATTGTCTTTAAAACGGTATTGTCCTGGATGGCTAGAAACCAACACCCTAGTGAACAAGCTAAATTAATATCGTGGGCATTTTGATAGCGCAAGTTTAAAGTACTACCTTCTGTCAATTTCTTTTATTTCCTTTTATGTGTATTCTGTCTTATCTCATGATGCTCAATTTGAAACGTGTACATAAATTTGCTTTTGAGGGAGGTATCTTACTCCCTTAACTATTTTTTTCTAAAAAAAAGAGTACTATCTTCAATCAGTAATTAGGAATCTATTTGGATGGCTGGATCCAAAATTTTATAAAAAATATTAGATTATAAGCTAGTTAGGTTTATATTTTCAGGTATGCAGGATCATCTTTTAAGTGAATTGGCTCAAATCTTATAGGAAGAAAAAATGACATAGCTATTGAGATGATTTCTTTCTCGCCATGGGATTCGAGTCGATTCATTCAAAAAGTAGTCTTGGATATTTAAAAACATAAATTTAACTAGCTTATAATCCAATATTTTTGGTGATTAGGCCATGAATCTTATAGAATTTTAAGTCCAACCATCCAAATAGACCCAAATGTATATTTAAAAAAAGAGAGAAAAAAAAGTGAAGGAGTAAGATACTGCCCCATGTTACTTTATTAAGGATGATATATTACAGCAGGGTATAAAATGTTAAGGGAACCAAACTAGAAACATAGTTTGGGTTGGGTAGGTTCATCTTGGAGCACATATGAAAGGGGAGGGGGGACTTTGTTCTAATAGTGTTGCTTTGGCTAAGGTTTGGTCTTGCAACATGCAATTTAGGTCAACTTCAAAGCAATGCTCAAGATATGCCATGATAAAGTTGAAATCAAAATAAGGTTTAAAGAATCATGAAAAATAAATTGTCACCAGCTAAAAGAATAAAAGAAATAATAGCATGTATCTTGAGCGTGCCTTGTAAAGTAAGAAATATTGTTGATCAGAAATATGCAATTGTATTTCAAACCCAAAGGACAGCAACCAAAAGCCATCATCATCAATGATGATATGAGGAGGGCATGATATGTTTTGAGATTGCCATAAGTAATGAGGTCTTTTGAGTCTGAGATGGAGTTGTTGGTCAAGGTCATGGCATCTTCACCCCCACTAGGTATGGATTAGTTTTAGATATGTGTTCTTCTCCGTGAGTGAATTTCATTTTGGATACATGTTCTTAGTTATCATGTATCTTTTTTTTTATATTATTTTTGGGTGGGGGGTTGCAAAAAACCTCTTATTTCTGTTAAATGTTGTTCGGTGTTGAGGGGGAGAGAGAGAGAGAGAGAGAGAGCAACAAAAAAGCATCGTTTATTTTTTTTTAACGGTGATTTGCGATCTCGGCTTAAGATGGACTTCCGGTTTAGTAATTTTGGAAATGTAACCCACCCTTTCCACAAGTCCAGGTTACAATCCCTAATACTAACCCATAATCGGATGGAGGCACGTTTCCTGATTTGGGAAGGCTAACCGCAAGACGCCGCGATGAAGAGAGGGAGAGGGGATGGCATAACTGCCTAGGGAGCAGCGGAGAATTGAATTGTATTCCGGCTTTTGTTGGTGTCCCACTCCTCCTCAAGTCTACTCACTGATGTTACCCGTACGAACCCACCTATACTCGCTTGGCGCCATCCTGTCCCACCTGCTTTGTGTCCCAAAGAACGAGAGCGAGACAGAGGGCTGTTACGTCTTTTCGGTTTTATCGACTGGGCGTTTAGTTGATGAGGCGAGCCCGAGTCCCGTGCGTGGGAGGAGGAGATGAGTGAATGATTCGGGCATGATTGTGTGATGGACTTCCGCGTTCGTTGGTGGGTTCGCGAACTTTTGATGGACCGTGTCTATATGGTGGATTTTCATTTATTGTAGGGCTGGCTTAGGCTAGCATTGCACTCCATCGGTTGTAGGGCAGCTGGTGGACATAAAATTAATGATAATTATTATGTATCGCATCATTTACATTTCAGGAACATTGTCAGAATTTTATAATTTATTTGTATTCTAGTTGAATCTTAATAATTTTTTTTAAAAAAAATTTATACTATAGACAGTATAGCTTTGTGGATGCCTATATAGAATCAAAAAAAAAAAAAAAATTTTTTGATAACAAACTTCGGTATCATGAGAGTTACGGATCATATCTATGAACCTACATCATCTATGATATAAAAAATATATATATTTTTTAATTTAATTTAATTTATTATATTTTTAATGCTGCAATGTGGACCAAGTTGGACTAAGCATCAATTAGATGATGGCCGGTTGGATCGGTATCCATGAAGACATATTTTTTAAAAAAATATAATAGAATACAATAGCAAAAAAAAAAAAATTTGCCCATCGCGGACGGTAAACTTCTACGTTCACCATCCATAATGATCACAGATGTAGATGAAAATTTTTTTTTATAAAATATCATTTTTTTTTTGCGTCCGAACCTGCACGCGAGCCAGGATTTGAAAGACCAAATTTATATTCAAGACTAAATTATTTCTCATTGCAAATAAATGAAGTTTCTGGACCATTTACCATTGCTCGTGTTAGAGGTGTCCAACACGAGAGTATAGATTCACGGATGTGTGACTACACCTATATATCATCGACGAGTACGACGGTTCGTCCCCCAACGAGCTCTACGAAGCGGCCCAGTCGTACCTGAGCTCCCGCTGCCTGGCCGCGGCCCCCGTGGTCCGCCTCTCCAAGGCCCGCCACGCCCCCCACCCGATCGCCTCCCTCCCCTCCTCCCACACCGCCGTCGACTCCTTCGAGGGCGCCCCCCTCCGCTGGACATCCCGCGCCGTCGAGCGCTCCTCCCCCACCTCCAACGCCTTCTTGCCTCTACGGCCCACCACCGCTCCTCCTCCTCCGCCGAGCACCGCTTCCCTCGAGCTCTCCTTCAACCGCCGCCACCGCCACACCGTCCACTCCATCTACATACCCCACATCCTCGACGAGGCCGCGCGCCTCCGCCTCAAAGCCCGTGAGCGCCGCCTCTACACCAATCGCGCCGCCCCAGGTGACGACCACCACCGCCTCTGGTCCTCCGTCCCCTTCGCCCACCCTTTCAACCTTCGACACCCTCGCCATCGACCCCGAGCTCAAGGACGACCTCCGCTCCGACCTCCTCCGCTTCGCCGCCCGCCGCGACCACTACGCCCGCGTGGGCCGCACCTGGAAGCGCGGCTATCTCCTTCACGGAACCCCAGGGCACCGGCAAGACCAGCCTTAGTCGCCGCCATCGCCAACCTCCTCGAGTTCGACGTCTACGACCTCGAGCTAACCGCCGTAACCTCCAACTCCCACCTCCGCCGCCTCCTTCGTCTCCACCACCCCCAAGTCCGTCGTCGTCGTCGAGGACATCGACTGCTCCCTCGATCTCTCCGACCGCAAGAAGAAGAAGAAGACCCCCAAGCCCGGCCACGAGAATGAGCCCGACCGGCCCGCGGCGGTGGTGTTGGCGGCGGCGGCGGTTCATCCACACGGCGTCACCGCGTACGGCGGAGGGACGGTGAGCCTGTCGGGTGTGCTGAACTTCGTGGACGGGCTGTGGTCGTCGTGCGTGGGGGAAGCGGCTGATGATCTTCACGACGAACCACCCGGAGCGGCTCGACCCGGCCCTCCTCCGGCCCGGCAGGATGGACCGGTCCATCCACCTCTCCTACTGCGGACCGTCGGCGTTCCGGGTGCTGGCGAGGAACTATCTTGACGTGGCGGACGGGCACCAGCTGATGCCGGAGGTAGACGCGCTCCTCCAGGAGGTCAAGATAACGCCGGCGGACGTCGCTGAGGTCTTCATGGGCTGCGACGGCGACGGCTCCGACGCCGCGATGGGGAAGGTGGTGGAGGAGCTGCTGCGGAGGAAGGCAGCGATGCCGTCACCGCCGCCGCCGCCGCCGCCGCTCGATGGTGGGGCTCCGGCGGGGAGGAGAAGAAGGCGAGGAGTAGGAATGGCGAGTGGTGTGGGGCTTTCACACACAGAGAAATCGTTTAGAATTCTTGGTAACGGATAAGACCGTAAAGTGGGACCGGGAGATTAGGACATGGCTTGTATTATATTAGATTAGTCGTGAAAGAACTAAGAATGGAACGAGGGAGAGAGAGGTAGGGACAAGGTAGCCACGTGGGCATGGGAGCGGTTTGGACTTGTGGTAAAGCTGTTTTTGATCACTCTTGGCATTTTTCAGAGAACCGTTTGGGTGTGGAGTTTTATATCATTAAAATAAGCTATAAAAAGTGCTGAGGTTTGATGGCCTCCACTATGACTCTATTGCATCCATATGACTGGCTATGTATTACGCCAATCATCTCGTTCTTTTCCAGACTCTATTTATGCGATCATTTCAATGATCGGTCCATAGAAAGACGACGAGACGATTGAAATGATGCGCCTTGGGTCTGCTTTAGTTTTGCCCAACCACGGCTTGAATCTTGAGCTCTAACTTAAACATTAGGAGTTGAGAGATTAAAATAGATGATAAGAGGACTAATCACATCCTCAAGTCTTTATTTTATTTTATTTTTCTGGGTAAATATATCATGAAGTCTTTATTGAAGTCTTTGAAAATGTTGACAACTTTGTCTTGATAAGTTCTATAGTGCTAAAATCTCTACTTTATTCACAAGAATCTGAGGTCTAAACAAGCGAAGTCCCGAGCAATAAGTGAGACTGATTTTCTATCCTCTTTCGTACAAGTATGCGGCAGGATTGCCGTTCAGGTTTATTTTAAAAGAGTGAATGAAAAAACAGGAATACATGGACACATCATATTAAATAGTTTATAATATTGCGTGAATAAATAATTTTATATGAAAAATTTATAAATTTTTTAAATCTTTATACAGAAAAGCCATATCACTATATAAAATTGTTTATTATCTATTAATTATATTATAGATTATTTAATATTATATATATATAAATGATACAAATAATTTATGCAATTTTAATTTTTTTCGATCAACGTAATTTTAAAAAGAGAATAGCCTGGACCTCTGTGGATTTCATAATTATAAAAATTAGTTCTATAACCAACATGGGATTCAGAGCCATTTTACAAATACTCTTTCATGAATATATATATATATATATATATATAATTAAATAATTTATAGATAATAGACTAATTTATAAAGTGATATGGGCCTTCTAAAAAATTTTGTAAACTTTTCACGTAAAACTATTTATCCACACAATATTATAAACTATTTAACACATCAAAGATCAGGAAACCGCAAATTATCTGTTACCAACTAAACTTCAGAATTGGTACTTAGGTAACTCTCTTCAGGTTTAGCCTGATCTCTGGGCATTTGTAGGCTGTCAAGCTGATAACCAACCCAAGCGATGTACTCCAACCCAGCATCAACCCTGCTTCAAAATGTTTTGATCGTTACTGTTTCGTGAGTGGTCATCTGGAGCAATATTTCAGATTTTGTATTAACCTGATGGAATGCTGATATTCCTCTACTCATTCCTGCAAACAAATACATTGAAAAGAGCTAAATTTTATTTAAAGACCACTCGTAGAAATATTACAGCGAGCATCTGGACACATCTTTATCACACGACATGTTCAAATTAGAGTCTAAAAAATTTAAACAACCATATGAATTAGAAAGCCTCCTAAAGTGCAAATGATCTGGTATCCATGCCTCGAAGAAGCACATGCCCTCAAGGTTGTCATATACAACACCTGCCTTGTTACATCAAATGCAAAATTCATACAAGGCCGTAAAATCTTTTAGTTTCTGCACCATCAAACCTCTGCTCTTCAAATGACAAAACTAGTACCAACATATTTTATTAACCATAAGCACCATTGTGTTAGGTTAGATAACTGCAATAATTTTAGCTTCTCTACTTTCTTTAAGAGAAAAGTACCCATCAGTGGCACATAGATGAAGTAGATACTAAGAGCCGCTCACTGACTACACTGTCAAAAAACCTTTCACTCAATGTGATTTGATCCTGATCCTCAAACCTTTTGTTGATCTCAGCAACATAAAGTTCATCACTTTGTCATGTAGGTCCAATAAGCTATAGTACCAGTCTTTGAGGCCATGTAGACAGTGTCGTTACCTATCTCCTGAAGGCATCACATGGTGGTGAAAACCTGTTGGGTAGAGGGGAGAAGGTAGAATTACTCTGTGGTGGTGAAGAAAGAACCTCTGATGGAGGCTCCAATGAAAGACTTATGTCGATTCGATGCTTTCGTTCCAAAATTGCTGGTTTCACATGAGTGGCCATGGGTTCAATCTTGCAAGTTAACATGGCAACTATTTCCGACATTGGGGGCCTCAAGCTTGGATGTGGCTGGAGGCATAGAAAGGCTACATTACAGACCTGCAGAACATCTTTTTCCACAATCCCATCTGTTCGCAATTTGGGGTCCACTAAATCAATGACCCTTGATCTCTCAAAAAGCTTCCATGCCTGAATGAAAAGGAAGAGGCCAGCATTTGTTAGTAATCATCTTCTATCTTAGCATTAACAATGATGCAGAAAATAAAACTGGTAGCCTGAATTTGAGAACCTACATATCCTGGAAGATACTGCATTTCTGTTGGCAGTGAAAGGTCGGTGTTTTTTCTGGAACTAATGATCTCAAGTGCAAGAACTCCAAAGCTATAAATATCAGCCTTCTCTGTCAACTCTCCTCTGATAGCATATTCAGGTGCAGTATAGCCTCTGACAAGTTATTCGATTTCATATCATCAAATACTTTAAACTCGGAAAACAATGCCATTTAGAATGGATGGCTTAAAGGATCAAGAATGCATTGATCAACTGATATATAATATACACAGAGTGCTTTTGTATAATTTGGGGTTTTAAAGACTTGATATTGGACATGATTTATTAAACAATAATGCAATCTCGACTTCCACTGAACACAAATTACTCCAATTTACCAAGCTGCAAATATGGAGGGACAGCTTTTACAGTACAGGACAACGAATTATATTGCTAACCTTAGATTTACTGATAGATTACCAAAACTAGTCAAAGGAAAATCCCCAATCTATCATACTATGAACAGACTGATATAAGCCATTAACAACTTACAGAGTCCCGGCAATTGCAGTGCTGAGATATAATTGGTCTTCAGGGAAGAACCTGGCCAAACCAAAGTCACTGATTCTAGGTTGGAATTTATCATCAAGGAGGATGTTGCTAGCCTTAATATCTCTATGGACGATCCGTATGTTTGAGTCTTCATGCAGATATTGTAGCCCTCGAGCTATGCCAAGAATGATTTGGAATCGTATCTTCCAGTCCAAAAATGTTTCGCTGTTTTCTGTTTCATGGAATTATTAGAAGAGATTATGAATTACCTACTTGCAGAATATATATGTGTGTGTGTGTGTGTGTGTAGCAAAAAGGAGCTACCAAAATAAAAATGGACAAAACAATACCAATTTAGATCAATATAACACTTGACATGACAACAAAATCTGTAACAGAGTGATGATCAACCAGCTGATAATTTCTTAAGGGATTTATTAACTGTTAACTATATCAATAATGCATCCTCCAAATATTTGCTGCACAAAGACCATTCTTTTGATTTACTTTTAATTTATTGTGCTTGTGTAACAATTAGTGAATACTACAATCCATCAGCTTGAAATACTGACCATATATTATACTGTCCAAGCTTCCATTTTTCATGTACTCATATACAAGCAGCCTTTCTGCTCCCTCGAAGCAACATCCAATAAGGTGAACAAGATTCTTGTGTTGAATGCTTGTTAACATCCTAACCTCAGCAAGAAATTCAGATTCCCCTTGCTGAGAATTTCCAAGAGACAATTGCTTCACTGCAATCATCCTCCCATCAACTAATTTACCCTGTCAGAAATCAAATTCCTCATTAAATGAGATACAAAGATGATATAGTTGAAATTTAACTGCTCTCCTCTCCATCGCACCTTATAGACTTGCCCAAACCCTCCCCTACCAAGCTGGTTCTTGGTGTCAAAATCTCTAGTTGCTCTTTTTAAAGTACGATAGTCAAAGTAGGAAATAGTTCGAAGATTGCCGCTGAAGTAATCTGGAAATTCTGGCACAAATATACAATATTTTAAGCATTGTCAAGTAGATTAAATCATCACTTCTCCAGCTAATGAAATTTACCTGGACCATTTTTTGTAGATTTCACCATCTTCAGAGACAGAATCTTTGGCTTGATACATTTCCAGAAAAGAACCAGGAGTCCCATGATCACAAGAATTACAACACTGCTGATGAAAAGGAAAGACAAGGCCTTCCCAGTTGACCCCGGAGATGTAAAACCTAGCAAATGTACCTTAGATGGTGATGGTGTCGGTCATAGGACTGCAGAATTGAATTTAAACCGGCACAAAATATGTATGCAATATCGAAAAACTACAAAAATTTGTCTGAAATCTCTTTGTCGCATGGTTTTTACCACCATGTTTCTTGAAAGGAACAAAGAGCCGCATGATGTTGTCAGTTTATATATTAGCTCACATGCAGATCAGGCCAGATAATGAAGTTCATTCATGCAGATGATTTAGATTGAATCTCGTAAGCATTTGAAAGAGGAGTGCTTTTAAGTTCTCAACACAATCCATGATAGTTTCACTAGTTTATGGATCAGTCTCTGTGGAAGTACATTTGACTAAGAAATTCAAGCTCAATGGTATCATCTGATGATTGAACCCGATTAATAATGTTTCATGCTTAAATCAAAGTGTTCAAATCGTCTGCTTTCCTCTAAAACACCTAGCCTCATTGCCCGAAACATGAAAAGCCACCTCCCATTATGAACATTTTCCCCACAATATTCCCACACTAAAATCAATCAAAATGCTAACATGATTAAAAGGTCATCTGAAAATTCGGTTTCCACCAGCAGAAATAACACAGAAGGAAACAATGAAAATGCAAGAATTGGCAGGGGTTTTTCCATCCATTAAACTTGAGCAACGGGGAACGATGTAAACTTAAACATCATCTTAAACGTCCCAATTTCATTAGTGTCTTAGATAATCTTTATGCCATCCCATCAATCTTTATTATGCTGTAGTTTATATCTAATGTAACATGGGCAACATATGAACACGTAAGAATATATTACTGAAATTAAATTTGCTTAAGTTACACAGTTTGACATTCTCATTAATTATTAGTCTATAAAATAGTCTCAGTGTCATGATATTGTTCCTGATTTCCTCAAGGTTTCCCGCTAATAGAACCCCTGTCTATTTTATTTTAGTAGACTAGTTCCTGACCAGTGTTAACTGTTAAGCCCCTGATCAAATAGTTCATCCTTTTCTTGATCCCAGATCCAAAATTCTCACACAGTTATCTATGGGTTTTAACAGCAATATCTTTTGGTTGAGGTAAACCTGATTTTCGATCAGATGCAAATGTGATTAGGGAACTTCCATCAATCTACCGAAACTCTACAAGTGGCAGAGATTGTATGGTCTATCAGACTCCTCTTTTTTTTTTTTTTTGAGAGAGAGAGAGAGAAGAGAAGATTGGACAAGGTCCATCAGCCCCCAAAAATCACTTGACTACATTTCTGGCCAATGACTCAAGCAATTGCCCTATGTTCACATCGTAAGAATCCTCGAAAAAGGATCTGCAAATTCTTAGTCAATTACCCTATGTTCACCTGTTAGAATCCTTGAAAAAGGATGTGTAAATTCTTAGTTAAAGGGTTAGGATTTGACAAAAAAAAAAAGGAAAAGAAAAGCACCATTAGGTCAGGTGTTTTGCGGTTACAAGATTCTGTCGGACAAACAGAAACCAACTTGAACTCAGAACTCCTCACGACAGCAGGATTAAAGCTAAGCTGCGTGTAGAAGAATTACATAACACGTCGATGACCTCCTTCTCTTACTCTTTTCATTTGTAGAGACCTGCAGTTCAATAAGTACCTTCGTAACTACGGATGGAGGTGGAGGCTACGTACCTTCTAACAAATGACGGGGCATTTTCCCTTCTTCCAGCTCAAGATATCTGTGTTCATTCCGTTGGATATCCTTTTTCCCCTCTACTGCTCCTCCTTTTTCTTTCCTAGGAATGTGTTTGAGAGAGAGAGAGAGAGGTGAGAGGATGTAAAAGGAGCAGGAGCATGTTGTCGGTTCCACCGAGAGAGAGCCGGCGCTTGTTGATCGTGTCGTTGGGAAAGAGGGAATATGTCTCCCCAAACAACTAATAATCATCGACGATTCCTTTGACCAGGTTCCCGTCTTGGCTCTCGTCGTGGCGCCCTCTTAGTTGTGCGTCCACACCGCACCGATACGCCATCCCGCGTTGGCATTGGCCTCGGAAAACGCCCGGCCGGCGGAACAGCCGAGGGGAGAGCGACGTGAAGGCGACCCCAACGATGCCCCGAGGATCCCCGACACTTTTATCAAATAAACTGACCTCTGCTTCATCCCTTGCCGTCTCCGCCTTTTTTATGATTAATTATATATAGATCCAAGGCAAGCCGAATCACAGCCGTTACCATTCTCCTTCTTTGTATTGTCCTTCTGACCACCCATAGCTTTCCTCGAGTTTGCAATGCTTGCCCAATTCGCCGATCCCTCCTTCTTGACGGTGTCGATGAGCAGCAGTGACCATGCGACAAAATTATGGTAGATTGTATGTTATAACGGAGTCTCTAATGAACGGTTTTATTATTACTATTATTATTTTAAATCTGAATAATGTTATATCTCTGTGGAAAAATAAAAAAACTTCATGTACCACATGTGAGTTTTTGAGTATAAATTGTATAATACAATGAGAAAAATAGTTTATAAAGAAAATCTATCATCAATTTATCAGTTTATCAATTTTCTCCATTTCAAAATGAAAAATAAAAATAAAAATAATATAAAAATAAAAGCAATATATATATATATATATATATATATATATATATATATATATATGTATATGAGTAGCGATCTAAAATGCTTGTTATATTTTAATTAATTTTGTAAGATAATAATGGCACATATAATAATGGGCATTTTTCGTTAGTCTGAGAATTATTATTTGCATCACCATCTCAACATTCTATCTGCACTTAGCTTAATTATTAAGATGCATGTTTTATGCATAATTAAATCATATTAAGATTATAAATTTTTGATAAAATATTTTTTATAAAATAGCTAAATTTAATTATACAGCACATTTTAAAATTTCTAGAAACATAAAAAATTCTATGGAAGTTACAAAACATCCTTTATGATCGATGTAGTAATGATAAATTAGCTATGGCATTTGTCACATCATATTTTTGACCTCATATATATTAATCACATGTTCATTTTGTTTATTTATTCTAACTTTTTTAAAAAAAAATAAAAAAGAGATCCCAGGCAACTCTAAATGAAATGATGTTTTATGAAATGTGCATGTTCGCCAACATGAACTCAAGATCATTACTTGTTAACAGCTTGACCAATATGCATTCATCATATATCAACTCAATTAGTATATGGTTCATGAAATCTAATATGCACCTCAAGTAAAAACGCAACCTATTTATATGTTCCTTGTTAAGCTAGGCTAAGCCGTAGGCTCCGAAGCTGCATATTTTTATAATATGATCATAGGTACAAATTGGTACCAGCCTTGAAACTTGTAAATTGCCCGTGACCACCTCTACAACTCACTAGTTAAATTCTGGGGGCCAAATCAGGCCAGGAACAAATTAAATTTAGACTTAACCAACTGAAACCCCTTTCAAATTTCGCAAGAACATGACAATTCTTCGTTACATCTATCGGAGAATTTTTGAGTTAACAATTGCTTATTGAAGATCTATTTAGGAATCTACTAAACTTGTAATTTAAGAACCTTGACCTAATTAGAACTTTAAAATAATATTCCCTTAATCACCTACCACATGAAGTAACTTGCAATCAGGAACTCGAAAAATAACTAAATGATCATATAGGACTACCAACAATTTTCTCTGCCGGAATCCTGAAATCCAACTTGAGGACTTCATTGTAACTAAAGATTTTCTCAGGAGCTTCAAAGTAATTATGCCTGCAACGCATTCCATGCAATCCGCTATCTTGCCGATTTTTTTCTTTTTTTGGATGCACATCTTGCCGACTTTATGTCGAAATGTTGACGGGAACCAACAACCATTTAAACGACCGTCATGGACTGAGAGACAAATTGATCTAGAAATATTTCTGCTCCGTTGGGTTTGCCATGGGGAGTTCCATTCTTTTCGAGAAGGTGGGTACTCTTCCTTTGTTTGATTGTTTCCCCTTCTTGTTCCCCCGTCTCTTCTTGGCCGCCGCCTTGTCGAATCGCCGGTGCCTGGAGCTCTCATCAAATCCTTCTCCGCATCCGATGACCCTCGTCGGCTACTCCTATCGCCGGAAAGGCCAACTGGTCCCCAAGAACCCCGATCTCCAGACTCGACCCGGAGTTGCCTCCCTATCGTTGCGCCGGCGGCCCAAGAAAGGATCCAATCACTAATGGGGCATGATCCTTTATCAGTCTAATTCTTGCCTTGGAGAAAGGTTTTCTGCCGATTAGAACGCTGAAATCTTGGTGGAAACCCTAATATATGCGATCGTCGACCACATGTCGGTAAGGCGATCCTCTTTCTTTCTTCTTGTTATGCATCACATTGTTAATGATGACGGATCCCTTCTTATTTCGATATTTGTTAAGTAGATGCTGCTGGATAGAATTCCCTGCTTTCTTGATGCTTCGTTCTCCGATAAGCTGGTCCTTTTCCTCTTCTCGACGATCGCATTATTTATGATGAAAGATCCCTCCGTAATTTGAAATTTGTTGAGTAGACGTCGGTGAATAGAATTTGCTGCCTGCTTACTGCTTCTTTATCCGGTAAACACATTTTTCTCATTTCTTTTCTCTATAAATCGCGTTATTTATGATGAAAGATCCCTTCATGATTCGAAATTCGTTGAGTAGGTATTGGTTAATGGAATTGATTGCGTTCTTTGTTCTTTGTTCTCCTTTTTCCAAAGGAAATGTATAGGTTTTCTAAGAAAATTTGGTGCATCTTTTTTCAGATGGATTTGATTTTGCTTGTTGCTTAAACTAAATAGTTATTACTATGTATGCACATATATGTTAAGGTGGAAAATTAGAAAGAGTTATAAGTATGATGGAAGGGAACTTTATTGTGCTGATTAAATAAGATTTTAAATGAAGAACAGTTTGATATGGTCAGTAATGGTACGTCTCAAGGAAAAGCTGGTGCAAAAACTGAAATTTTTATGCTAAGAGACACTAAAACTAGGAAAAATGCCATCATCGATGACACATGTTATGAATCCAAACACATGCACCCATCTCTGAGAATCATTTGATGTCCCTTCGTTCTTTTTACAACTTTCTTCTCAACTGTTTAGGCGGACACCTCTGATTAACATATGGATGCACATTTTGTCTTAGCCTATTTAAGTGAATTCATTTATTGCCATCATTGAAGAAGTCCATCCGTTATCTACTTTTCTTTTAGGAACACCACCGGTACTCATAATAGGGCTCGATAAATACCTAGGATAAAAAGTTTTTTTCATGTCGGTTATAGATTGAGATGAAAGCTTAGTGATATTCAAGGTTGCGATTAGTAGTGCGTCAGAGAAGAAATGAGGGAGAAAATATGTATAACTGTGAAGTTATGCATGCAGAGACTGATCTCATGAGATTAGCCTGAATTACAGATGCATCTAGCAGGAAGAAAGGAGGGAAAAGAATGGAGCTGCCAGGCATGCAAGAATAAGGTGGAAGATTCACAGATCGGAAGAGGGTTCAAAGAAGGCGTTTTAGGCATGAGAAAGTTTGGATAAGAAATCATGATGGAGTTGATGAAATCCAATTGCATCTTTTCCAACCAAGCTCGTGGAAGATGCTGCTCGGCAGTGCCAGTTTCTAGCCAACTCTGGTCTTGGTTTTGAATGGAATTGATGTGGGAAATTCAAGAGGTTCACATAGATAGATGGTCGGATAGTTAGGTGCACATATTTAAAAAAAAAAAAGGGAATTCTCTTGCCCTGAAAAGTGGTATGTGGAGGACTATGAGTAGGGCTGATGGAGGATACAACGACAATTGGTATTATAGCTGAATAGTAATACTCTAGAGATCTCTCCCTGTCATGTTCGGATCTTGTAGTGGACGAATGAATGAAACATAATACAAGGAAGGAATACAGGGATTTTTATGTGACAATATTGGATTAAGAGGTTTAATAATTATTAGAGGTAAACCTCACTTCCACCGAAGTTTGGTTTGGTGCACGGTCAATTGTAACTCATGGTTACAGGAGAGCTTCAATCATGAATTCCTTTCAGACTCCTCCAGCAGCCGAACTTCTTCCGTACTTCTCTTGGCCGAACTTTCCGCAGTCGCCCAGGAAGGTCTCCGCACAAATCCGGCCCTACACGACATGAATCAACTCACCCACAGATCGCTTAAAAGGAGTCCGAGTTTTCTTGGTATTGATGTAACTTAAAGATTCATCGCCAACTGATGCCTACTCCTTCGAACTTTAACTATTAAGTTTCAACGGACTGGCACGTCACGACAATAGACACTATCCTCCATAACAAACTCCACGTGGCCTCGAGCGGTTCACTACCAGACAGTTATGGCTTTCGCTATTAGTTTGTTATAGGTTCTGTCTATAAAAGGGATCCTCCAAATACGTTTTCTCTAAGCTTTCTTCTTCTTCTCGATACTCTGCAACTTTCTCCACTGAGTACTTCATTTCTATTGATCGAAAGAGCTAATTTAATCATTGGAGGATCTTGTCGAAGCCACCACCCAAGCTCTGATCGAGATTTGTCTCGTCGGTGACCTCATCTTCTCCGACTCCAGCGCTCCTCCGATGATGATCAGATTTTGCACCAACAGAATTGGCACTAGAGGAAGAGTCTGAACCTTCAACCTCTATTTCTGAGATTTTCTTATTCTTGAAGGAGTGCTTAGCAGAGATTAGATCTCTTTTCTTCTCTCCAAAGTTCTCCTTTCCGTAAAAAATGCCTCTCAGAAAAGCTTCTATCCGACGGTCAACAGCCTTCACAGTCAGATCCCATTCAGATCTACCCACCTCTGTTTCATCTTCGGCAACTCAAACTTCACCTGTGGCAATAGTGAACGCGAAATAGTTCAACCTACTAGTCCAGCAGATTCGCAGCCTCACAACAGCAGTACAGGCCATGCAGCAGCAGCCTCCGGCATCAATTCGGTCGAAGCAGGCTTCTTCGGAGCCCCATGATTCGATCTGAGGATGGCCGACTTAGGCTGACCAATCGGTGATTTTCGAAAAAGAAAAGCAGAGGGCTGAGAGCTCCTGCTCTGATCATGACTCTACCCTTAGGGTGACTTTGCCCCCGTTCAGCCAGAAGACCTTGGAGATCCATGATCGAGAGGATCTTTTGGATCAGAAACTGCAAGAGATGAACCGATGGATCGAAGAACTTCGCCATGCATCCTCCTCCCATAATAATGATATTTGTACCAACCCTCCTTTCTCTCATCGTATCATGCAGGAATCGATCTTGTCGAACTTCAAGCTCCCCCAATTTGAGAGCTATGACGGAACCTCCGATCCGATTGACCATCTGAAGGCCTTCTGAACAATAATGCTGCTCCATGGCGTGTTCGACGCCATCCTGTGCCAAGCTTTTCCGTCTACTTTGAAAGGGGCAGCCAAGAATTGGTACTCGACCCTCAAGTCGAATACCATTTTTTTTATTAAATGAGCCATCAGTTTGCAGCTTATTTTGTCAGCAGCCAACGTCCCAGGCGAGGCTCGAAATTCCTCATCAACATCAGGTAGCAAGAGGAAGAATCCATCCGAGCTTATGTCAATCGTTTTAATGCTGCTGCGCTGGAGGTCCGAAGCCTGGATCAATCTGTTGCGACGAACACGCTGAAGGGCGGCCTTCAGAAGAACAATATGTTGTTTTTCCTAGAAAAGAAGTATCCCAGAAATTTTATCGATATGCTGGATTAGGCTAATAGATATGCCCGGATGGAAGAGGCCTTTCAGGCCAAGGATAATGAAGCTGCTGGAGAGCGGTGAATGGACGAATCGGGCAGGTCCACTGAGGAAGGAAAGCCGAGTGAAGCTCGACCGCGCTCCCGAACTCCTTCTGAGCGTAAGCGAATTCGAACTCCTCCCCGGGCTTGAAAGCAAGGAAGCCCTGATAGAAGGACTCGGTGGGGCTCCCCCCTCCGAAGGTTCCACAACTATGCCTCTCTCAACCCTCCAAAAATTTAAGTACTGATGGAGATCAATGAGCAACTGCTTAAATCGAAGAGGATGCACTCTCATTTCGACAAGCACAATCTTAACAAGTACTGCCTCTATTATCGTAACCATGGTCATGATACAGAAGAGTGTGTCTAGCTCCAAGATGAGATCGAGGAGCTCATCAGATAGGGTCGGCTCGAT
Organism: Cocos nucifera; assembly: GCA_006176705.1. NCBI lineage: Eukaryota > Viridiplantae > Streptophyta > Magnoliopsida > Arecales > Arecaceae > Cocos > Cocos nucifera. The sequence goes on from QRFJ01000083.1 coordinate 2,028,800, forward strand.
CGATTCCTGCGACGTTGGCCCGAAGGGCAAAAAAATCAACCAAGGGTACTACCGCAGTCAAAACTGCTAAGAAGAGAGGAGTAGGAGCCAGATCGATCATTCCTTAGCATCATCAACACCATCTCTGGAGGACTTCGGTGAGGGGAGGCTAGCAGATCAGCACAGCCTCGAAAGAGGTGGAGAACTGAGGAGCCCATTGCTTTCACCAATGAAGACATCCAAGGAGTTCAATTCCCGCATAATAATGCGGTTGTAATCTCTTTAAACATTGCTGACTATGATGTGCATCACATTCTGGTAGATAATGGAAGCTTTGCTAATATTTTATTTTACGATGCTTTCTCAAAAATGTCTTTACCTAATAATCACTTGGAACCTATGAACTTTCCGTTGGTAGGCTTCACTGACGACGTCGTACTAGTTGAGGAAATAATAATTCTGATTGTGGCTATAGAGCAATATCCGAAGCTGGCCAAAGTGCAAGTCGATTTTCTAGTCGTAAAAGCTCCATCTGCTTATAATGCTATTCTTGGCCGACCTGATTTGAACGCACTCCGAGCTGTGGTATTAACCTATTACTTAAAGATGAAGTTTCCAACGAGCTATAGAATTGGAGAGATTAGGAGAGATCAGGCCTTGATAAGGCATTATTACTTCATTGCGTTATAGAAAAATATCCAGTCCGATCTTTGTCCTATTGATGGGCTAGATGTCCGCGACGACCTTACGAAGGAGCAGAATAAGCCTATGGAAGATCTTGTAGCCGTGTCCATGGATGACGAGAACGTAGAGCACACTGTGCAGATCGGCTCCAACTTGGGGGGTGAGGTTCAAGAACAACTCATCACCTTCCTTCGCAAGAACGCGAACGTCTTCGTCTGGATCCCAGCGGATATGCCGAGGATTGATGCCGAAGTTATGGAATATCGGTTGGCTGCTAATCCCAAGTGTCGGTCGGTAAAAGAGAAGATGCACAGTCACGCTCTAGAAAGGCAGAAAGCAATTATAGAAGAAGTCGATAAACTCCTCAAGACTGGATTCATCCAAAAAGTTAACTATTCGAGCTGGATCTCGAATGTGGTGCTCGTCAGAAAGATGAATGGTAAGTGAAGGATGTCTATAGACTTCAAAAAGTTGAACAAAGCTTATCAAAAAGATAGCTACTCCCTATCCAGGATTGATCAGTTGGTGGATGTAACATCGGGCCATGAACTTCTCACCTTCATGAACGTCTTTTTTGGCTATAACCAAATTCGGATGGCACCAGAGGATGAGGAGAAAATTGCTTTTATTACTGACCGTGGTCTTTACTGTTACAGGATTATGCCTTTCGGACTAAAAAATATAGGGGCAACGTACCAGTACCTGATCAATAAAATTTTTTAGGAGCAGATCAACTGCAACATGGAGGTGTATGTGGATGATATGCTCGTCAAAAGTCGAGTTTCAATGAACCACATCGCCGACCTCGAAGAGATTTTCAGTGCACTTAAGAAGTATAAGATGAAACTGAATCCGACCAAGTGTGCCTTCGGAGTGACCTTGAAAAATTTTTTGGGATTCATGGTGTCGAGGTGTGGAATTGAAGTAAATTCAGAAAAAATCTGAGCTATTCAGAAGATAGTTGCTCCAAAAATAATTAAAAAAGTTCAACGCCTGACTGAAAAAATGGTATTTCTAAACCGTTTTATCTCGAGATCGGCCGAGTGATGCATACCCTTCTATCAAGCTCTCAAGCAGTCAAAGAACTTCTACTGAACGACGGAATGCTAACAGGCATTCGAGGAACTTAAAAACTATCTCGGCTCATCTCCATTGCTGGTAAAGCCTGAGTCTGGAGAAGAATTATTCTTGTACCTAGCAATCTCCCCAGTAGCCCTAGCGGCAGTCCTAGTCAAGGAGGAAACGAAAGTGCAGCGGTGGATCTACTACATAAGTCAGATCTTGAGGGATGCAGAGACCAAATACTCTAAATTAGAAAAATTGACTTACGTTCTTCTAATTGCTACTAGGAGACTCCGACCTTACTTTCAGGGGCACTCCATAATGCTTCTCATAGATCAGCTAATTAAGGCAGTCTTTCATCGAATGGTTGCATCCGAAAGAATCATAAAATGGGCGATCGAGCTTACAGAATTTGACATCAACTATCGATCTCGGTCATCGATCAAAGTCCAAATATTAGCAGATTTTGTAATAAAATACACCATCTTAGATGAAGCTGAGCTTGAACAGGATGAAACCAGTATTCTATGGTTACAGTCGGGCTCTCCTGAAGAGAGGGCCGATCTTTCTAAAGGTTTTTGGATTCTATATGTAGATGGCTCGGCCAATGCTTTTGGAGCGGGCGCAGGGTTGATCTTAGTTAACCCAGAAGGCATCATCGCCGAATATGCACTGTGCTTTTAATTCCCAGCAACTAATAATGGGATCTGTTGGGGATAAACCCCGTTCCTACCGAAGTCCAGTTCGGTGTTCAGCTTAACGCAATCAGTAGCCGCAGAAGAGCTTCAGCGAATGGATCTTAGCCGAACCCCTTCAGTCGATCAAACTCCTCAGCGGCCGAGCCCCTTCGGACTTCCAGCGGTCGTGCTCCTTCAAACTCCTTCAGTCGGTCGAACTATTTAGCGGTCGAGCTCCTTGAACTTCCAATGGTCGGGCTTTAGCTGAACCCCTTATCGACAGAGCTTCAATCGGACTCCCGCGAGAGTCAAACTCTCTCCGCGCCCTTCCAGCCAGACATTTGAAAGAGCCGAACTGCCTCCAGACATCCTCTTTGGCCGAACTTCTTTAGGAGTCGGACTCCTCCCAGACATCTCCTTCGATTGGTCGAGCTCCTTCCGAACTCCCCAGTGATCGAGCCTTAGCCGCACACCTCCAGCCAGATGCCTATGGGAGCCGAACTCCTTCCGAGCTTCCTCTTCAGGAGTCCGAACTCTTTTGGAATCGATATATGCCGAAGTCCACCAATCAATGCCTGCTTTCTAAGAGCCATGGCTATTAAAGCTGGACGAACAGTCACCATCAGTCTGCCACAGGCGATGCTACAGGCGGCTCCGCCAGACCTCGAGCAGTCCACCACTGTTGGACGGTATGGCTGTCATTTTCGACTTGACGATACCATCCTTTCTGCATCAAATTCGTTGCAGTCTCGAGCGGCCCACCATCCGACAGTTGCAGCTGTCACCATCAAGCTCCACTTATAAAAAGGACCCTCCGGATACGCTAACTCTAAGCTTTAATCTCTAAGCTCTTCTCTTCTTCTTTAAGCTCTGCGGAACTCATTCCCAAACACTCTATTCCTGTTGGCCAGAGCTGACTTGATCGTCGGAGGGTCCTGTCGGAGCCACCCCCCATCGGCTCCGAATAGGATTTTATTTTATAGGTCCCTGACGGCGATCTCATCCACCTCCACTCCGGTTGATTCCGACGATGATCAGATTCTGCGTCAACAGATTGGCGCTAGAAGGAGGGCTCGAACCACCGAGGTTTTCTTGTTCTTAAAGGAGTGCTCGACGACGATTTCTCTCTTCCCTCTCTGGAGATCTCTCTTCTTCCTCACTAGAGTTTTTTTCTGAAGAGAAAATGCCTCCTAGGAGAGCTTCGACTCGACGATCGGCGGCCTGCACGTCAGGTCATCTGCTCCCATTTCAGCCCTGGCAACCCAGGTTCCATTCGAAGCCACCATTGATGTGGAGCAGTTCAACCTGCTGATCGGGTACGTGGCCCAGTCGAGATGATGCAGGCCGTGCAACAACCTTCGGTGGAGACTTTGCCAGCAAATCCGCCATGAGGATGCAAGGAACCGACCTTAAGGAAGAGCATTTGAGCATACCAATCGTCCTTAGGAAGGAGAAATGGAGAGCAGAAGTTCTTTCGCAGAAGGTTTCATAAGGAGGGCGGAATGAAGTTCGGCCGCGTTCGCAACCTTTCCGGTGCAAGCAAGGCCGAACTCTCCCTCGAGTTCGCCATCAAGAAAGCCCCACAAAAGGTCTCACAAGAAGGCGGAACGAAGTTCGGCCGCGTTCACGACCTTCCAGCGCAAGCAAGGCTGAACTCTCCCTCGAGCTCGTCGTCAAGGAAGCCCCAACAAAGGGACATGAAGTCCTCCCGATGAAAGCTTCACAGGAGGGCGGAGTGAAGTTCGGCGCAAGCGAGGCCGAACTCCCCCTCGAGTATGTCATCAAGAAAATCCCCTACAAAGATTTCACAGGAGGTAAAATGAAGTTCGGCCGTGCTCACGACCACTCCAGCGCATGCGAGATCGAACTCGCCCTCAAGTATATCTTCAAGGAAGTCCCTACAAAGAATTCACGAAAGGTGGAATGAAGTTCGGGCAAGCAAAGCCGAGCTCCCCCTCGAGCTCGTCGTCAAGGAAGTCCGGACAAAGAAGCATGAAGTTCTCCCACAGAAGGTTTCATAGAAAGTTCGGTCGCGCTCACGACCTCCCCAGCGCAAATAAGGCTCGAACTCCTCGAGCTCACTACCAAGGAAGCCCCGACAGAAGGGCACAAAGAAGTCCTCCTTCCGAAAGATTCCGTGACTACGCCCCCCTCAACGCTCCTTGAACTCAAATTCTCACGGAAGTTAAGAACCAGCTGTCAAAACAAGGACTACGGCCTCCCCCAAACATACGCGATCGAAGCAAGTAATGCCCCTACCATCGCGACCATGGCCACGATACTGAGGAATGCATTCAGCTCCGAGACGAAATTGAGGAGCTCATCAGAAAGGGGCGGCTGGGTAAATTCCTTCGATGGTAGCCTGAAGCAGAAGAAGATCGGTCAAGAGTGCTACTGTAGCCAGAAACGATAAGGAGGTCGGCCGCCTCACGGCGTCATCAACGTTACCTCGGCGATTCGTCGTCTCCCAGCGACAAAGTCAAGAGAAGCTTACCCCAAATTGAGAAGATCAGCATGAGATAGAAGAGGTCGTTCGGCCTGGGCCTTGCTGCCCAAGAAAACCCAGAGGAACAACGCCCTCACGATCCTGAAATGGGGATGTGCTGCCAGTAACTTTCCCTCGGTAAAATTTTTTTCATTCAATAATATTATTTTTGGGTGCAAAAATTATGTGATGACAGAAAAGAAACAAGCGAAAGTGGCCCGTTAGGAACATGAGAAGAACCTCATCCTAATGCGAGCAAAGTCAAAGGCCTCATTCATCTTAGACGAGATGGGGGAAGAGGCACGGACGACGGTCCGTATATGCCCCCATAGCCCGTTAGGAATAGGAGGAACCTCGTCCTAACGCGAGCAAAGTCGAAGGCCTCGTTCACCTTAGACGAGATGGAGGAAGACGGACGACGGTCCGAATGTGCCCCCACAGCCCGTTAGGAATAGGAGGAGAATCTTCGTCCTAATGTGAGCAAAGTCGAAGGCCTCGTTCACCTTAGACGAGATGGGAGAGAGGCATAGATGACGGTCCGTATGTGCCTCCACAGCTCGTTAGGAATAGGAGGAGGAACCTCGTCCTAACGCGAGCAAAGTCGAAAGGCTCGTTCACCTTAGACGAGATGGGAGAAGACGGACGACGGTCTGAATGTGCCCCCATAGCCCGTTAGGAACTGGGGGAGAACCTCGTCCTAATGCGAGCAAAATCAAAGGCCTCGTTCACCTTAGACGAGATAGGGAGAGGCACGAACGATGGTCCATATGTGCTCCCACAGCCCGTTAGAAATAGGAGGAGGAACCTCGTCCTAACGCAAGAAAGATCGAATGCCTCGTTCACCTTAGACGATATGGAGGGAGATGGACGACGATCCGAATGTGCCCATACAGTCCGTTAGGAACAGGAGGAGAACCTCATCCTAATGCGAGCAAAATCGAAGGCCTCATTCACCCTAAACGAGATGGGGGAAGAGGCACGGACGATGGTCCGAAGGTGCCCCCATAGCCCATTAGGAGCAGGAGGAGAACTTGATCCTAATGCGAGCAAAGTCCAAGTCCGAGCTTCGAAGTCTATAGAAGATAAGATCTCCATCAACCTCGATAGAAGATAAGATCTCCTCTGAGCGTCCGCATCAACCTTGGCCAGAGATAAGATTGGAGACAACCTCGGCCTGAGCGATTGAGACAACATCGGTTAGAGATGAGATCTCTCCCGAGCGATCGAGACAATCTCAGTCGGAGATAAGATCGAAGACAACCTCGACTGCAGGAGATAAGATCTCCTCCGAGGGTCCGCGACAACCTCGGCCAGAGTGTCTGAGACAATCTCGGTCAGAGATAAGATTGGAGACAACCTCGGTCAGAGATGAGATCTCTCCTGAGCGACCGCGTCAACCCCAACTATAGATCAGATCTCTCTCGAGCACCCGTATCAACCTCGACTGGAGATGAGATCTCCCCCGGGCTTCAATTTCAACACCAACTTCGTCTGGAGATGAGATCTTCCTCCGAGCTTCGACCTGAACCAGCACGGAGCCCGAAAGAGAACTTCGGCAGTCATCTTTTTTACACTCCCTTCTTTTGAATTTCGAACTCGAAAATTGGGGGACTATTGTTGGGGATAAACCCCGCTCCTGTCGAAGTTCAATTCGGTGGTCAGCTTAACGCAACCAGTAGCCGCGGAAGAGCTTCAGCGGATGGATCTTAGTCGAACCCCTTCAGCTGGCCAAACTCCTCAGCAGTCGAGCTCCTTCGAACTTTCAGTGGTCAAGCTCCTTCGAACCCCTTCAGCCGATCGAACTGTTTAGCGATCGAGCTCCTTGGACTCCCAGCGGTCGAGCTTTAACCGAATCCCTCAGCGGTCGAGCTTCTGTTGGACTTCCGCGAGAGCCGAACTCTCTCCGCATCCTTCCAGCCACACGCCTGAAAGAGTCGAACTGCCTCCAGACATCCCCTTTGGTCGAACTTCTTCAGGAGTCGGACTCCTCCCAGACATTTTCTTCGGTCAGTTGAGCTCCTTTTGAACTCTCCAGCGATCGAGCCTTAGCCGCACATCTCTAGCCAGATGCCTACGGAAGTCGAACTCCTTTGGAATCGATATATGTCGAAGTCCACCAATCAATGCCTACTTTCTGAGAGCCATGGCTATTAAAGCTGGACGAACGATCACCATCAGTCTGCCACAGGCGATGCTACAGACGGCTCCACCAGATCTCGAGCAGTCCACCACTGTTGGATGGTATCGCTGTCGCTTTCGATCTGACGATACCATCCTCTCCGCATCAAATTCGATGCAGTCTCGAGCGATCTACTATCAGACAGTTGCAGCTGTCACCATCAAGCTCCACCTATAATAAGGATCCTCCAGATACGCTAACTCTAAGCTTTAATCTCTAAGCTTTCCTCTCCTTCTCTAAGTTCTGCAGAACTCATTTTCGAGCACTCCATTTCTGTTGGCCAGAGCTGACTTGATCGTCGGAGGGTCCTATCGGAGCCACCCTCCATCGGCTCCGAACGGGATTTTATTTTGCAGATCCCCAGTGGGGGCCTCATCCACCTCCACTTCGGTTGATTCCGACGACGATCAGATTCTGCCTCAACAAGATCGAATATGAATCTTTGATCACTAAGTTAAAAATAACAAAAGAGTTAGAAGCAAACTGGCTCCAAGTCTATAGTGATTTTCAATTGGTGGTTGGATAAGTCAGCAGCAGTTATGAAGCTCGAGAGGAAAGCATGATAAAATACCTTGAGAAAGTGAAAAACTTGACTCCAGCCTTCAACAGTTTTAATATTCAATAGATTCCGAGGGCAGAGAATATAAGGGCCAATCTTCTCTCTAAATTGGCCACTTCAGCCCTGGTCGAACTGTCCAAAGAAATATTTTTTGAAATCCTAAAGTGCCCAAGCTCAGAGGAGTCGCAGTCTATTATGCAAGTTGAGCGCGAACCGAGCTGGATCGACCTACTAGTTGCCTACCTCAAGGACGGAGCTCTCCCTCATGATCTGAATGAAGCTCGAAAGCTCAGAAATCAGACCTTTTGGTATGTTCTGTATGAAGGCAAGCTGTATAAAAGGTCGTATTCTCTATCACTCTTGAGATATCTCCGATCTTCAGAGGCCGACTTCACATTATGAAAACTGCATGAATGAATCTATAGAAGTCATGTTAGAGTCAGATCCTTATCACAAAGACTACTTCGGCAGGGATACTATTGATCGACATTGTACCATGATTTAATAGAATATGTCAAAAAATATGACCGTTGGTAGAGAAATGCAAACATACAAAGACAGCCAATCTCTGAGCTTACTCCACTAAGTGCATCGTGGCCATTCGCACAGTGGAGAATGAATATACTTGATCCTTTTTCAATAACATCTGGACAACGAAAATTTCTCCTAGTTGTAATCGATTACTTCACCAAATGGATCGAGGCCGAACCATTGGCAAAAATTACTGAAGTCAAGGTGCAGGACTTCGTCTGAAAGTCAATCGTCTATCGGTTCAGTCTGCCCCGAACTTTCATAACTGATAATGGACGATAGTTTATTGGGGCAAGATTTACCGAATTTTATGAAGATCTAAATATCTTCTACCATTTTACATCAGTCACCTATCCACAAGCAAACGGATTAGTCGAAGTAACAAACAGAACCCTACTGCAAGGTATCAAAGCAAAACTTGAAAGAGCGAAGGGGACTTGGATAGATGAACTCTATCATGTGCTCTGGGCATACCGAACTACCCAAAGTTTGCCAACTGGGGAGATCCCGTTTGCCTTGATTTTTGGAATAGAAGCGGTCATCCCAATAGAACTCAAACTTTTGTCAGCACAAATCATGACATTCAATGAGCAGCGAAACTCATCGGACCTCAGGGCTAATCTCGACTTGTTAGAAAAAAAAATGGAAGAAAGCCCAAGCTCGGATGGCAGTCTACAAGCAAAAGATAGCTCGCTACTACAATTCAAAAGTCAAAGATAAGATATTCAAAGTGAGGGACTTGGTACTTCGGCGAGCGATTGTCTCACAGCCTCAGAATCAAGGAAAGCTCACTCCGAATTGGGAAGATCCATATGAAATAGAGGAGATTATCCGGTCGGAAACTTATCGCCTGAAGAAGCTCAGAGGAACAACTCTTCCACAATCTTGAAATTCAGAAAACTTGAGAATGTACTATCAGTAACTTTTCTTCAATAAAATTTTTTTATTTTAACATCACTACTTTTTGACGCAAAAATTGTGTAATGACTAATAACTCTCTGAAGCAACATAAAGTAGTCCGTTAGAAATAGGAGAAGAACCTCATCCTAATGCGAGCAAAGTCGAAGGCCTCATTAAACTAAGATGAGATGAGGGGAGAGGCCCTACCAATGGTCCTAATGTGTCCTTACAGTCCGTTAGAAATATGAGGAGAACCTCATCCTAACGTGAGCAAAGTCGAAGGCCTCATTGAACTAAAATAAAATGAAGGGAGAGGCTCTACCAACGGTCCTAACATGCCCCTACAGCCCATTAAGAATAGAAGAACAATCTCGTTCTAACGTGAGCAAAGTCGAAGATCTTGTAGAACTAAGATGAAATGAGGGATGAGATCCTACCAACGGTCCTAACGTGCTCCTACAGTCCATTAAAAATAGAAGAATCTCGTCCTAACGTGAGCAAAATCGAAGACCTCGTTAAACTAAGATGAGATAGGAAAGAGGTCCTACTGACGATCCTAACGTGCCCCCACAAGCCATGTTAGGAACAGAAAGAAAGCCTCATCCTAACATGAGCAAAAGTCAGAACCTCGTTGACCAAAGATGAGGAGAAGCTCAGCGGAGAATTCTTACACGTATTTTTTTGCGACAATCTAACTACGTCAAATATGAAAAGCGGAATCTTATCCTAGTTTGCAGAAGAGGTTCTAGTTCGGCGTCCGCAACAAGCATTTCATGAGAAGGCAACGTAGAGAAAAATGAGGTAAAGAAGGTAAGGACACAAATAAGTTTCAAATTCATGCGAAACGAAAATAACGAGAAATATATTATTTTCTTAAAAAAATAAGTTCATTACAAGCAAAATATAGACCGACAAGGTCGATTACACTGAAAGAAAGAAAAGAAGAGGAGAAGAGAACTAATGCTCTAAGACAAATCGGACTCCTCGGACTTCGGACTGTCGACCTCGGCCATCACCAAGGCCTACTTTAGCATAAAGATCTCCTCCTCAAGTTTCTTCTTGTAAAGACTCTCTACGTACATTCTGTTGGCAAGCTAAAACTTACCCTCAAGCTCTCGTCACTGTCTCCTCAAAACTTCAGACTCAACCTCCGTGTCCTCAATAGTCCGATGTTCACAGGTAAGCTGAAGCTTTAGTCGTTGAACCTCGGCCTTCTCCACCCCAACTATCTCTGAAAGCTCACCGATGGTCTTCTTCAAGGAGGCAATCTCCTCTGACTTACCACTCGCACTGGCTCTCCGACTATTGTGCAGTCACTTTTGAAGATGAGCTGCTTCATCTCTGACAGTCTTGAGCTTGCCTTCAAGCCTGGATATCTTCCCCACCCAGGTCATTCGATAGCTATTGTGCCGGTCCTCAGTATCTTGCAGCTGCTTTTAAAGCTGGGAGAACATTTGTGATCAATCCCAATCGTACCGGACCTTATCTGTGGACCACGGCGAGCTTCCTTCTAGGAGATTTTTTTTTCGATCTTCTTCAGATCAGCTTCAAGAGAGCTGATTTTCGCTGTCAGTGCCCAAGACTTGTTACTGGCATTTTTCTTGAGTTCGGCGATCTCCTTCTCAAAGCTATTCTTTCGGATGCTGAAGCTCGCCGCGTCCTTCATGTGCAAGCCACGGAGGTGAGTGATCTCTCTGGACACCTTAAAAGCATTTTTTCATAAGGCTCGAAGGTCGTCCTCCGTCTTCTTCAACTTCTTCTTCAGAAGATGAACTTTTCTTCTCAGGCTCTTTATCAAAGGCTTTATCGAAACCTCCTGAGGTAGTAGATCAGCGTTGACGGGAGACTGTATTCGAGGTATGAAAAATGCTCAAAGGTATAGAAAATTTTCTTTCATTTAATCAAAATTTTTCAGTACAAAGCAAGAAGGAGAGAAAAAGAAAAATATACAACTACTCGAGAATTTCAGTCTCGAGAGGGCGGCAAAGGACGGAGCCAAAGCACTCTCGGCTGCCTCGGGTTCCTGAACTGGTCTGAGCGCCTCTATGGTAGGTTTAGATGGGCCAGAAGCGAGCTTATCGAAGGAAGGATCGACTGCGGCATCGGACGGTCCCGCATCCACATCGTCTTTCTCCTCCTCCAGAAAGCTAAGGTCGAGCTTGGGGAACCTCCGGACCATCCTGTCTTCGTAGAGCTCGAAATTCTTGATAAACACCTCTTGGTCAAACTCGACATTCAAGTTTCTCATCTTGGAAGAGGCCTTGAACTCTTCCACAGCCCGGGTCATCACCTCCGAGATCGACTTCACCACCTGGGTCTCTAATTTGGCGATCCTATTCTCGGCTTCCTTCTTCCTTTCCTCCTTTAAGGCCAGTGCGGCCTTGAGTCCGGTCGAGACAAATTTCTTTTTGCGAAGTGCGCCCTAGAGACTTTTGATGTCCGTCGCCTTCTCCTCCGTAAGGTGCTCGACCTTGGCGATCCTTTCTTGAAGACGACAGATCTCGACTCGAAAGTCCTCCTGGGTCTTCTGTGCCTCCACCTCCTGACGATGCATCCTCTTGATGTAGGCGAGCATCTGGTGATCGAACTGCAATAAACGATTGGTGTTAAAAAAAAAGAGAACAGAAGAGAAGAAAAAGAGTCGAGTAATGAAACAATCACCTTGAGGATGGTTCCGAGAGAATCCCAAATGAGCTGCCGTGGGTCAAGGTCAGCCATCTGGTCCACCATCTCTGGTATGGCAAACCTGTCGATAAGATCTCGGACGATCTTTGGATTATCGAAGGGATCCTCTCCTCGTTCATTGTTGTCGCCATCTAGTCCGCTTAGGCGAGCCTTGCAGGATATCTTGGCAATAGCTTTCTTCTTTTTTATTTCTTTCCCTATCTCTTCCTTGGTAGGGAGCTCCAAAGTTCGATCCCCACTGAAAGGACCTGAGGGCATGGGTAGCACTGAGCCCACACCGATGATGCCAACCTCGATAGTTAAGGCAGCTTCGATCCTGGTGATGACCTCAGATGTAGCGGCAATGGAGGCAGGGACTGTGGGGCTGGAAGCACCGACCTTCACTCTCTTTGAGCCATTGCTTGGTGCCTTTCCTTTCCTCTTCTTAGTGTAGAGTTCTTTGGTAAGCATTTCGGCAGCTTGTGTATCCATCTCTGTAACAGAAAAAGAAGCACGGTCAGTAGCAACACATGCGCGAAATCGTATGGATTCAAAAATCAAAAGATATACTAGCAGAATCAAGGGGATTCAGACCCAGGTTGAACAAGGTCTGTTCCTTTAGAAGGTCGAAAAGAAGAGGAGCTCGGTACATCTTAAGTTTATTGAAGAAATCAAGGTCGGCTCGGTCTAAGCTAGAAACTCGACGAACTGACTTTCTAATATAACCCTAAGGAGGAAGATCTAATGGTAAGGTCGGGCAATATTCAAAGAAGTACCTTTTCTTCTAGTTATGAACAGAAGAAGGGGCACCTTTCAATAACCCCTTCTTACCAACCTGAGGAAAAAAGTACCATCAATTCCTCGTGGAAGGATGACGCTTGAAGGTGTAGAGGTTTCTAAAAAGCGAAATGGTCAGCTGAACCTCGGCCAATCGACAGAGGAAGAGAAAACCTATGACAAACCGAAAGAAGTTCGATACGACATATACGAAAGAGATGTTTAAAAATCGAAAGAGGACGACTACAAAAGAGGGCAGTGGAAGCCTAAGTCCGGCACGCAAAGTTTCTAAGTACAAACAAAATCGGCCAGTCAGAGGGAAGCTGACTCAGTCGTCAGAGCTAGGCAGTTTGCCGGGGTCGAAGCCAGTTCGGCGAGGGGGCGGCGTCGGGAGCCTCTACGGCAGTGCGATAGCGGAGGAGGGAGAGCTAGGAGAGTGGGGGCGATGGCAGGGATGGTGGGGCCGATGAGCGGGGCGGCGATGTCAGCAAATGAGGAAGAGAAGGAAGTCTTGGAGTCGAGGGAGATGGGGTCAAATGTCAATGTGGGCAGTGGGGCTAGGGAGGGGGTCGTGGTCGGAGATTGAGACGGGAAAGGAGGAAAGGGGGTGGGACATCTTCAATGGATGGTGGCGCGAGAGAGGGGGTCCGGACGGGGCATCTTCAATGGGCGGTGGGGCGAGAGAGGAGGTTGTGGCCGAAGATGGAGATGAGGAGGAAATGAGGATTTTGCAGGAGGTTGCGGCTATTCTAACGGAAGAAGATAACGGCCGTTTTAATATCCATTTGTTGTGACGGAATGGCCAAGTGGATTCTTGATTCAACGGTCCAGATCGTTTCATCTTTTACTCTCTGATAAATGAAGTGATCAAAAATTAAATTATATACGTACAGGTTTTTCTTAATTTTAAGTTTTATAACATATCATAGTCCTTTATTTTCTAACACTCGCTTTTTCTCTTAAGAGACGGGAAGAGGGAACAGAAGAGAGAAGAGAAAAAAAAGCTCGAGAACGATCGGTGGGAAGGAGAGATGGGGTGCTTCCTATGTGCTGAAGAGCTGAGCAAGAAGGGCAAGGAGAAGGATCAGATCCCACCAACTTTAGATGCTTGAAATCCATAACAAATTTGTATCTTTTTTTTATTATTTTTTTTACTTTATTTATTATTTTTTAAATCAATTGAGTCAGCTTGGCATGGCAGCTTCTTTCAATTTTATCTTCTCGAATATGGATTTTGGGTCGGATGGTTCTGGATTTTGATTGAAAGTTTGGGTTTGCCGAGAGGTGTCACTCGATCTGTAGGTGTTCTCTTTTTAGGATTTCAAGATATTTTTTTCTTCTGAAGATTGGATGTTGAATTAGGATTTGGCATTTCAAAGAAATTCTTTCATCTTTGATGGAGCCTGAGCGGAGACGATTGCTCTAATAGTCTATATAAATATTTAATATTTCTTATAACCATTCCCTTGGAATTTCCCGTTGCTTCTATAGGATGAATTTTTCTTTTTCTATTGGTCAATGATTATATTATTTAAACTATGATATGTCGATGTTTCCATATCTATATATTTATTAAACTTGATATATTAATTAATAATTAACAATACTTTCTAAAACTTCGTCTCTTCCTCGAGGGGCTAGGCGAAGGGAGATGATCGGGATGGAAGATGTTGGCAGTGGCAAGAAAGGGACCGAGAAGGAGGCAAGGAGAAAAAAAGAGGGGCAGTAGTGGCACCGAGGGTAGCGATACCGATAGGGGTACCAACGGGTGCAGTCGAAATTAGCAATTATCGAGAGATAAGGAGAGCAGTGGTGGGACGACAAGAGGAGTGGGCTAACACCGACGGGCATGAAGAAGATATGAGAAGAAGAAAGGAGACAGAATTGCGATCGAGAGAGAAGAGTCGTGGTGGAATGACAGGAGGTGGAATGACACCGACGAATGAATATAATATGTAATAAATAAATAAAATATAATATAAAAAATATAAAAAATTATTATAAATATTGATTATTCATTCCGTGTAATGCATGGGTCAGAAATTCGATCGCAATTTTTTTGAAAAATATTTTTTTAAAAAAAATCTATCACAAAATCGATTGCTAATTTTTTTTATATTTTAAATTTATATTCTTTTATTTTTTATGTATTTTATTTTTTATAAAATAATAAATTATTAATATTTTTAAATAATTTTTTAATATTTTATTTATTACTTTTTTTTCATCCTCCTTTCATGCGCCTTTAGCGGAATCCTCCCTCGCTGCCCTCATCTGCCAATGCCGCCGCCCTTTGGTCCCTGCACCCCACCCCTCGTGCTGCCCCCTGGCCATCTGTCGATCGCTTGCGCTGCCCCCCAGCCACCCACATCGCCCTCCGACCATCCACCCTATCCTAGACCACCCGCACCGCTCGCGCCACCCCCTGGCCACCCGCACCGCCCCCCAGTCGCTCGCCCCGCCCCTAGCCACCCGCACCACCCGCTGGCTGCTGCTCCACGCCTCCGACACCGCACCCTAATCCTCCGACTATTTACACCGCCCTCGTTCCCCCGACGGTGGAGATCGACGGTAGGTGGCGACAAGGAGAAGGGGTAGGGGGCCATCGCGGGCGGGCCAGCGAGGGGAAGTCGAAGGGAGGGGGGCTGTCGCGGTGGGCCGACGAGGGGAGGCTGTCATGGGCAATCGCCGAGGAGGGGAAGGGGGGCAGTCGCGGTGGGCCGACGAGGGGAGGCCGTCACGGGCGATCTTCAGGAAGGGGAGGGGGGCCCATCGCAGGTGATCGTCGGAGAGGGAAAGATGGGGTCGGGGGTGGTTGGGTTGGGGCTGGGGGTGGGGCGTCGGGCTTATAAAGTTTTTTTTAAATAATCAGGTAAATCACCAAAAAAAGGCGCCAATTAAATTTTTAAAAATTTAAATTTATAAATAATTTTTTGGTTGCAAAAAATTTTAAAAAATTTATAATAGAAAAATCGATTGAAAAATTTTAAAATTTAAAATAATTTAAAAAAAATTTTGATCAATTTTTCAATCAAAAATATTTGGTTAAAAATATTAAACTAAAAATTTAAATAATAATCGATCAAAATTTTGATAGTAAATTTTTTTAAAAATATTTTTTAAAAAATTAATTATAAAATCGATCACTAAATTAATAAAAAATATTAAATTAAAAATTTAAATAATAATCGATCAAAAATTTGATTGTAAATTTTTTGAAAAGTATTTTTTTAAAAAAATTCATTGCTAAATTAATGAAAAAATATTAAACTAAAAATTTAAATAATAATTGGTCAAAAATTCAATCTTAATTATTTTGAAAAATATTTTTTTTAAAAAAAATTGATCGCTAATTTTTTTATATTTTAAATTTATATTATTTATATTATTTATATTTTTTATAAAATAATAAATTATAAATATTTTTAATATTTTTTATATTTCATTTTTAATATTATATTTATTATATTTTTTTCATCCTCCTCCCACACACCTTCAATGGAATCCTCCCTCGCCGCCCTCATCCGTCAGCATTGCCGCCCTCCTGTCCCACGCACCCTACACCCCGCACTGCCCCCTGGCCACCCGCCTGATGCCTACGCTGCCCTCGGGCCACCCGCACCGCCCTCAGCTGCCCGCCCTATCCCCCGGCCACATTCAACGCCTGTGCTACTCCCCAATCGCCCGCACTATCTCCCAGTCGCCCGCACCACCTGCGCTGCCCCCTGACCATCCGCATCGCCCCCAGCCACTCGCCCTACCCCCCCCACACCGCCCGCGCTGCCCGTCAGCCACCCATGCTGCCCCTGGCCATCCGCACCGCCCCCTAGTCGCTGCTTCATGCCTACGGCACCGCACCCCCCAATCGCTGCTCCGCGCATTCGGCACCACACCCCAGTCCACCGATTGCCCATGCCGCCCCCGTTCCTCCGACGGTGGAGATCAGCGGTAGGTGGCGGTAAGGAGGGGAAGGGGGGCCGACGAGGGGAGGCCATTGCGGGTGGTCTTCAAAGAGGGAAGGGGTCCGTCGCGGGCGATCGCCGAGGAGGGAAAGATGGGGGTCGCGAGCGATTGGGATGGGGCTGGGGGTGGGGTGCCGTTTCTTTTTTTTATAAAAATAATCGGATAAATCATAAAAAAGGGCACCAATTATTTTTTTTAAAATTTAAATTTACGATCGATTTTTTAGTTGTAAAAAATTTAAAAAATTTTGCAACCAAAAAATTGATCGAAAAATCTTAAAATTATTTTTTTTTAATTTAAAATAATTTGAAAAATTTTTCGATCGATATTTTGGTTAAAAAATTAAATTTTTTGACCAAATTTTTGATCATAAATTTTTTGATCGAAAAATTGGTCAAAAAATTTTAAAATTATTTTTTTAATTTAAAATAATTTGAGAGCTTTTTTGATCAATTTTTTGATCGGATAATTAATTTTTTTGATCAATTTTTCATTCACAGATATATTTTACAATCAAATATATTTTTTTTCTATTTTTTTTGAATATGATATAATTTTAGAATTTAAAGTTCATCTTCACCGTTCATTATCTAAATAATTATCGTTAGAGTATCGTCACAAAAGACCGACTTGATTCGGTAGCCCTAGCTATGTCGATCAATAAAATTTGATTTTGACGGCCACGAACGATCATATGATAATCTGATAGTTAGAGACCACCAATGGATTCAAAAACTTACAACGATGATCTTGGTGATATTTATAGCACACTCAAAATTTTATTTCAATCGGACATCATTATCATGATCAATTTAACATAGAATGATTTGAACCCTTAAAATGAAAAACGAGTGATCAAAGAGCCAAATGGCATCCAATTATAAGACAATTTTATTAGATAAATGATCTTTGCAACTACTTTGATCGTTTGTATGGTGGTGATCGTAAAATTAAAATCATGCATATATGAACGATCTAAAAATATATTTCTTGACACTCATTCTTAAAGTCCTTAGGTAATTATACTTGTGATTTTGTAAGATCAGCTTAACGTCGATAGTTCATATATACGTAGTTTAGATTTTACGATCATCATCGTATAAATGATTAAAGTATTAGCAAAGATCATTTATCTAGAAAATTATCTTACAATCGAATGTTGTTTAGCCTTTTGATCATTCGTTTTTCATTTAATGATCCAAATCATCCTGTACTAAATTGATCATGATAATGATAGTGTGCTATAAATATCACTGAGATCATCGTTGTAAGTTTTCAAACCCATCGGTGATTTTTATCTATCAGATCATCATACGGTCGTTTATGATCGTTGAAATTAAATTTTACTAATCGACATAGCTAGGACTATCAGATCGAGCCGATCTTTTATGACGATATACTAACGATAATTATTTAGATAATGAATGATGAAGATATACTTGAAATTCTAAAATTATACTATTTTTAAAAAAATATATATTTGATTGTAAAATACATTTATGATCGAAAATTCGGTTGAAAAAAATTGATTTTCCAACTAAAAAATCAATCTCTAAAATTTTAAATTATTTTAAATTAAAAAAATAATTTTAGAATTTTTTGATAGATTTTTTGATCAAAAAATTTGCGATCAAAAATTCGATCGAAAAAAATTAATTTTTTTGACTAAAAAATTGATCAAAATTTTTTTAAATTATTCTAAATTTAAAAAAAATATTTTTGGGATTTTTTAATCAATTTTTTGATCGAAAAAAATTAATTTTCCAACCAAAAAATTGATCAATTTTTTTTTAAAATTATTTTAAATTAAAAAAATAATTTTGGGATTTTTTGACTAATTTTTTGGTCAAAAAATTTATGATTAGATTGAAAAAAATTAATTTTTCAAAAAATTGATTGAAATTTTTTTTAAATTATTTTAAATTTTTAAAAAATAATTTTAGAATTTTTTGATCGATTTTTCTTTCAAAAAATTTGCGATCAAAAATTTGATTAGAAAAAATTAATTTTTCAACCAAAAAATCAATCAAATTTTTTTTAAAATTATTTTAAATTTTAAAAAAATAATTTTGGGATGTTTTGACTAATTTTTTGGTCAAAAAATTTGCAATCAAAAATTTGATCGAAAAAAATTAATTTTTTGACCAAAAAATTGATGAAAATTTTTTAAATTATTTTAAATTTTAAAAAATAATTTTAAAATTTTTTGATTGATTTTTTGGTCAAAAAATTTACCACTGAAAATTCGATTGAAATTTGGTCATAAAATCATTAGCAAAAATTTTGGTCACAAAATTGGTCATAAAATCGGTCCCAAATTTCAACCAAAAAATTTGGTCATAAAATCGATCGCAAAATCATTGTTTTCTAATAGTGCTCCATTCTTACTTGTATGTGTTGGAATAGAAATTGTTTTGCTATAGCCTGAAAAATTTACTAGTATAGTTAGCTATATCTAAGGCTTTAGTAAATGGATTATTTGTCTGCCAGTTGCTTGTATCATATCCTCCTCCATATAGCTCATAAGTGATGCTCTGTACCTGCATAGCTACTCTCTTCATGTTGTTATATTCAGCCCAAAGAGCTGCAATTTTAGCTGATAAGGTTGGGATGCTATATACTTCATACACAGTTGCTAGTCTTCTTAGCATCATGCGATCTATTTGCCACTGATAACTATTTGATGTCATTTCATCAATTAGATCAAAGGCTTCCTTCTTTGATTAATGGTATCTCCTGTTGTTGCATCAATCATAGAACAATTAATAGAAGATAAATCATTGTAAAAGATTTGTATCTAAAGCCAAACGGATAATTGATGATGTAGGCATCTCCTTAGTAGCTTCTTAAAATGCTTACAAATCTTATATAGTGATTCCATCTCCATCTGCACAAAAGAAATGATATCATTATGCATCTTTACAATCTTGGAAGGTAAAAAATACTTGGTCAAAAATTTCTGGATCAGGATATCTTAAGTAGTGATAGAACCTACAGAGGAAAAATAAAATCAATTTTTAGCCTTATCACGTAAAGAAAAAGAAAATAGCCTCAATCTAATGACATCATCCGACATCCTATTAATTTTAAAAATATTATAGAGTTTAAAAAAATTGAAAATATGGGCATTCAGATCATCTTGTATATGTCCACTAAATTGGATAGTTGATTGAATCATATGGATCATTACCAATTTTATCTCAAAATTATTTGCTCATATGGGCGATCTTCTAATGCTTGAAGTTGCATCGGCTCTCGATGGTGTGATGCAATCATTTAATAGATAATGTGTTGCTCGAATAGCTTCTTGTCGTCCCTTGACCGTCATATCTATTTCCGAATTGACATCGTTAGGATCTTCGATTGTCATATTTCTTTCTTGAGTGCAATTTAATCTTTGGATTGCCTTCTCTATTTTTGGGTCAAGTGGTACTAAGTCATTATGTCCAGCACGTGTCATACACTGAACATGCACCTATAAATAAAATAAAAATAAAAAATAAAACTCTAAAGTAAAGGATCGTAATATCAATATTGTTTTAGACATAATCTTCGGTAACGGTACCAAAAATTTGGTACGTGCAAATCTATCGCTATGGTAAGTACACCAGTCAATCACGTATTACAGTGCATGAGTAGAGAGTTTCATCCCTTAAGGATTGGAAAATAAGTACTAAAAAGCACTTTCCTAAATTTTATTTAGTAAATTAATTTATAAGAAAATAAAAAAATAAAAAAATAATTAAGAAATTGCAAGGAAATAAAAAGGATGTGATTTTTAGGATTAAAATCAAGAGCAGCAAAATACTAAGGTAATCGGTTTATCTGCTCAATCAATAGAATATTCAAGTAATAATGTGAACTAGATTAATTTTATTTCATATGATGGTGTAGTCTCCTAGGATATTCACTATAGCAAAACTATCAATACTTATTAACTATCCTTTGATTTAGATATAATTTAAATAAATATTAATATATTAGTTTTTATAAAATTTTTTAATTAGAATACACTGCATCCAAAACATACTAAAGTTACCGTATGCATAAAAACCTTGATTCGATTCAATTACAAGGTATACAAATTAAGAAGCATTGATATAGAAGTACTTAGTCCGTATCATCTATGCATATCAAAATAATTAGAATATGATCAGTAATCTAAAAGTATTAAATATAAATTTATATATTTTTCATGAATAAAATAATTTAAAAATATAATCATACTGAATATTACATCAAAAGAGTGGCTATATCTTAGTCTTAGTAAAATAAAATTAGTTTATGATAAAAAAATAAAAATAATAAAAATAATAAAATATATAATAAATTTTAAATAGTGAAATATTTGTTACTGAATTTTGTCATCAATCTTTTTTGGCGTGAAGAAAATTAATGGAAGAAAGTTAGTCGTGGAAGATGAAAGAAAGAAGAAAAGGAAGAAAGAGGCTTCTTGGATCACAGACTCTCTCTTTCTCCGATCACTTAAAAAGAAAAACTCTGTTTTTATTTACTTTTGTTCTGTTCGGCTGCCAACCTTTAATTAGAATAGAGGGTGGACTTCAGTGAAAAAATGAAATCAAAATTAAAACTTCTAAAACTAGTCGAATAGAGGTCGTTTACTATTTGTACAAAGATCTAGATCGCATTGACCATCGGATCAGCATCAAAGGACTCAAAATCATCTCAAAAATCCTATTTAAACACCTAGAATAAGTCGGATTCACTTCTGACCGTCGCATCTTGCTGATCATCGCTTTTGGGCCATCAAATGGCGCTAAAGAGAGGCTTGAGCTATTTAAATCAACTATAAACCATCCCAACCGTTAGATTTTGATCGAGAGCCACCTCAACCATTGGATCGCATCTAAATCACCACCATCCATTGTGTGAACCGCCTGTAGACCGGGCTTACTGAACTCCCCGCCCAATTATCGCTCATCGCACCATCAAAATGACTGAAATGCTCCCAAGCTGCATACCATTTCAATTCACCATGAGTCATGTGAATTCCGGCATCATTGTGACGTCAGGCATGGGCTGGTCGGTGCGTTGCGCATGGGCTGCAATCGAGTTGGCCATCGAATTGGCTTTTTTTTTGAATCTTGATTTTGGGTTAAATTAAGTTTGATTTGCTTTAATTTTTTTAATCAAAAAAATTAATTTTTTATTAATAATTATTTTTTAGAAAAAAATATTATTTTTTAAAAAATAAAAATAAATTATTTTATAATTTAATATTTTTATTAATATATTTACGATGCTCCTTGTAAATTTGCTGTTTGGCTGCGAACTTGTCTTCCAGGCGACCGCAAAGAAACTTCTACGCGGTAATGGTACGGTGGGAGCCTGCACAGAGATTTTCATGGAATGGTAGAATCCACCCGTACGATGGAATTGCACCGCCTCGGGGTCGTCCCTGCACATAGGACGGGGAGGTCCTTTTGCCGGATCCTCCCACCATTTGCGTTTTTCCTCGTATTCGCCTCTCTATCTCTCTCTCCCCATCCCGGGAGTTGGAGGACCGAAAGTCGCCGCCCTCACCTCCACGCCACTTACCCCGCCTCTCTCTCTCTCTCTCTCTCTCTCTCTCTCTCTTCTATTTCCTTTCCTACGGATAAATATTTTCCTTTCCTTTTCTTTATTTTCGTCTTTTAATCTCGTGGTAGATTTTTTTAAAAAAAATATTTTTTACACTCGTTTACGTGAGAACATTTTTGGGAGGACGGCTGTTGCAACGATGAAACCCAAATCGGTCGAAGGCATTTTACGAATGTTTGATGGGATGTGCAATCTTTTCCTGAACCGTTAACCGAGCAACATCCCCCAGCCGTCCCGTGCATCGATCATTTTTTTTTTTTTTTTTTTTTTTTTTTGCATTTGGCTGATTATTTATATTTGATTATTTTTGTTCTATTCCACACTTTAATCGATGAGTATGATCCTTTGAGAAGGTGTTACATGAAAATAATAATTTGAATCCAAAAAAGTGGAGATTTTGGCTAATTACAAAAGATCTTGGAATCACAATCCTATCATTGGGAGGTATAATATATCTTAGACCCCAAGAAATAATTATGATTTCAAGGTTCACAATTTATAATCAAATTCTTGTGTTGCTGTTAATTAATATGTTTTAGTTCGTATGAACCAGTGATATTGATATGTCAGCCACATGGAAGCGACTAGTCATGTGCGAGAAACCAGTGCCGTAGTGTTTCAAATGGTTTCTGCGTTAGTGTTGGAATTTAGGAGAATGATGATAATAATAGTTCTGAACTAAGGATAGCAACAGTTGGATAGGAATCGGATTGGTCAATATCTAAATCCATCTTTAAATCCATCTTATAAAAATCTTATATCCATATCTATCTTCTATTTATCTCAAGTAAGATCATATTAAATTGAATCAAATAAGAGATTTATCATATATATATTATAAGATAATTATAATTTTGAAAGAAGATCTAAATTAAAGTTATATTAAATTGAATCTGAGATGGAGCATATCATTATACGTACTCGATTCAAATATATTTCAGATATTTTTTAAAAAAATTCATGTTTATCTCAACTTTTAGTTGAATCGGATAAAATTTTAAATTGGGTTGGATATATGATGTGTTGTTGCAGAATCTGATTGATGCCGGATCGAACTGGAGTCAAGAAAGATGAGGTCGCCGTCGATGACCTAGAAAATAAAGTTTCGTTCGGAGTTGGTGATGGTAGTTTCGGCAGGACCATCCAATGATCAAGTCAGCTCTTCTATCCAACAGAAATGGAGTGCTCAGAAAAGAGATTGATAGAGTTTCGAAAAGAAGAAGAGAGCTTAGAGAAAACATATTTGGAGGATCTCTTTTTATAGACGGAGCTTGTAGCGGATTGATAGTAATAGCTACAGCCGTCTGGTAGCGGACCGCTCGAGGCCTGGTGAAGTCTGTCATGGAGAGGGGCACCGTCTGTAGTGCCGTTTATAGCAGATTGATGGCGATAGCCGTAGCTATCAGATACTGAGCCGCTTGAGGCTACGTGGGATTCGGTACGGAGAGGAAGAGGTGTCGTCAAACTGATAGTGACCATTCGTTGAGATTCAATAATCAAAGTTTGGAGGAAGCAGACATTGATCGATGAAGAACTTCGACATACATCAATTTTAGAGAAGTTCGGACTCCTAAAGGGGATACGGCTAGAAGGGATCATTCGAAAGGAGCGCTAGTTGAAATCTGAAAGCAATCCGCTAAAGAAATTCAACTGAAAAAAAAGTTCGAAAGGAGTTCGACTTCCGGAGGAGTTCGAATGAGGAAGAAGTCTAGGAGGAGTTCGACCGCTGGAGGAGTTCGAAAGAAGTTCGATCGCTGGAGGAGTTCAACCGTTGGAGGAGTTTGGCTGCTGGAGAAGTTCGGCTCCTGTATACATCCATCTGAAGGAGAGATCCGAAAGAAGTTCGACAGGCTGAAGAAGTTCGGCTAATATTTGGCCGCTGGAGGAGAATTTTTGATCGAAACTCTTTTGTGATCGTCTGTTGCATTAGGCTAAGCATCAGATTAGACTTTGGTGGGAGCGAGGTTTATCTCTAACAATAATCTCCTCCATTTTTTAGTTCAAAATTCGAAGAAAGTACAAAAAAGATGACTGTCGAAATTCTTTTTCAGGCTCTGCATTCATTGGGGTTGAAGCTCGGGGAAGATCTTATCTCCAACCGAGATTGATGTTGATGTTGAAGTTCAGAAGAGATCTTATCTCCAGTCAAGATTTAGGAAGATCTTATCTTCAGTTGATGTAGAAGCTCGGAAAAGATTTCATCTCCAGCCGAGGTTGACGTTGAAGTTGAGGCTCGGAAGAAATCTTATCTCCTGTTGACGTAGACTTTGAAGCTCGGAAAAGATCTTATCTCCAGCCAAGATTGAAGGAGATCTTTTCTTTCGTTGACGTAGACGTTGAAGTTCGAAAGAGATCTTATCTCCAGCCGAGGTTGAAGGAGATCTTTTCTTCTGTTGATGTAGACGTTGAAGTTCGGAGGAGATCTTATCTCCAGTCGAGGTTGTCGTTGAAGTTGAAGCTCGGAGAAGATCTTGTCTCCAGCCGAGGTTGACGTTGAAGTTGAGGCTCGGAGGAGATCTTATCTCCAACCGAGGTCCAGGAAGATCTTGTCTTCTTTTGACGTAGACGTTGAAGTTCGAAAAAGATCTTATCTTTAGTCGAGGTTGAAGGAGATCTTTTCTTCTATTGACGTAAACGTTAAAGTTCGAGGAAGATCTTATCTCTAATCGAGATTGTCGTTGAAGTTGAGGCTCGGAGGAGATCTTGTCTCCAGTCGAGGTTGACGTTGAAGTTGAGACTCGAGGGAGATCTTGTCTTCAATCGAGGTTCAGGGAGATCATATTTTCTGTTGATATAGATATTGAAGTTTGGAGAACATCTTATCTCCAGCCGATGTTGAAGGAGATCTTTTCTTCTGTTGACATAGACGTTGAAGTTCGGAGGAGATCTTATTTTCAATCGAGGTTGAAGGAGATCTTTTTTCTTGTTAATGTAGATGTTGAAGTTCGAGATAGATCTTATCTCCAGCCAAGGTTGAAGAAGATTTTTTCTTCTATTGACATAGATATTGAAGTTCGGAAGAGATCTTATCTCCAATCGAGGTTGTCGTTGAAGTTGAGGCTCGAAGGAGATCTTGTCTCCAGTCGAGGTTCAGAAAGATCTTGTCTTCTATTGACGTAGATGTTGAAGTTCAAGAAAAATCTTATCTCCAATCGAGGTTGTCGTTGAAATTGAGGCTCGGAAGAGATCTTGTCTCCAACCGAGGTTGACGTTGAAGTTGAGGCTCGGAGGAAATCTTATCTCCAGTCGAGGTTCAGAAAGATCTTATTTTCTGTTGACGTAGACGTTAAAGTTTAGGAAAGATCTTATCTCCAATCGAGATTGTCCTTGAAGTTGAGGCTCGGGAAAGATCTTGTCTTCAGTCGAGGTTGACGTTAAAGTTAAGGCTCGGAGGAGATCTTATCTCCAACCGAGGTTCAGAAAGATCTTATCTCCTATTGATGTAGAAGCTCGGGGGAGGTCTCATCTTCAGTCGATGTTGACGTTGAAGTTGAGGCTCAGGGGAGATCTTATCTCCAGCTGAGGTTGAAGAAAATCTTTTCTCCTGTTGATGTAGACGTTCAAATTCGGAAAAAATCTTATCTCCAGTCGAGGTTAAAGAAAAATTTTTCTCCGTTGACGTAAACTTTGAAGCTCGGAGGAGATTTTATCTTCAGTCGAGGTTGAAGAAGATCTTTTCTCCTATTGATGTAGACGTTGAAGTTCGAAAGAGATCTTATCTCCAATCGAGGTTTAAGGAGATCTTTTCTCCTGTTGACGTAGACGTTGAAGTTCGGAGGAGATCTTATCTCCAGCCAAGG
Source organism: Cocos nucifera (assembly GCA_006176705.1). Classification (NCBI taxonomy): domain Eukaryota; kingdom Viridiplantae; phylum Streptophyta; class Magnoliopsida; order Arecales; family Arecaceae; genus Cocos; species Cocos nucifera. The sequence continues at coordinate 2,054,661 of QRFJ01000083.1, forward strand.
TTGATGTTGAAGTTGAGGCTCGGAGGAGATCTTATCTCCGGCCGAGGTTGACGTTGAAGTTGAGGCTCAAGGGAGATCTTGTCTCCTATTATTGTTGGGCATAATGGGATCGTTGTCGGGGTCTTTCCTCTCATCCCGTCTAAAATGAATAAGCTCTTCGACTTTGCTCACATTAGGACGAGGTTCTCCTCCTGCTCCTAACGGACTATGGGGGTACATAAGGGTCGTTGTCAGGGCCTCTCCTCCATCTCGTCTAAAATGAATAAGGTCTTCGACTTTGCTCACATTAAGATGAGATTTTCCTCCTATTTCTAATGAGCTGTGAGGGCATATAAGGATCGTTGTCAAGGCCTCTCCCTCCATCTCATCTAAAATGAACGAGGCCTTCGATTTTGCTCGTATTAGGATAAGGTTCTCCTCCTATTCCTAATGGACTATGGGGATACATAAGGATCGTTGTCAGGGCATCTTCTTCTGTCTCATCTAAAATAAACGAGGTCTTCGCCTTTGCTCGCATTAGGACGAGGTTCTCCTTCTGTTCCTAATGGACTATGGGGCACATAAGGACCATTGTCAAGACCTCTCCCTCTATCTCGTCTAAAATTAATGAGGCCTTCGACTTGCTCATGTTAGGACGAGATTCTCCTCCTGTTCCTAACATAACCATTATTGATTGCTTCTTTTCTTTCATCAGATAGTTTCTGCATCGAGAAATAATAATGTTGAAATGAAGAAATTTTATTGAAGAAAAATTATCGACAATACATTCTCAGATTTTTTGAGTTTTAAGATCATGGGAGCGTTGTTCCTCCGAGCTTCTTCAGACGATAATTTTTAGCCCGGATGATCTCCTCTATTTCATATGGGCCTTTCCAATTCGGAGCAAGCTTTCTCTAGCTCTGAGGCTAAGAGATGGCAGCTTGTCGAAATACTAAACCCCTCAGAGATAGCGTTGATGATGTCGGAAGACGGCTGATCTCCTTATTGTTCTTCCCTCATTGATAGTTCTAGCTGTGGTAGCGCCATTGGCTTGCTTCAAGCCAACGCGTGTGGAGCATTGAGGGGGGCATAGTTGTGAAACCTTCAGGGGGAAAAACTTCTTCGCACCCTTCTGTCGAAGCTTCTTTGATGATGAGCTCGAAGAAAAGTTTGACCTCGCTTGTGCTCGGAGGAAGTTCATAAGCACGATTGAACTTCATTCGACCCTCCATCAGCCGCGGATTTGCTAGACTCGTCCGTCTGCCGCTCTCCTTTGGCTTCTTCATCCTTCAACTTGAAGACTTCTTTCATACGGGCATATCCTTCGATCCAAGCTAGCAAATCGATAAAGTTCCTGAGGTACTTCTTCTCCAGAAAAAATAGCAAATCGTTCTTCTGAAGGACGCCCTTGAGTGCGACAATCGCAACTGACTGATTCAGGTTCCAGACCTTCAATGCAGCAGCATTAAATCGGATGACATAAGTCTGGATGAATTCTTCCTCCTTCTACTTGATGTTCATCAGAAAATCCAAACCTCGACGTGGACATCGGCTGCTAACGAAGTGAGCTGCAAACTGATGACTCATCTGGTCAAAGAAGAAAATCGTATCCAATTTGAACATCGAGTATCAGTTTCTTGCTGCTCCCTTTAAGATGGATGGAAAAGCTCGACATAATATGGCGTCTGGTGCATCATGGAGCAGCATCATGGTTTAGAAGACTTTCAGATGATCAATCAGATCAGAGATTCCATCGTAGCTTTCAAATTAGGGGAGCTTGAAGTTTGGCGGAATGGGTTCTTGCATAATTCGGAGAGAAAAAGGAGGATCGGTGTGGACATCGTTATAGTGAGCTGGGACGACGTAGCCGAGCTCCTCAATCCGTCGATCCATCTTCCGTAGTTTTCGATCGAGGACGTCAACTTAATCGCAGATTTTAGAGGACTTCCGACCGTGGATGGGGAAGGTCTCTTCCGGAGAAGAACCATGATCCAAACAAGGATCCTCTACTCTCTATTTCTCCTTCCCAGGGGCAACGGATATACTAGCCCAAGTGTCCCTCCTTAAGATCGATTTCTGACATCTCGATGATGAGTTTTCTAGCGAAACCACCACCAGAGGCTGCCACATGACCTACACCATTTCAGTGAGGCCCTGAATCCACTGCATCAGTAGATTAAACTGCTTCGGATCTACTATGGCTGTCGATCAAGATGGTGGTTGAAGCATCGACGATGGAGCAGGAACAGATGGATCTGGCTCAGATCTTGAAGAAGAAGGTCGGCAGGATCGACTGAGCACTCCTTTAAGAATAAGGATACCTCAAAAAAAGAGGGCCCTTCCTCTAGCGCCAATTCTATTATGTAGAATCTAGTTGACGCCGGATCGAGCTAAAGATGAGGTCACCATCGGTGACTTGCAAAATAAAATTTCATCCAGAGTCGATGGTGGTGGCTCCGACAGGACTCTCCAACGATCAAGTCAACTCTTCTAGCCAACAGAAATGGAGTGCTTAGGAAAGAGTTCGGTAGAATTTTGAAAAGAAGAAGAGAGCTTAAAGAAAATATATCTGAAAGATTTCTTTTTATAGACGGAGTCTATAGCGGATTGATAGTGACAGCTGCAGCTGTCTGGTAGTGGGCCGCTCGAGGTCTGGTGAAGTCTGTCATGGAGGAGGGCGTCGTCTGTAACAGACTGATGGCGATAGTTGTAGCTGTCGGATACTGAGCCGCTTGGAGTCACGTGGGGTTCGGTACGGAGAGGAAGAGGTGTTGTCAAACTGACAGTGATTGTTCGTTAAGATTCAATAATTGAAGTTCGGAGGAAGGTGTTGGTCGGTGAAGAACTTCGATATACATCAATTCCAGAGAAGTTTGAACTCCTAAAGGGGATATGGCTAGAGAGGATCATCCAGGAGGAGCGCTAGTTAAAATCTAGAAGCAATCCGTTGGAGGAATCCGACTGAAGGAGAAATCTGGAAGGAGTTTGACCGCTGGAGAAGTTCGGAAGGAGTTCAATCATTGAAGAAGTTCGGAAGGAATTCGACCGCTAGAAGAGTTTGGAAGAAATTTGGCTCTTGTATACATCCATCTGAAGAAGAAGAGAGTGATCGTCCGTTGCGTTAGACCAAGTATCAAACTGAATTTTGGTGAGAGTAGGATTTATCCCCAACATGATGGATTAGAAATTAATTATGTGTTAATCTATCTTTCCCTAAGGCTGGACATGTGCACCCTAAAACTTGTTATCATATGAAAAGCCGTTTTCAAAAGCTACAACCACATTTCAAGCACTTTCAACCTTAAAGCACTTTCGGGGCCTTAACCATGCTTCGAATCAGTTGAAATACAATCATGCCTTAATCATGCTTCGAATATGTTGAAATATCCAAATCTTAATCTACCATTTCAATCGCCACATCTCCTTCTGCAAGGATTATATGGTATTTTAACCATTTTTGGATAAGCCTTAAAATTAAATGACACGGCTACAAAATTAATTAAATAAAAAAAATATTTAATAATCTCTATATTGATTTGAAATTATTTTTTAATCCTTAGATGAAATAAAATCTTTCTAAATTGTTAACAGATTATTCATATAATCAATTATCAAAATTACGTAATCGAATCTGAACTTGAGCGATGACAGTTACATAATTTTGATAATTAATTATATAGATTTATATTCAAATTATATAGATCTATATTTAAGTTACATTGATTTATATTTAGGTTATACAAAATGATTCTTTAGTTATGCAATCGTTTGAATTGATTATTTAATTTTATTTTTTAAACTATTTATTTATTTTTAAATAATAAAAATTATTTATTATCTAAATTAATAATTCAATAGCTATTATTATTAGTTATTATTATTATTTAATATTTATTAATAATTTTTTATTATTTTTATTACATAGATATATATTTTATTATTTAATATTTATTGTAATTTTATTACTTTTATTTTTTTATATTTTTATCAAAATTAATGATGCTGTGGATATTATTATTATTATAAACAATTTTATTTTATTTTTTTATCAAAATTAAGAATTCAACAGCTATTATTATTAAAAATTATATTATTTTTATAATATTTATTATTATTATTTTATTTTATTTTATTTTTCCTTGACTTCTCCCCCGCACGCCACCCCCATCCTTCTACTCCAGGTTCCCCTCCGTACGCCCCCGATAGAAATTAAAAAATAATTTTTTAATAGTTCAAAAAAGAATTATCTAAAAAAATGAGAATTAAAAAATAATTTCAAATCAATTTAAGGATTATTAGATAATTTCTTTTAAAAATAAACGGAATGGCCTATAGAATTTAACCATACCAGTACAGCAGCTTTGTACTTGATAAGTAAGTGATGTCAAAGAAGCTACGTCCTAGCCATAACAAGCAGGTGGCATTTTGAAGGATTTGATTTAACATCATCATCTGTAAGAACTCCACATGCGTGCAAACATTTGACTCAAGGCTACAGTTAAACAAATTTTTAGTCTTTACAGGTCCATGCAATCTGATCAGGTTAGATACCAGGAGCGGTAACTCTTATTTGACTGACAAACCTGGTACCGTATTTAATTACTCACCCGCAAGGAAGCAGAAAGCTATCGCTGCTCTGGTTGAACATTCTTATCATGGCAGTCTAAGAAACGCACGACAACACAAGTAATATTGTCAGCGCTTCCTCTCTGGTAAGCCTCCTCCAGCAGTCTCTTTGCTGCCTGCTCCGGGTCCTCTATGGGCTTGATCATGGCAACAGCCTCCTAATGGTGTTACGAGCAATTGTTCTGCTGTTCAGTGTATGTATATATTTCACAGATGCCAAATAAAATAAGATGTGTCCCCAATGTACCTCATTTGAAACGACATCCCAGAGTCCATCACTTGCAAGGATAAGAAATTCGAGAGAGCCATCCACCACTTCCTCCTACAATTCCACACTTATGAGGTACTAACAAAAAAAATTACAGGCGTTTAAATACAAGTACATCATAAGTCCTGTGAAAATACTGCAAATAAATAAATTCATCAAATATCATCGATTTCAAGACTGATACCTGAATCTCGGGGTCTGCAACAACATACTGCTTCAGAAGCCTATCACCAAATGCACGAGAAACAGCAAGCACGCCACCAACACGCCATGTCCCTGCAGTTGCATGCTTGTCAGAATTGAATTATAGAAGAAGCTCTGATTCTGAGACAAATGCCTACTAAAGAGGATGAGAGGTACCAGCCCACATCACAAACCCTCCCGCATCCTCAATCCGTTGTCGCTCATCCGATTGGTCCGGCTTGTGATCCCTTGAGACAGCTATAGCTGCATATATCAGAATAAAACCATGTCAAGATTGAAGAAACCCCACAACCATCTGCTAATAATAATGTGCTTGCCAAGAGCAAAATCCTATATCTACCATAACTACAACATCAGAAAATTTGTGAAGATAACTAAATATCTACGGTTCAAGAATTCTATCAGTATATTTCTCTAGCCTTAGAGAATTTGTGAAGATAAGCAAAATCTATTTCCTCAGTTACGTATCAAAATCAATTAGATGACCATTCTATCAAGTGACTTGCAGTCCAAAAGAAATACCTCCAAAGTAAGATGGTATTCTAAAGCAAAACCAAACTTTGTGCAATTTGAGATCGTTTTTGACTCACTCCCCTCAGAGATGAATACGACTGCTTGGTCATCTAAATCTCGAAAAATCTGTTCATTGGTTACAAGTTACAACAGCTTAACGTTCATAACCATATTGTAGTTTTATTCTCCTTCCCACAAGTTAGGATTTAGAAAAAGTAAAGCCAACGCAATAAGAATATCTTTGCTAAATAGAATAAGAAAGGTAATATCCAACTTAGGATTTCAAATGCCATTTTCTTCATAAGACATTGTTCTCTCTTTTCCATCACCACATCCCTAATCTTGCATTTGGTTGCACTCATGAGCAGAACGATGAATAGAATTGGAAAGATGGATGACCCTTATACATAGTTTGGTTCCAAAAATACTTAGAAAGCATAAATAAAAATGAGGGATTATCCATCCATCCTAGCCCATCAATTTATATCTACTCAAATTCGAAGAATGCAAGGAATGATAGATGAAGCATATATGAGAGATGGGTTTCAATATTGATAAAATTATCCCTCATTAATATTTTGATAAAATTATAATACTTATTCACTCGGACAAGAGACTCTAAAGATTATATATTTACATATTACACTATTTTTTAGTATAAATAAATATTATAAATCAATAATCATAATATTTTTTATGAAAAGATAGTTTAGTAAAAATATCATACAAATTTCATCATTCTTTTCATTCTTATTATACCAACCAAAGAAGGAAATCATTCGCATCTCTTCTATGTTTCACCAAACATGGTTGAATGGATGGAAGATCCATCCACACTCTCCTTCATCCATCCTTTCTCTTCTATCCATCCATCTTCTAACCCAGTCTTCGTACTAAATAGAGAGTTTCTTTAACCAAACATTATTAGTCAAACCATATCATTCTCTCTGGTGCTCTTCAAAATATGCTTGAAAGCATGCATGCATGCCCCTATGCAGAGCATGGGTGTGGATAGGTGCCACTTGTGCATGAACACAAGCACATGCTTTTTAGACTTCCAACAAGCCATAAAACTCTCATGACACCAAATTAGTCAAAAGCTGAATATGAATTCCAGCAACAATTTATAACAATGCACTTTATTTTTAATGTTCTATCTATATTATATAAAAAAATGAAAGTTTAAACTCAAGGAATATTCCCACATGATTATATCTATCAATTTTCCTACCAAAATTGCCCTCTCATATATTCTTAAAAAAAAAAAAACTTTATGTTACTTATCTTAACCTCTCTCAACGTACTCTCTCCACTCTCTCCCCATCTCCAATTGGATATCCCCTTTTCCTCCTATTTTTTCCTTGATCAGATATGTTCTCTAAGGACAATCCAACGAGGTTTCAAAACCAGAATAACATAAACTTTCAAAAAAGAAAAAATCTCCAATTTCCTTCATCAGATATGTTCCAATTAGAATTTTTTTGCAAGGATGATCCAATTAGATTTCAAAACCAAAATAACAAAAAAAAAAAAAAATTCCAAGATATGTGCCCTATCCCCGCCCCCACCCCTTTTCCCCCCCTCCCTCTCCAAAAAGCGCTCCCTCTCTTGCACCTCCCCAAATCCACCTCTCTTCCTTTATACCCTCAATGCCCCACTTTTTTTTCCCTATGCCTACCAATCCTAATCTCCATCCTTTTATACAAAAATGAATATATTCTTTAATATTGACATCATAATTTTATATCTCTAATTTTAAATTTATCTATTTTTTTTCTTTATGTTATTAGTATTTTATCTAGAATTTATTTCTAAAAGTTAATTGCATTATTTGTGTTAATCTATTTTCTTATTTTATTTTTTTATATATTTTCCAGTTTTGTGAAATAGATTTATATTTTTATGTATTTGCCATTAAGTTCATGTTTTGCTTCTTATATTTCAGTCATTTATTATATTTTTTTTATCAATCCTTTCCCATTCTTTCATTATATATTCCATTATTTTATTTAATTTTCTTAAAAATATGTTTTCATAATTCAATTTATTATTCACATTTATATTATTTAAAATTTTCCAATCATGCATTTACCCAATAAGTACATCGATTTAATAATTTAATTAACTCAACTCTCTAATGATAACATGCTTTTTAGTATATTTCATTTAATTTTATTTGCATTTAGTTATTTTGCTCTATATATTCTTCCAGCTTCTGTTTGTATTTAATAATTTTTATTTATTCTTTTGCTAGGTGAGTGTTTTTGGATTTTAGTTCTACTGTATAGCATTCTATTTCTGTGAACTTACTAAGTTACTTTTTGTTTTTTGGTTTAGAATAATTTCTCGTATTTTTTTAATCCTTTGTTAAAAATTTTGCAAGTTATTCATTTTTACTCTTTTGTTAAATATTTTCTTATTTCATTTCATTTTCTATTCTATATTATGAATTTTAAATTTCATTATTAGTATTTTACCTAGAATTTATTTCTGAAAATTAATTGCATTATTTGTGTAATCTATTTTCTTATTTTATTTTTTTATATATTTTCCAATTTTGTGAAATAGATTTATATTTTTATGTATTTGCCATTAAGTTCATGTTTTGCTTCTTATATTTCAGTCATTTATTATATTTTTTTTTTCAATCCTTTCCCATTCTTTCATTATATATTCCATTATTTTATTTAATTTTCTTAAAAATATGTTTTCATAATTCAATTTATTATTCACATTTATATTATTTAAAATTTTCCAATCATGCATTTACCCAATAAGTACATCGATTTAATAATTTAATTAACTCAACTCTCTAATGATAACATGCTTTTTAGTATATTTCATTTAATTTTATTTGCATTTAGTTATTTTGCTCTATATATTCTTCCAGCTTCTGTTTGTATTTAATAATTTTTATTTATTCTTTTGCTAGGTGAGTGTTTTTGGATTTTAGTTCTACCGTATAGCATTCTATTTCTGTGAACTTACTAAGTTACTTTTTGTTTTTTAGTTTAGAATAATTTCTCGTATTTTTTTAATCCTTTGTTAAAAATTTTGCAAGTTATTCATTTTTACTCTTTTGTTATATATTTTCTTATTTCATTTCATTTTCTATTCTATATTATGAATTTTAAATTTCATTATTATTTATTTTCTTTTGTCATATTTCTGTATTTGATTTATTATTGTGGTAGTTTATTTCTTTGTCCATTTACTTAATTAAAAGATAAAAATAAAATATTATAATTGATTCATTATGTTACTTCCATTGTCATTGTTTTTGTCAAACATGCATCATCACATGTCTATTTTTTCCATTTTTACAAAAAAAAAAAAAGGACAAAGTGTTTCCATGTTCTCTCTCTCTCTAATCAAGATCTAGATTGGTTTTAATCCATCTTTTTTAAATGGACTACATAGATATAGATGGACCCATTGAGAAGTTTCTATTGATCCAGTTTGAATAAGAAACAAAAGAGATTCTACTATCCTCCTTAGAGTTTATATAGATACAATTTAAATTTTATATGTACATTGCACGTCTCCAGTTATTAGTTTCCTTGAAGAAATTAGTGTTCTAAGTGTCACCTCTATCAATCATGCAATAATGATTATTGCCCATTACTTCCCCAACTCTTACAATTCTTTTTCTTCCTACCGCATTTCAAGATAGAAATATCTGTTTGAGTTCTAAATCATCACCTGTCATGCAAGAGGCTGATGCATTAGGTTGCCAGACAAATTTTAGTTGAAAGTGCTGAGAGAACTATTTTGCAGATTCACAAAAATGGTAGATTGATTCATAACAGATGGTGGAGAAAGGTAGAAAAGAAACCTCAGATCTTTCATGGGAAAGGAACTGAATGCAAGGAATTAAAGCGGCCACAATTTAGTCAAGAAAAATAAGGAAACATGACAAAAGATATGAAAAAAGTATTAATTGGAAACATGGCTAGCACATGTAGCTTTTTACCAATAAGAACTGAACTTTATTTGATATAAAATGCCTTTTCCTTGAGAAGGACATATGTTTAACACGAAACTATTTTTGCATACGTTGCAATCAATCATATTTGTCAGCAAAGTTGAACATACAGATGTGAAGAGCATAAAACTTGTAAAATAATTCTGGAGCCCCATAAACATTCTACATAACGCCAATCACCATACAGACTAGTTCAAGAACAAATCAAGAAATCTATAGATCCACTACCTACTTCCTTTGCTAAAACAGTCCTCATCTACACCTACCAAAACTTTCTTATGCTCCAGAGTCCTTTTGAACAATTACTAGAATAGATTAAACACCCTTTCTTCCACATATGAGCAGGGAATACATTAAGAAATTCCAATACTTATCCTACTAACGTTCTAATAGGTGGTTGCAAACTTGCAATGTGTGGCTTGTTGGGCCACTGAATAGTGTTTATGCAGAATACAAGCATCAGGGTGTGGATTGTATCAGAGAAAAGCAAAAGTTAGCTAAAAATTTCAAACACATATCAAATTTAAAGAATAAAAAAGAGAGAAAAAAAGATAAACTAGGAAATCTTTTTAACTGAGGATCCATTTTGGTTCTTGGTAATGTTAACCACCGCTGACAATTTTCCTTATATTATGATTTAATGCTAATCAATCTTCCAAAAGGACACTCATAATCTGAGTTGTGGTGACGGCTCTTTTTGTGATAGATAATCTATAAAAGGCCAGATATAACCTACTGGTGAGACTTATAACCAAGGGGGGTGAGACAGTTAGTGATCCACTGACTAGTAAATATTATCCAAAAAAGCATCAAACCTCCATTCCATTCTGCATAAAAGAAAAATAACCATTAATGACACATTGTGGACAAGTAAAAGCATTAATGAGCCATATTAATTCATGGATTCCGGCTGTTCAGCTTCGATTTTGGAGTTCTTGATCTGGTTTTGTTTGTTTTTGGGGAAGGGGGAATAAGCTACTTATGAGTCTCGACAAATTTTGTTTCGGATTTATTTTTGGATGTTTGTTTACTTCTTCTAAGTTAAACTGGGCTTCTCAGCTTCGTTTAGGATTTTTTTCAGCTGGTTCTGTGAAAAAAAGCTTTGGATGAGCCTTGCGTTAGGTTTTAATCAGGCGTTTTCCTCTTTTTTTTTTTAGTGGTTTTATGATTGATTTTCTGATAATTATGACAGTTTATTTTGTCCTCTTTAGCTTCACTATTCGGAGTTTTGGAGTTTTTTTTTTTTTTTTTAATAGTGAAGAAGGTTTTATGGAGTCGTCTAGTAGGTCTTGGTTTGTTTTGGTGATCCTGCGATTATTATTTTTCGTTTTAAAGATTTCTATTGCAGGAGTAAATCAACTAAGATTGCGCGGTTGAGAATTTGAGATCAGATCCAAGGGAATTGTACAGTTATGGGCCAGGATAGATTGAGGAAGAGGACGTCAGTTTGGAGCCCTTGCAAGGTAGCTTTGCTTCAGTAAATTCTTAGAATCAAGTATTTCTTTCCTCTTTTCCCCGATGGTGGGGGTTGTAATTCTTGCAATAACATTATCTAATGTTGTTGATGGAAACCGTACATCTGTCCTTGGTGATAAATTTGTAAGTGTAATGAATGGGCGTTTAAATGTTAATGATGTAGGACTTATTTGGGAGAAATTTGACTTATAGGCAAGTAAAAGATGAAGATCAGATGTCAAGAACGTTGAAACAGATGCTTAAGTAGCAGTAGTGAAGAGTATGATGATGCAAGATAATTAGAGTTGAAGGTTCTGTCTTTTGAGTATATTAATCTGACATAAGTAATATACAATGATAGAAATATGGATAAGTATGCATAAATCCTTATAGACCGTTGTTGAAATTTGAGTAATATGACATGAAAAGTGCGATAGCTGTTGTATTGAGACGACCAACAGCTTAACTATGTTGTATAGGCAGAAGAACTATGACGAAAGCATACTTTATGGTTGATAAAAAGCTTGAAGATAACAAATTTGCACATGTACTGCATACCCTCACATTCATGAATTAATATGGCTCCACAGGAACAAATTCTATGAATGTTAAAACTGATCCAATGTGTTGGCATAAAGCATATCTTCTATGTTGTCTCCTAACCAATGTGTTGGTTCCTTGACCCATTGCAAATTGACTGTTAACATAGTTTTAGAGAAACATTAATTGCTAGCAAGAGTAAACAGCCTATTCAGCGGACAGAGCCTGTATTTAACAAGGATTCTCATAGCAGAGGGGCATATCAGTTTGGTTATGTAGTGGTACAGTATGCAGAACAGTTGGTTGCCAGCATGGACAATACACCCTATGGCACATTGTACGGGACAGCTCTATGACCGCCATTTCAAACCTTGGTACTTGAAGAGTTTAATACAATCAAAGTTCAATATCTAAACGGTCAAAAGTCATCAGATAATTATCATGTGGTAAGCTTAGAATAGAAGATATGCTGATAATAGAATATATTCTAAGACCTCTCAGACAAAACATACATGCCTGGACCAACAGGTTGAGATCACTTGAAAAGTGAGAATGGAAAAAATACGAGAACAGAGGAAAAAAGAAGCATTAATTAAAGATATCACAAAATGAAAGGAGAATGACAGTCTCACATGGCAAAAGGTGTTGAATTATGCAATACCATGGTCAAATTTGAACTATCATTTTTCATCGACCCAACCTTCTGCTTGACTACAGTACAACTTCTAATCTAACATGTTTATTCCTTACTTTTGCTCTATGTTCATGGTGGGCAATTTAGTAAGACATTTTCATAAAAGAGATTTAATCAACAACTTCAAATCGTACAAAGAGAAAAAGCAATAACAGAATTCAAATCACAGAGAAAGGATAAATTAAAATCACTTCTCCATGAGTTAAACATGTTTAACAATAAAAATTTGTATTTGCATTCACAATCAAGACCCAATTAATTACACTATGTAGATTAAGAACCTGTGCGACAAACTGGAAGTCCCAAAATGCTTCCAGAGTATATAGTCTGTTGAGGTTCAAGATTGGTAAGCTGGGTTCAGTAATTTATGTTTAAATGATTTTAAAGGAACATGCATTAAACTTTCATCCAAAAACAGCAAGTCTAATTGAAATACAAGATATGGATTAGTATCTATATGGATAAGTTTTCAGAGTACAGAGATGTGACCTGGTTGTGGGGCTTACCATTCCCTCCCCTACATATTACAGCCCTGGAGTCACCAACATTTGCAACTAGCAGGCGGTCCCCAACAAGGACAGCAGTTGAAGCAGTTGACCCTGCATCTCGGTTCTGATTATTCTCAGATTTTAGAAACTCTGAGTCTGTGTGGTTGTATGCATCAGCTGCAGGATTGCATAGGGATCCAAAAAATCAATAGCACCCAATAGCACCCATTTTTAAAAAATTGAAATATTACACAAAAAAAAAAAAAATGTAAAGAGAACAGAGAAAGAGCACCTATAGCCAACTTGGTATCAGAAATAAACTTGGGGTGCCTGATCAAATTGCTAAAGAGATTTTGTTTAACATACTCTGCTGCTCGAGCACCACCATGGCCTAAACATGCAACCATGAGTGTGTTATTGAATAAACAGTATGAAATATGTGGCCAATCTTCCAAGAACATAAAAGGCAATAATAATTGTAGGAATATGCTCATGAAAAGCAAGCAAAAAGTCAGTGTAATATCCATGGGTACGATGCGCTCAATTTTCCGTCCACTTTTGAATAAAAAATAAGAATAAAAAATTATATAATCTCAATCAATATTTGTCAGCAAAGTTGAAACATACAGATGTGGAAGAGCATAAAACTTGTAAATAATTCTGGGGGCCCATAAACATTCTACATAACGCCAATCACCATACAGACTAGTTCAAGAACAATCAAAGAAATCTATAGATCACTACTACTTCCTTTGCTAAAACAGTCCTCATCTACACCTAAAAACTTTCTTATGCTCCAGAGTCCTTTTGAACAATTACTAGAATAGATTAAACACCCTTTTCTTCGCACATAATGAGCAGGGAAATACATTAAGAAATTCCAATACTTATCCCTACTAACGTTCTAATAGGTGGTTGCAAACTTGCAAAATGTGTGGCTTGTTGGGCCACTGAATAGTGTTTATGCAGATACAAGCATAGGGTGTGATTGTATCAGAGAAAAGCAAAAGTTAGCTAAATTTCAAACACATATCAAATTTAAGAATAAAAAAGAGAGAAAAAAAGATAAACTAGAAATCTTTTTAACTGAAGGATCCATTTTTGGTTCTTGGTCCAATGTTAACCAACCGCTGACAATTTTCCTATATTATGATTTAATGCTAATCAATCTTCCAAAAGGAACTCATAATCTGAGTTGTGGTGACGGCTCTTTTTTGGTGATAGATTAATCTATAAAAGGCTCAATATACCTACTGGTGAGACTTATAACCAAAGGGGGGTGAGACAGTTAGTGATCCACTGAAAAATAGTAATATTAATCCAAAAAAGCATCAAACTCCATTTCCATTCTGCATAAAAGAAAAATAACCATTAAATGACACATTGTGGACAAGTAAAAGCATTAATGAGCCATATTAATTCAGTGGATTCCGCTGTTTCAGCTTCGATTTTGGAGTTTCTTGATCTGGTTTTGTTTGTTTTTGGGGAAAGGGGGAATAAGCTACTTATGAGTCTTCGACAAATTTTGTTTCGGATTTATTTTTTGGAATGTTTGTTTCTTCTTCTAAGTTAAACTGGGCTTCTTCAGCTTCGTTTAGGATTTTTTTTCAGCTGGTTTCTGTGGAAAAAAAGCTTTGGATGAGCTTGCGTTAGGGTTTTAATCAGGGTTTTTCCTCTTTTTTTTTTTAGTGGGTTTATGATTGATTTTTCTGATAAATTATGACAGTTTATTTTTGTCCTCTTTTAGCTTCACTATTGGAGTTTTGGAGTTTTTTTTTTTTTTTTTTAATAGTGAAGAAGGTTTTACACCCCTTTTCCCCCCCTCCCTCTCCAAAAAGCGCTCCCTCTCTTGCACCTCCCCAAATCCACCTCTCTTCCTTTATACCCTCAATGCCCCACTTTTTTTTCCCTATGCCTACCAATCCTAATCTCCATCCTTTTATACAAAAATGAATATATTCTTTAATATTGACATCATAATTTTATATCTCTAATTTTAAATTTATCTATTTTTTTTCTTTATGTTATTAGTATTTTATCTAGAATTTATTTCTAAAAGTTAATTGCATTATTTGTGTTAATCTATTTTCTTATTTTATTTTTTTATATATTTTCCAGTTTTGTGAAATAGATTTATATTTTTATGTATTTGCCATTAAGTTCATGTTTTGCTTCTTATATTTCAGTCATTTATTATATTTTTTTTATCAATCCTTTCCCATTCTTTCATTATATATTCCATTATTTTATTTAATTTTCTTAAAAATATGTTTTCATAATTCAATTTATTATTCACATTTATATTATTTAAAATTTTCCAATCATGCATTTACCCAATAAGTACATCGATTTAATAATTTAATTAACTCAACTCTCTAATGATAACATGCTTTTTAGTATATTTCATTTAATTTTATTTGCATTTAGTTATTTTGCTCTATATATTCTTCCAGCTTCTGTTTGTATTTAATAATTTTTATTTATTCTTTTGCTAGGTGAGTGTTTTTGGATTTTAGTTCTACTGTATAGCATTCTATTTCTGTGAACTTACTAAGTTACTTTTTGTTTTTTGGTTTAGAATAATTTCTCGTATTTTTTTAATCCTTTGTTAAAAATTTTGCAAGTTATTCATTTTTACTCTTTTGTTAAATATTTTCTTATTTCATTTCATTTTCTATTCTATATTATGAATTTTAAATTTCATTATTAGTATTTTACCTAGAATTTATTTCTGAAAATTAATTGCATTATTTGTGTAATCTATTTTCTTATTTTATTTTTTTATATATTTTCCAATTTTGTGAAATAGATTTATATTTTTATGTATTTGCCATTAAGTTCATGTTTTGCTTCTTATATTTCAGTCATTTATTATATTTTTTTTTTCAATCCTTTCCCATTCTTTCATTATATATTCCATTATTTTATTTAATTTTCTTAAAAATATGTTTTCATAATTCAATTTATTATTCACATTTATATTATTTAAAATTTTCCAATCATGCATTTACCCAATAAGTACATCGATTTAATAATTTAATTAACTCAACTCTCTAATGATAACATGCTTTTTAGTATATTTCATTTAATTTTATTTGCATTTAGTTATTTTGCTCTATATATTCTTCCAGCTTCTGTTTGTATTTAATAATTTTTATTTATTCTTTTGCTAGGTGAGTGTTTTTGGATTTTAGTTCTACCGTATAGCATTCTATTTCTGTGAACTTACTAAGTTACTTTTTGTTTTTTAGTTTAGAATAATTTCTCGTATTTTTTTAATCCTTTGTTAAAAATTTTGCAAGTTATTCATTTTTACTCTTTTGTTATATATTTTCTTATTTCATTTCATTTTCTATTCTATATTATGAATTTTAAATTTCATTATTATTTATTTTCTTTTGTCATATTTCTGTATTTGATTTATTATTGTGGTAGTTTATTTCTTTGTCCATTTACTTAATTAAAAGATAAAAATAAAATATTATAATTGATTCATTATGTTACTTCCATTGTCATTGTTTTTGTCAAACATGCATCATCACATGTCTATTTTTTCCATTTTTACAAAAAAAAAAAAAGGACAAAGTGTTTCCATGTTCTCTCTCTCTCTAATCAAGATCTAGATTGGTTTTAATCCATCTTTTTTAAATGGACTACATAGATATAGATGGACCCATTGAGAAGTTTCTATTGATCCAGTTTGAATAAGAAACAAAAGAGATTCTACTATCCTCCTTAGAGTTTATATAGATACAATTTAAATTTTATATGTACATTGCACGTCTCCAGTTATTAGTTTCCTTGAAGAAATTAGTGTTCTAAGTGTCACCTCTATCAATCATGCAATAATGATTATTGCCCATTACTTCCCCAACTCTTACAATTCTTTTTCTTCCTACCGCATTTCAAGATAGAAATATCTGTTTGAGTTCTAAATCATCACCTGTCATGCAAGAGGCTGATGCATTAGGTTGCCAGACAAATTTTAGTTGAAAGTGCTGAGAGAACTATTTTGCAGATTCACAAAAATGGTAGATTGATTCATAACAGATGGTGGAGAAAGGTAGAAAAGAAACCTCAGATCTTTCATGGGAAAGGAACTGAATGCAAGGAATTAAAGCGGCCACAATTTAGTCAAGAAAAATAAGGAAACATGACAAAAGATATGAAAAAAGTATTAATTGGAAACATGGCTAGCACATGTAGCTTTTTACCAATAAGAACTGAACTTTATTTGATATAAAATGCCTTTTCCTTGAGAAGGACATATGTTTAACACGAAACTATTTTTGCATACGTTGCAATCAATCATATTTGTCAGCAAAGTTGAACATACAGATGTGAAGAGCATAAAACTTGTAAAATAATTCTGGAGCCCCATAAACATTCTACATAACGCCAATCACCATACAGACTAGTTCAAGAACAAATCAAGAAATCTATAGATCCACTACCTACTTCCTTTGCTAAAACAGTCCTCATCTACACCTACCAAAACTTTCTTATGCTCCAGAGTCCTTTTGAACAATTACTAGAATAGATTAAACACCCTTTCTTCCACATATGAGCAGGGAATACATTAAGAAATTCCAATACTTATCCTACTAACGTTCTAATAGGTGGTTGCAAACTTGCAATGTGTGGCTTGTTGGGCCACTGAATAGTGTTTATGCAGAATACAAGCATCAGGGTGTGGATTGTATCAGAGAAAAGCAAAAGTTAGCTAAAAATTTCAAACACATATCAAATTTAAAGAATAAAAAAGAGAGAAAAAAAGATAAACTAGGAAATCTTTTTAACTGAGGATCCATTTTGGTTCTTGGTAATGTTAACCACCGCTGACAATTTTCCTTATATTATGATTTAATGCTAATCAATCTTCCAAAAGGACACTCATAATCTGAGTTGTGGTGACGGCTCTTTTTGTGATAGATAATCTATAAAAGGCCAGATATAACCTACTGGTGAGACTTATAACCAAGGGGGGTGAGACAGTTAGTGATCCACTGACTAGTAAATATTATCCAAAAAAGCATCAAACCTCCATTCCATTCTGCATAAAAGAAAAATAACCATTAATGACACATTGTGGACAAGTAAAAGCATTAATGAGCCATATTAATTCATGGATTCCGGCTGTTCAGCTTCGATTTTGGAGTTCTTGATCTGGTTTTGTTTGTTTTTGGGGAAGGGGGAATAAGCTACTTATGAGTCTCGACAAATTTTGTTTCGGATTTATTTTTGGATGTTTGTTTACTTCTTCTAAGTTAAACTGGGCTTCTCAGCTTCGTTTAGGATTTTTTTCAGCTGGTTCTGTGAAAAAAAGCTTTGGATGAGCCTTGCGTTAGGTTTTAATCAGGCGTTTTCCTCTTTTTTTTTTTAGTGGTTTTATGATTGATTTTCTGATAATTATGACAGTTTATTTTGTCCTCTTTAGCTTCACTATTCGGAGTTTTGGAGTTTTTTTTTTTTTTTTTTAATAGTGAAGAAGGTTTTATGGAGTCGTCTAGTAGGTCTTGGTTTGTTTTGGTGATCCTGCGATTATTATTTTTCGTTTTAAAGATTTCTATTGCAGGAGTAAATCAACTAAGATTGCGCGGTTGAGAATTTGAGATCAGATCCAAGGGAATTGTACAGTTATGGGCCAGGATAGATTGAGGAAGAGGACGTCAGTTTGGAGCCCTTGCAAGGTAGCTTTGCTTCAGTAAATTCTTAGAATCAAGTATTTCTTTCCTCTTTTCCCCGATGGTGGGGGTTGTAATTCTTGCAATAACATTATCTAATGTTGTTGATGGAAACCGTACATCTGTCCTTGGTGATAAATTTGTAAGTGTAATGAATGGGCGTTTAAATGTTAATGATGTAGGACTTATTTGGGAGAAATTTGACTTATAGGCAAGTAAAAGATGAAGATCAGATGTCAAGAACGTTGAAACAGATGCTTAAGTAGCAGTAGTGAAGAGTATGATGATGCAAGATAATTAGAGTTGAAGGTTCTGTCTTTTGAGTATATTAATCTGACATAAGTAATATACAATGATAGAAATATGGATAAGTATGCATAAATCCTTATAGACCGTTGTTGAAATTTGAGTAATATGACATGAAAAGTGCGATAGCTGTTGTATTGAGACGACCAACAGCTTAACTATGTTGTATAGGCAGAAGAACTATGACGAAAGCATACTTTATGGTTGATAAAAAGCTTGAAGATAACAAATTTGCACATGTACTGCATACCCTCACATTCATGAATTAATATGGCTCCACAGGAACAAATTCTATGAATGTTAAAACTGATCCAATGTGTTGGCATAAAGCATATCTTCTATGTTGTCTCCTAACCAATGTGTTGGTTCCTTGACCCATTGCAAATTGACTGTTAACATAGTTTTAGAGAAACATTAATTGCTAGCAAGAGTAAACAGCCTATTCAGCGGACAGAGCCTGTATTTAACAAGGATTCTCATAGCAGAGGGGCATATCAGTTTGGTTATGTAGTGGTACAGTATGCAGAACAGTTGGTTGCCAGCATGGACAATACACCCTATGGCACATTGTACGGGACAGCTCTATGACCGCCATTTCAAACCTTGGTACTTGAAGAGTTTAATACAATCAAAGTTCAATATCTAAACGGTCAAAAGTCATCAGATAATTATCATGTGGTAAGCTTAGAATAGAAGATATGCTGATAATAGAATATATTCTAAGACCTCTCAGACAAAACATACATGCCTGGACCAACAGGTTGAGATCACTTGAAAAGTGAGAATGGAAAAAATACGAGAACAGAGGAAAAAAGAAGCATTAATTAAAGATATCACAAAATGAAAGGAGAATGACAGTCTCACATGGCAAAAGGTGTTGAATTATGCAATACCATGGTCAAATTTGAACTATCATTTTTCATCGACCCAACCTTCTGCTTGACTACAGTACAACTTCTAATCTAACATGTTTATTCCTTACTTTTGCTCTATGTTCATGGTGGGCAATTTAGTAAGACATTTTCATAAAAGAGATTTAATCAACAACTTCAAATCGTACAAAGAGAAAAAGCAATAACAGAATTCAAATCACAGAGAAAGGATAAATTAAAATCACTTCTCCATGAGTTAAACATGTTTAACAATAAAAATTTGTATTTGCATTCACAATCAAGACCCAATTAATTACACTATGTAGATTAAGAACCTGTGCGACAAACTGGAAGTCCCAAAATGCTTCCAGAGTATATAGTCTGTTGAGGTTCAAGATTGGTAAGCTGGGTTCAGTAATTTATGTTTAAATGATTTTAAAGGAACATGCATTAAACTTTCATCCAAAAACAGCAAGTCTAATTGAAATACAAGATATGGATTAGTATCTATATGGATAAGTTTTCAGAGTACAGAGATGTGACCTGGTTGTGGGGCTTACCATTCCCTCCCCTACATATTACAGCCCTGGAGTCACCAACATTTGCAACTAGCAGGCGGTCCCCAACAAGGACAGCAGTTGAAGCAGTTGACCCTGCATCTCGGTTCTGATTATTCTCAGATTTTAGAAACTCTGAGTCTGTGTGGTTGTATGCATCAGCTGCAGGATTGCATAGGGATCCAAAAAATCAATAGCACCCATATTTTTAAAAAATTGAAATATTACACAAAAAAAAAAAAAATGTAAAGAGAACAGAGAAAGAGCACCTATAGCCAACTTGGTATCAGAAATAAACTTGGGGTGCCTGATCAAATTGCTAAAGAGATTTTGTTTAACATACTCTGCTGCTCGAGCACCACCATGGCCTAAACATGCAACCATGAGTGTGTTATTGAATAAACAGTATGAAATATGTGGCCAATCTTCCAAGAACATAAAAGGCAATAATAATTGTAGGAATATGCTCATGAAAAGCAAGCAAAAAGTCAGTGTAATATCCATGGGTACGATGCGCTCAATTTTCCGTCCACTTTTGAATAAAAAATAAGAATAAAAAATTATATAATCATCCTCCGCAGCAAAGCAAACCTTACCATCAAACACTCCAAACAAGCCGACAATTTCTCCATCAACACCATCAATTCTGGTGTCGTAGAAGTCTTCCATAGAAGCCCTTTTTCCTGGAGAGCTTGCATATCCATAGCTAAATTTCCCATTCTGACTGTTCAGAAGAAAACAAGCAGAAAGTTAATTATACCTCAGCAATAGACCTTCACACGCGCACCTGATCGATGCCATTTATCTGAACATCATGCCATAGAACTTTAATGAACTAAGAAGAATCATCCGTACGAGATATTTTATATTTCACGCAACCATGCAAGCTGTCAATAAGATCCAAAATCTAAGTAATCCGTCTCATCATACCGATAGTCAAGCTGAAGAAAATATTCTATTTAGTGACCATTCAAAATTTTCAATTAACTACATTCTTGGTAATTATAACTAACAACCAGTCCAATTAAACAAGCACATACTCTATGCTCCAAACAATTCTCTCTTTTCTTTTTCTCCCCCTGGTATAGAGATGGCTCCAAAATTTTTACCATTACTAGAAGAAATTTCCGTTGCCTTGTAAATATACACGATAATATCTTAACCATCACTCCATGTTCTTGTAAATGCTGCTTTGCAGACGGAGATCAACTGCTATACTTTTATTTAGCTTTTCAGTGAGTAAAAAACTCAGAAATGAACCAAAAACTTCTAAAGAAGAACATGAGAGGACTAACATGCAGCAGCAACTACAATAACAACAACAGAACATCAAGAACGCTTAAATCAAGCAAGAATTGGACAAGAGAAAAAACCAACAAACAAACGGGCAGAAAGAGAGAGAGAGAGAGAGAGAGAGAGAGAGAGAGAGAGAGAGAAGAGGGGAAAGAAGGAGACCTGAGTCCACCACCACTGACGGGAGAGCCATCCGCCTGAATTCCAGCAATAGAATTCAAATAACCCATCCTACAAAATTCTACTTCTCTTTTCTTAACCACTCGATCAGATCGGAACAAAGAAAGCAAATTCTATCTCAGAAATCAAGAAAGCTAATCTGATCAGCCAGGATAGAAATCAAGGAATTCCAAGAATGTCCTCATCATCCTCCCGGCCTTCGATACCACTCCATCGGAAGCCAAATTCCAAATTCCGACCCCTTAACTCCACCACCTGCAATCAAGGATCGATTCGCCGTGAACGACCCCACCAAAAGAAAGAAACGAAACGAAAACTCATAAAAAGGACCAAGAAATCATGAAAGAAAACACCGAGAAAGGAAGAAGAAAACTAACCCTAACCCTCTGAGAGATGAGAACGCGAGAAAGTGAAGCAGAGAGGAGACCAACACGGGTTTTTGGTTTTGCTGTGTGCGGCGGCCACGGGCAAACGGGGGGAAAGGGAGGGGATGGGGAGGAGGAGAAATGAAAGAGCAAGAAGAAACAGAAGAGCGGCCCCTTAAAAAGGAAACGATTTTCTTAGAAATTTTTCAAGAAAAGAGATAAAGAATTGGGATATGGATGGAGGTGGGATTACGTGGCGCCAGTGGGAAGTGGTGGGATGGAGGTGACTTGGTCAAATAACTAAACGTTGCGTGTACACTTCTCGCATAGGTCGTGCGAGAATATTGTACATGCCGTGGTCGGTGGACCCTTTTGTGCGTCTCGACGCCATTGTATATTTGTAGCGCGACACGTGGGAGGCACAGACGCATTCACCGGCAAAATCAAAACCGGGCTTGGTGAGCCAGAAGCATTGCGGTCGTGTATGCCATACGATATAGTGGGTGGCCAAAGATGCCCGTGGACGACTTTGCATTTTAAGATCTTTCTTCTTTAAAAAAAAAAAAAAAAAAAGGAAAAAAGCCATCCATAATAATATACTTATTCTTAATCATTTATATGTTTCGAGAATGTACCATCGATCCAAAATTTTTGGTTGTTAAATAAAAATATATGGCCGTTTGGTTAAGTCCTAGTTCACTTCTTCATGTACGGTTTAAGGCGGCTTGGTCAAGGCAACCACAACCAACGGAGATGCATACTTTCATTTGTTTGGGTAGCAGGGCCAATTCCCTTTCCTTATATTTCCTGTATGCTGTCATATAAGTTAATTTGATGGACAACTATTCTGTATGGTGACACGGTGAAACCATCATGGCGTTAACCAAATTATTTTGAATTATACATACCTCTTTGATCCAATGTTTCCCTCTAATCATTCACTTTGCATCTTTGTTTCTTAAAAGAAAATATTAATTGTGACCGGTTAGAGAAAAGCCCGTACTGCCACAAGATTAATATATGAAATGGATGTTTTAATTAAACTAAAAGCACAACTTTAAAAGCCGTTAAAGATGCTTAATTGGATCTATTAGGCAGTAATTAAGTAAGTTTCCATTTTATTTGATCATTTTATATAATTTTAATCTAGGATGGATGCCAAAAGTTCTATAAATACTATAAATGATATATGTTGATGCACAAATCATAAGAGGTAAGATATATTTATGTTATACCAAGCTTATCCATTTCTGACAACACTTGAGAAACTCAAACTTGAATAGGAACAATTTACTAAACCTATCCAATAGAAAAGGGATATCTTAAATGAATGTGGACCTAAAATCCAGCATGTATTTTCTTTTCTTGCTACAAACTTTTGTGCAGATCTCCATCTCCGCAGCCATTGGGGTGTATCAGTAAATTTTTTTTTTATTGAATATTTTTCGTTTTCCTTTCTCAATTTGGAGATTAGGAGGGTGTATCTTCTGCACTTGTATATTAAATATCTAAGTTGGTATGAAACTTGAATTCAAGATCAGAGAAAATATTTATTGGTATAAGAATTATTTGGGCTGAATTTTTAAGATACATCACTAAAAATTCAAACCCGGCACCTCTGACTTGTGAGGGGAATGATTGCTAAGGTTCCTCTCAAAGTCCTTACATATTAAAAATTTACCCTTAAACCATTTCTGACTTGCTGGTAATTGTACCTCAAAGTAAGTTTACAATGAGCAGCAAAAGTGCATCCATAGATATATTGAGCAAATTTTTTGAGAAAAAATTTAGAATGATAGGTTAAGCTGAAAAAATCGGTAACATACACATACCACCACGCATGCAGCTGGCAACTAATTTTCATTAGTTTGTCCAAACCACATGATAAATGATTAAACTAAAAGAAAATTATTAAAACTACTTTTTTCAACCATTTTCATTGCACTCTGATTATGTGAAAGGGCTGGGCCAATTTTACCGAAAGGGAGGAGTTAAAGGACAATGTTTTGTGTATACCTAAATTATCGCCGGGCTTTTGCAAACTCGTAAGGGTAAAATGGGCAATAAAGCCATTCAAAACCAATTCCCGGAGCCAAAGGACATGGGAAGCCGTACCTTCTTCCCCCCCCCCCCGAAATAATAATAATAATAATAATTTTAAAAAAAAAAAAAAAAAAAGGCCAGACCAACCAACGAAGAGAATGACCTGATTACCTTTTAAACCGTTAAACTGCAGTCCCAGTTTGACGTATTCAACTAAATTATAGTCTTATGGACACAGTGGACTTGATGATGTTTAATAATTAACGAGCTAGCGAATCTTCCATGCACGAAGAGGCAAAGTCTTAAAGAGCTAGGAAAATAGCCCTTTTTCGTAGAACTTGGTTGAAGGTTTCTGAAAGGACTTGGACCGATGCAAAGAGCTACGCCGAGGTATTAATGCCTGCGTCTTTTCTTGATTCTTTCCTTGTTTTGTGTTAGCTATGGACGGTTGGAACAACCGTGGCGAAGCAACTATGAAGTACTCCAGATGTTTCCTTCGTCTCGACCCGTTCATAACACAAACCATTTCCTTGAGAAAATTAATCGCATCCTCTTTTGCATTTAATGCATTGGCCTATGCTCCGTAGTTTTCACTCTCCACTCCATATCGGTGGGGACACTTCCAAGAAATAGAACGATGACCTCAATCTCACAGAATTATCCAAATATTGCAAACACAAACAAACTTAAGTTACAAGACGAAACAAAGGAAAATGCAACGCAACCTTCTTTTGAATGGCATGTGGAGGAAGGTGACCTCCCCCACTCAATTAAGTTGAATTATAGGAAAAACATGTGCAAATGGAAAGATGAACAGAAGAAGTTACGGAGGGCGGGCGAAAACAAGAAATTAAGAGGAAGCTAAAGATTGGACATGATTTCAAATGAGGCTGTGTCCTTCGATCATCTTGTCCGATCCAAGTGATGCAACCTTCATTTAGTATATAAAAATGAAGATGGTCTGGAGACCGAAAGCCTCTAAATTTGATGACCTTGGACCATTATAATTGACAGGAAGCCATTCAATTCAATCGGTTATGTGATCAGGATTATCACAAGGATCATATGAAACATAGAGAATCATGAATCTTAATATTCGACTTTGCGAGTGTTCGGCGATCTGCTTCATGTCCTACCTTCGTGATTCCTCCCGTCCCTCTCAAATGAAGCACAATTTCCCCTCCTCCTGACACGTGTTTGCTCTCCGTCGAAGGCCATGAAGCCGTGATTGAGACTGGGAGCCCCAATGGTGGACCCTCTCTTCCTACCACCACATGACCTGTTCCACGTCAACCCATCCGACACCGGAGTAATCCGGAAGCTTTTATCCGTAAATTAACATCCAGAGCCACCCGATCGATATACCTACCTGCCAAGCCGAGTAGCGAGTGCAATAACCAGAAGTGGACATCTGTCCTCCAAGGGTTCGCATAAGTTAATTAGGACTCCATTTACAAAAAAAAAAATAGTTCTGACTTCTGAAAAATAAGATAAGATGGTTAAGAAAACTCGGCTCCTTTTTTATTTGTCGGGTTGGGGTGGGGGCTGTGTGGTAAATTAAGGAACATCTCCATTGCAGACTAACTAGAGTATCATTTACAAATGCCATCAGTGAACTTAATGCAACAATGAAACGAAAGGCCGGAAAAGACTGACGAGGCAACCGAAAAAAAGAGAAAACTTAGCTCATTTCCTTCGAGTAAGCCAGAAAATAAAGTGGAGATCCGGGGGTACGTACACCCTCTCGCATGTGCTCTACCATCTGAGCCCCGTCCCTATTTGGTTATGCGTTGAGCTGCAAAAAAATTAACCAGGGACTGCAGTTTTTGGTTGGCCTCCACGCCGTGCCAACAATGCCACGCCTGCAATAATTCTGGATCCAGGGTGCACCTTGCAGTTGACGGAGCCCACCGGTTGGGATTATGCGTCCATTTGGCACCAGCAAGAAAAGTAACCATCTAACCGTTCGAGGATGGTAAATAAATTAGAAGGAAAGAATATTGACCAAGATTTGGAAAAAGGGAGTCAATGTGCATATAAATTAATGAGTTTTGCTTCTGTCGCTGCTCATAATGTAAACCCTCCCCATGCAGGCTTGCAGAAGATAAGTCATGTTCTTCCACCAGGTATACATGCATAAATCCTTGATCTATTGGAGAGCCATCTGCTATTAATTATAAGGCTCGCATTCAGTCGATCGGTAGAAGACTTGCGAAACCTAGCATATCAAATCAGGTGGTGAGTGGGCACAGCAAATGAGAAACTAATTTATTTGAGATGGTTTGGCCGGACGCATATTTTAAGGTTTAGAGGAGAGTCTCTTGCTTATGGGCTGATGTCGATGTCGTTCGATTGGCGTCGCTCAGCGTCCTCTTATCTTTAAAGCACACAGGTGACAACGGTTAAATCGGCTGAAGCAGAATCTTTGAAATTTAAATGTAGTTACTAGAACAGCAGTAACTATTACACAGAGGTCAGCTAAGAAAATCTACGTCTACATATCCCCCTCCACCCAGAATGTAGATTTTGCACTTCTCCAAATTAAATATGTAACGGAGAACAAAACTTTCAACCACTTCACAAGGCTAGAATTGCATAAGATATTTTTCTAGTCATACCATAATTAAGTTGAGTAGATATTTGAAAGTTAAAATCATTGAGGATAGCAAATGTGAGGCTGACTCGATCGGCTAGGCACCAATGACAGGCACAGGTAGCAACCACTGATAGCTCCAGTTAACTGCTCAGGGTCACATTCACATCCAACTGGTTAGGTCTGTGACCTCACCGTTCACCGGGCCCACTTGTGTTCGGATGTGTCCCTTCTCTGATCAGAGAAGGAATAGAAGTTCTACGAGTTCAGTTGTGTCCTTTTAATAATAATAGTTACAACATTCTTAACTTGACAGCTACGCAGTTAAAGAAATAGTACAGGCAAATGCATCTATTTCTCTTAGTCAATGACAGCATCTATTTCTCGAACCACCTACGTAGTACAGGCAAATGCATTTCACTGATCTCTAGCCAATATTACAGTTTATATGTGAACAAAAGCACGTAACCGTAACAATCCAGTCTTCTTCCCAACTACTTGGGTTTGGATAAATAAAAGCAAGTGCATGATCCATACATATTACTCGTTCGAGAAATTGTTTAGCGATTCCCAGTTTCACCAATTATATATATACAATGAATACTTGGTAGATAGTTAATACTTAATTACTAGTCAATCACTAATTACTGAATACAAACAATTATATTTTGGTCTAGGACTCATAATTAAGCACATAACTGAATGAAATACGCGAGGCAAAATACTCATAAATAGTCTGATTCAGATTCATGTGGAAATATAGATTGTTTTTTGCTGCTGTAAACAAGTCTTCTTACAAATTAAAAGGACAAAGTCCAACTTATATGGAAAGAGAATAAGGGGTTGATTTTAGTACCTTGACTAGCATTTGGACCAACTGCGGTTGCAGTCATGGTCATCAAATTTTCTTCATGGGATAGGCTTTTGAAGCTGCCATTACAGCAGGCAGCCACTTCTTAAATAGAAGACCACACTGAATTTATCAGGAACTATATTTTTGAATTGAGATATTATATTCATTAATATAAGATAACAAATATCTGCTATGATATTAACATAGGTGGGCCGAGACTGTTCGATCGCAATGATAATATCTTCATTACACTGCGCAATGAAAAAATAATTGGACGAATAGGCTATTTCATCGATCAGCAAATCATGGGGCTCCCCTAACCGCCGATCAACGAGAGACATGGCCGATATGTATTCTGGGTACCTTACAACAAAAGCATCTGGTCAAGGCTGAGAAGATATGGGAGAAGAACTTACGACCACAAGTAACATGTACATTGTAGTACATGCTTCAACCGCAATAGTTACAGTGGGTCACAGAAACTGGAACGCTTTCAGCAATGGTGTAATTATTCTGAAGCCCCATAGGTACAACATGGAACCATAAAGTAGGCAATTAAAACTCGGGTCTTCGGTGCATCTAAAGTGGATCACTCCATACAGTTTTATCCGCCAATTTTACATTGCAAAGGATCTGTTCTTACGGTTGGCTTAGAGCAGTTCAAAGCTGCAAGTTGTAGGAACCAAAAGTTTCTGATTTTCTTTTTTCAGTTTTACATAAATTATATTACTGGTTGTGCGAAAAGCCTACACATATTCCATGATAGGTCATGCACATAAGTTCGGTGGCAAAAACAAAGACCTGCAAGTTAAAAAAAAAAGCTGAAACATGGTGTAATATGAGTAGCATTTAAGCATCTGAATCTTTTGCTCTGACGGTAACTCATGAATGATCATGATCTAGTCTAGAGCAGACAGATATATATCTCAGCAACTTGCCATGTCGACGTTCTGATATAGATGATTTCAAGTATCACCGTTGCACAAATTGCTGTCAATATCTGTCCCTGAAACTTTTATAAGGTTGGTGGTTTTTTCGTGGATCTGCTTCAATTCAAAGAACTAGTGGGTTACAACATATCTAAAGATCAAATAATTTCTAGTTCCCTTAGCTTCTCTTCAAAATAAATAAAGGAAAAAAAAAAGGGTTGCCTAGTATGCGAATCCAGTACCTTTGTCAAATCTCTGCATGAAAGGTGTTAATGTTACTTCAGTCATAATTGGTTGGACTAACACAAACTTTGACATTAATGCTTTTCTATGTAATTTCCTATAGAACAGAACCACCGCAGAGAAGTATCTTAATAGAAAAGTTTTTTTTCAGGTGCATGCCCGGCCATGCGAGGAACTAATTTTTCGTACATCAATGAATTGACAGGGAGGGGTTACTTTCTGTGTTTATGGCTGGGGGTTGACTCTATTGTGGGACCTACATATAATTTCGTATATTATTGGAGGTTTTATGTAAAATCGTACATGTCGACTTTGAAGTTTTGGCTGATCTCTGCAGTCCAATTGTTGGGGTTCGTTCACTGTATGCAAACCCTTATATGTGACATAATTTCTTCTTAAGGAGAGTCATATGAATCTAAAGAAAAGCATAGCTCAAATTTGTACTAGTCCCGGTAGGTCGAGTGCCGGGTCCAGCTCAAACTTGAACATGCGCGTTTTTATACATTATACCCTGCATGACGTAACTATTACATGCAAGTTTTTCACATAAAGAATTTTGGTCGTCCTCTTGCGACACCCGTACACTGAGTAACCTAAACAGGAGTATAGGTCACAAGGTTGGACATGATATACCAACAGATCAAATCATTGTGTACATTCCATGAAAAAGGAAAAGTGCACATCACCTTTCCTCCCATCCGTCCGGTCTTCCACGATGTTCTAAGAAAATGGAATATCCTATTCTCCAAAATATATATATATATATATATATATATCTGGATGGAGCTGAACAGGAGCCAGGCTTCAGCACGAACAATATTAAATTTTAAATAAACCCATCCCAATCCCGACTAAAAATGAATACAGTTCAAGTCCGAGGCGAAGTGGAGTTTCTTTAGCCAGCAACGAGCGTGCGAGCCCCTGAAGCTTTTGGACATCTAGGCAATGGTAGAGAGGAGGGGGAAAAAAAAATGGAAATCTGGATAGAGCTGAACATGGGCCGGATTTTAGCACAAACAATATCAAATTTTAAATAAGCCCGATCCAATCCCGACTAAAAATGAATACAGTTTAAGTTCGAAACGAGGTGGAGTTTCTTTAGCCGGCAGCAAGCGTGCGAGCCCCCAAAGCTTTTGGAAATCTGGGCAATGGCGGAGAGGAGACCGACGACGAAACGTGGACCGTGGATTCCGGATAATGCATCTCTTTTCGTTATTTTCGGGTGCAGGTTGTAGGCTCTTAATTTATGTGGTTTAGAGGGTAAACTAACATCACAGATAGTTTCTTGTGGAATACATGGTGAACGAGAGTTCTCTTTCTTTGCAACTGCTGCCCAGCCTGCCTACCATCAAAGCCCAATGGCACGGCTTCTGAAGGCCTCTCACAAACCAACTTAATCTCATTTAGAACTGTTGCTCTTGGACTTTATACGTGGCTGAGTGAGATGGAACTGCTGGAGCTACGCCAAATACCTATAAAGAAATCCTTACCAAAAGCATTCTTGGTGACGCTCAAGAAGATGAAAAATAATAAAAAAAGAGAGCATAAAGTCGAATGCGTATCTCTAGAATTTTAATATTTTTTTTATTTATAGAAAAAGAATTAAAATCATATCCATCTTAGAGTTTCAATAATCATTAATTTGGATAAGATAATTTTTTTTTATGAAAGATTCAATCATTGGAAAATTTCACTCCATCCAAACTTTTTCAATTTTAGAGAAAGAGAAACTTGATGATAAGAAATATAGCTATAGCTCGACAACAAATCTAAAGTTTGGATGGCAATAACGGACGACCTAAAATAGATAATCTAGAGTCAAAGGTCTAGAGTTTGCATTTCAAATATTTGACCGGGGATTGATTGGCTACGTACGAGCTGCTGCGATGGATTGTTTGGGGATCAAGATTAGGCTGAGGAGTAGAAATTATTGCCAAATTAGTGGGCTGTGCCCAGTGATCTTCATATCTTCCATAAATCAATTAGAGACGGTGATCCAGCAGCCAAAGATGAGTTAAAGAACGAAGGCATTTTAAACGAGGGGCGACATTGCCGCGAATTAAATCTCCAAAACGGCGTAGAAATCGAATCGTTGATCTCCTGTACAAGAGTAAGTGGTGGTAATATCTCTATCATTGCACGGCAAAAAAGTTTTGAAGTAATCCAGCCCTCCGATAAGGCAGAGAGACGGAGAGTGCACGGCAGCATTTTGCTGGCATGATCTTGTCCGTTCATGCTCTCTTACATGCATCATACTTGTACGCTATCACAATGTAGGAGCTGTCCGAATCCATCGGCAAAAAAAGTACAGGCTCAAGGGTTAGCTTGATCGGTTGAAAGCTCGAATCAGAGCTTCCATCTTCCCTCATCATTCCAACTATTCTTTCTCTGCGGACCCATGGCCTCCATTCTCTTTCTCTCTTCGGAATTCCTCAACTCCTTTCTTTTATCCCTGCTACCAGATTTCCTCTTCCACCTCACCTCCATCACCTGAGAACCAATCGCAGCTCGTTCCCACATTCCATAGATCTCAACTCCTCCTCTTTTTCGTCCATGCTGCATCGATGCGAAGGCTACCTAGACGTCCAAGCCTTGACCCTTTACAAAGGATTCCATTCAATCCCCAGAGCCCAAAATCGCATCTTTTTAACTGCTGAATTCCGTGATCTTAGCGATGCCGTCTCCGAGTTCAAGGCCTTGTCGAAACCCAATACATTCCAGTGGAATTCAGTCATGAGAGCCCATGTCGATGCAGGGTTCTTTGATACTGCTCTCTCCCTCTTCTCTGCTATGCGAGAGGCGGGTGCTCGGCCCGATCACTACACATTTCCTCTTGCCAACCGTGCCATCTCATCCCGCACGGAGCACTTTAAACTCGGGGAAGCAATCCACTGCCTTGGAATTCAAACAGGTTTTGACAGTGATGTCTATTTCTGCAATACAATGATAGAAGTATACGTGCGGAGTGATTTTATCGGCTTAGCTCGCCGGCTGTTTGATGAAATGCTTGTTAGAGATGTAGTTTCTTGGACCTCCATGATCTCGGGTTACATTCAGATTGGAGACATTCATCAACCATTTCGGCTATTCCATGAAATGCAAAGGGAGGGTTTGGAGCCCAGTTCGGTGACGCTAGCAGTCATACTACGAGCATGTGGTGTTGTGAAAGATGTGGTTGGAGGGAGTCAATTGTTCGGCTTTGTAATTAAGAAAGGGTTTGAAAGTCATGAGTTGGTACAGAATTCAGTCTTGGTGGTGTTCGGCAAAGCTGGTTGTTTCAAAGAGATGAGGGAACTCTTTACTGGGATTCAGATGAAGAGTGTTGTTTCTTGGAATGTTATAATGTCGGCATATTACTCGATGGGCGATGCTTCCCAAGTAGTTCATTGCTATGAAAAGATGAAAACTGAGCTGATTCCGAGCCACGAGACACTTACTTTGGTTATCTCAGCATTTGCCAAGTGTGGGGACCTTCATCAAGGCCGGAAGGTACAGTGTTATGCAGTGAAAAGTGGGAAGATAGACGTGGTCTTGGAAGCTTCTCTTGTGGATTTTTATGCCAAATGCGGAGAATTGGCATTGGCCATCCAGTTGTTTGAAGAGATTGAAGTGAAGACCAGCACTTCATGGAGTGTCATGACGTGGGGTTTTATCCAACATGACCAGTTCAGAGATGCTATTGATCTGTTCCAGAGAATGCAAAGTTCCGGTTTTGAACCGAGTGCTGATATTTTACGGGGCTTAGTTCTCTCATATACACATTTCGGTGCTTTGAAATTAGGTCGAGGAGTTCATGGGTACTTGATGAAGAACAAGTTTGGCATTGGCTCAGATGAGAAGAACCTGGAGACATCCATCCTTAACATGTATGCGAAGTGTGGAAGCATTGTCCCTGCACAAAAGTGTTTTGATCTTATGGTTCTCAAGGATACTGTAGCGTGGAGTTCGATGATTGAGGGATATGCAGTTCATGGGCTTGGATCAGAAGCTTTGAGATTATTCCACCAAATGCAAGAAGAAGGAATCACACCAAATGATGTTACGTTTCTGAGCTTGCTATCTGCTTGCAGCCACTCAGGACTTGTGAGCGAAGGGCATGAGGTGTTTGTCTGCATGACTAGAAATTATGGGATCAAGCCTGATTTAAACCACTACACTTGTATGGTGGATTTGCTTGGCCGATCAGGGAAGCTTCGTGAAGCTTTGGAGGTAATTAACTCCATGGATGCAGAACCTGATGGACGAATTTGGGGTTCCCTGCTTGCCTCCTGCAGGACATATTCTGAGGGAAGACTTGGCAACCACGCAGCCCAAAAAATTTTTGATTTAGAGCCAAACAATGTCGGTTACCATGTTGTGCTGAGCAACATCTATGCTGCCACTGGTAAATGGGATTTTACCAAAAATATTTGGAAGTTTATGGGTGATAAAGGTTTTGTAAAAAGACCTGGCTGGAGTTGCATGGAAGAAAAGGGTGGACTTCAGATGTTTGTTGCTGGGGATGGATCACACCCTCAAGCAGCCGAGATCTGTGAGGCCCTGGGATGGCTGACCAGGTGTATGGAGGAAATACATGCTTTTGAAACATCTTGGATGGATTCGGATTGTATCTTCCGCACAAAAGAATGATTGATCTTCTTTTCTTTTATGACGACGGCTGTTGGATCACATCTCACATGGATCTCAAAGTATTTTGAACCGTTTTATAATAGTCTCATTCATCCTCGTACTCCGATCTCGAAGTGGCCATTGTACGATCAACGATAGATTTTTGCAAGGGAGATGAATCCTTCTTTTGCACCAAAGAAAACAGTGGCTGTCATCTTGGATTGCATGCCAGAATGCTCCGAAAACAAATTGGGGGAGAGGAACAAAAATGTATGTATATGAGAACATACACCTCGTGTACAATTTTTATTGGCAACAATCATTAACAAAAGAAAAAGGGAAAATTGACCTGCTACATATTTAGGGACATGTACCTTGTTTTAGAGTGGCTCGGATTTGTCCACAACAAGAATTACCAAAGCGATCAGAAGAAGGAAAGTAATCTCCGAAATGTTGGAATGGGCTGTTGTCTCTCACAGCAATCTTCCTGCCCTCATCAGCCCGAAGGCTGCTGCTTCTTGCTTGTCGCCGTTGCCCTGCAATTCTTCCATCCTCTCCCCTCCAGTTCATGGAGCACTGGAGCTGTATCAGGAGAATATTTAACCGTGTATCATCTCTAAATCGCTCCACGTCCTGCAAACCTTGTCAGGCTCTGGGAGCCTGTCGCCCCCTGTTACGTGGTTACAAATTTTACCACCCGTACGTATCCAGCTACAACCTGGGTCCTTGCAAATTCCGATATCCTCCGATCACCTCTTGATTGTTCTCACATAATCCCACCTTCACGAGATCGTATACGGGTATGTTGCAAAAACATGGTGCGAGGATGGACACCAGGGAATCGTGCCAGTTGAACTAAATTTCCATGGTTTCATGGACTAATAATAATAAAATAAAATTAAATTAAATTAACGTCAACTTTTATAGCGGTAAAATTTTGTTCATTTATAAAATATTTTATATTACATTAATAAAAATAATTATTTCTGAAAAATATATAGATCTACAGCGAGATAAACAGGGCCGCTAAAAATTTCTATGCAAGATATTTTTTACCGTGATATGTTTTTTATCAAAATATTACAGCTAAACTTTAGCAACGAGTGCCGGTTGCAAGAGCTTTTCTTTCTAGGCGTTGGGCTTTCCGTCCGCGAGGGCACCTAGCTTGAGACGGAATGCGAGATTGGATGAGGCAAGTCAGGAGGGACCCTGGAATTTGCCGCATTATTTAAGTACATTCTGTCAGACATATTGTTTAAGTACATTTTTATAAGTTTTAATAGGAATCACCGACAGCGGACCGGGATTGACAAGAGCCATCGCGGCCAATCCGTCCGGATGTGGAACACGTTATGGTGAATCTCTGACCCAGTAAACTGCTAGATAAATAACCTTCCAACCACATGCCATCAGCACAGTGCACGGATGATGTAACACATATACAACCAACTATAACGGATGGTTAAAAACAGGCAAATCAAAATTTGGTTAATCATTTATGCATGACATGTTAAGGAAACCATGTTTGACTATTTGTCATTCATCCAAAAGGTCATCTTTGCATCGTTAATTGCTGGAATTATCATCTTAAAGAAAGCTATTAGGACTGGAGGAAGTTGTTGATGCAAGTAATTGCCGACATCCACCAAGACGAGAATTATCAGGATGAATTGTAAAAAAAGGATAGTAACTGCTGGAAATCTTCATCATTAAAACAGAAACCTCTTTTCTTACATACGTTTCAATACTACAACATTGTTACCAGATGCGCGCGGTCACTTTCTATCTTACAATCTTATGGAATGCTCGGTTTGATGACCCCCCACTCCACCTTTGCTCAAGGTCATGAAGCCGCGGTAGACACTAACAGCCCCAAGTATTTAAAGGCCGTAAGATATGCGAAAGTATAACCCTCCACGATGCCACTTTGCTCCTGAAGCTCCGAAGAACATGCGAGCGTCTAACTCCCCAACAAGGTGACTCAGTTGGATGGATACAGAAATAAAGTTACAAGACGGACGGACATCTTTAAATGCAATATATTTTGAACATAGCTAAGAGTTGTATTACTTTCCGTACCAGTCATATTTATTGTAAGACAACAGTGCGGTAGATTGGATTATTTTCTTCATGATAGAGTATGTGGATGGAGCATTATGGATAGACCATAATGCTACTCTCTTTTCTTTCCGTGACATTTTTTTTTTCATATTTTAGGATGCATTCATATTAGACTTGCATGATTCATTAATCTTATTCAATTTTTTTTTTTAAGAAAAAAAGAAGAAAAAAGAAGAAGAAGAAGAAAATATGCCAGCATGCCCGTTGAATGTATAACTTTTGTTCGGTGGTCGCACCTCATAAACAGCAAAGTTTTCGGTTTCTTAACCAGAAATAGAAATCAAGTGGCCTTCAATTCTATAGAGCGTGTCGCTTACGGCAAACTAGCTGAGGATCACATGGTCAATTTTAGAACGTGAAAGTAGGATGTCAGCTTATGACCAAAATTTCATTTTGACTTTGTTAACATGGCGAAGAGGAGGCAATAAATCTGGGGCCAAGAGTGTCCAAGCCATCAACTGAAGACCCAAAACCAGAACAACATTGAGACAGGAGTCAAAAGAGATCACAGATTATACAAAACCTTGAAGGGTCGTGGTAAATAGGTTGCGAGTTCTGCAAGCTTGAGTCGGGCTAAGTCTAGTTGGATTATCCAACCAGGCTGGGTTTATCCTGCACTGTCATCATCAAGGCCCATAAAAAGCTCGGTACCAGATCGACAACCATGTATGCCTTAAAACAACTTGAGCAGAAGAAGAAGGCAATTGTAACGAATGCTTTCATCTTTTGAGGTACCTATACGATAAATTAGAGGGCTCCATGGACATTTCACAGACTACGTCGGTGAGGGGTGAGGAAGAATAATAAAAATGCCGCGATGAGGAAGCAAAGGGCGATTTGTGGAAGGCAATCAACCACACCAGTATGCAGAAGGTATGGAACCAGAAGCAGGAAAGACTTCAGTAGATGGATTTTAAATGCATTTTCATTTTGTTTTTTCAGGAAAATAATAGTTTCTTTTGGAAGCCAGAAGAAATAGAGATTTTGGGTATAAAACATTCGCAAGGATGGCAGAGGTATAACGGGAAAAGTTGGCTTTGAAGAAGTGTCTTTTAAAGATCAGGCGTCTTTCTTAGGGGTAGAAAAGAAAATCAGGTGTCTTCTTGGCCACCAGCAAAATATGAATTGACACCATTTCACCTAACTGCCACAAAGACTACTTCAAATCATAATGAAACGTAGCAAGATTCTCTGAATCATTGAAAATTCCCTGGTATTCCTCTGTTATATTATATATATATATATATATAGAGAGAGAGAGAGAGAGAGAGAGAGAGAGAGAGATGTGTGGACCAAAGCAATAATAGACATCTCAAAGCTAAAAAGACTATTGATGTTGGACTCACCGCAATAATAGACAAGTTGATTAACTTCCCGCCAATTCTTTTATCTTCAGAGAAGGATTTTCATATTGATCGGATGAAAGAGACAGAAAAGGCTCGTTCCTCTGTCCGTGATTCCGATGGCTGACATGAGACAGATATTTCAAAGAATCCATTGTCATCCTGCCCAGCCCAGTTCCTGCATTATATTCCATGGTGTGGATGAACCTTCACCACATCTTTTATTCTACAAAGCATATTTTTCAGTTGCAAAATAAACTCATAATACAACCACATCCTCTAACTCATATCCTGCATTGCATATGATCCTCAATTGATTCATCTCCACAAATTCTGCACTGTTACCAATGAACAGGATAAATCTGATACAAGCACTTCTTAATCATCAAATGCTAACACAACTGAGTTTTATTGTCTTGACCAAGTGTTTCGTCATCTCGATAACAATGACTTGATAAGATCTCATGCTAGCAAGTTTTACACCAAATTAATGGTATAGAGGTTTTCCGGCAGTATGGTTTTTACTTCTTCCTCGAGAATCTGTCGGAGTTTAAGAGCTAAATTCATTTGGCACATTTATGTAAAACTTGTTAGAGAAATTGCGCATGTATTACAACATACAGTAACACTGACACCTTAAAAAACCCAATTTAGCCAGCCATAACGCTTCCTCCAATCTTCGGCTCATTCATGTACACCTTGTTTTGAGTAATTGCATAGGTATTACAACCTCATAAAACATTCGGTAATAGCTTAACAAACCTAGTCTAGGAATGTTTCAATCTTTTCCCTCGTCTCTGCTTCGATGCTTCACTCGAGCCAAGAATGCTAACAATCCAATCCAAGAATCACTTACCGCATAATATAATAATAATAGTTATTGGGGATAAATTTCGCTTCTGCTGAAGTCCAGATTGATGCTCAACCTAATGCAACCGGTAGCCACGAAAGAGCTTTAACGAACGAGTCTTAACCGAACTCCTTCAGCCGACCGAACTGCTCAGCAACCAAGCTCCTTCGGACTCCCAGCGATCGGATCTTAGCTGAACTCCTTCAATCGGCCGAACTCTTCAGCGGTCGAGCTTCTTCGAACTTCCAACGGTCGGGCCTTAGCCGAACTCCTTCAACCGGCTGAGCTCCTTCGGACTCCCAGCGGTCGGACCTTAGCCGAACTCTTTTAGCCGGCCAAACTCTTTAGCGGTCGAGCTTCAATCGGACTCTCGCGAGAGCCGAACTCCCTCCAAGCTTTCCATTCGGCTGGACTTCTTCAGGAGCCAGAGCCGGACTCCTCCCAGACATCCCCTTCGGCCGACCGGACTCCTCAGCGGCTGAGCTCCTTCAGACTCCCAGCAGTCGGGCCTTAGCCAAACTCCTTCAGCCGGTTAAGCTCCTTCGGACTTCCAGCGGTCGAGCCTTAGCCGAACTCCTTCAGCCGACCGAACTCCTCAGCGGCCGAGCTTCAGTCGAACTCTCGCGAGAGCCGAACTCCCTCCAAGCTTCCCATTCGGGTGGACTTCTTCAGAAGCCAGAGCCGGACTCCTCAGCGGCTGAGCTCCTTCCGAACTCCCCAGCGATCGAGCCTTAGCCGCACTCCTCCAGCCTGACACCTGCGAGAGCCGAACTTCCTCCACACTCCTCCGACCGAACTTCTTCCGAGCTTCCCTTCAACCAAACTCCTCCAGGAGTCCGAACTCCTCTAGAATTGATACATACTGAAGTCCACCGATCAATGCATGCTTTCTCAGAGCCACGGCTATTAAATATGAACGAACGATCACCATCAGTCTGCCACAGACGACGCTACAGGCGATGCCCCCCTCCATGACTGACTCCACCAGAACTCGAGCAGCCCACCACTATCGGACGGTATGGCTGTCACTATCGGCCTGACGATACCATCCTCTCCACACCAAACTCCGTGCAGCCTCGAGCGGCCCGCCACCAGACGGTATGGTCGTCACCATCAATCAAGCTCCGTCTATAAAAATGACCCTTCAGATACGCTAACTCTAAGCTCTAAGCTCTCCTCTCCCTCTCTAAGCTCTATCGGAACTCATTCCAGAGCACTCCATATACTGTTGGCCGGAAAGCTAACTTGACCGTCGGAGGGTCCTGCCGGAGCCACCACCCCACCGGTTCCGGACGGGACTTCGTTTTGCAGGTCCCCGGACGGCGACCTCAGTCGGCCTCGATTGCGGCGACCTCCGGCGGCGATCGGATTTCTGCACCAACAGATTTGGCGCTAGAAGGAGGGCCACCTTGTTCTTGAACCTTCTTGAGGTTCCCTTGTTCTTAAAGGAGTGCTCGGCGACAATTTCCCTCCCCTGCTCCAGAGATCTCCCTTCCTTCCTCTTCCAGAAGTTCCTTTCTCTGGAAAGAGGAAAATGCCCCCCAGGAGGAGCTTCGACGCGGCGCTCGACGGCCTCCGTGCTCAGGTCCATCCTACTCCCGTCTTCCAATGCTCCGGCAACGGCCAAGGTTCCACCTGAACCCGCGGTGGATGTGGAGCAGTTCAACTTGCTGGTCCAGACAGGTTGGCCGTGGCCTCACGGAGGATGATGCAGACCGTGCAGACAGCCTCCGGACGGCGACTTTGCCAGCAAATCCATGAGGGCGTGAGGAATCCGACCTTAAGGAGAGCATTTGGCCTAGCATATCAATCGCCCTGAAGAGAGAAACAGAGAGCAGAAAGTTCTCCCTTAGAAGGTTTCACAGGAGGGAAATGAAGTTCGGCCGCCCTCACGACCCCTATCACAAGCAAGGCCAAACTCTCCCCGAGCTTATCATCAAGAAAGCCCCGACAAAAATTTCACTGGAGGTGGAATGAAGTTCGAAGACCTCCCCGCAAGCAAGGCCGAACTCCTCAGCTCGTCATCAAGAAAACTCCTCCAAAATAAAGTTCGGCGCCGGCAAGGACGGAACGAAGCCCCCCTCCCAGAAGGTTCCGCAACTACGACCCGCTCCTCTAACTCGAATTCTCGGCAAAGTTAAGAGCCAACCGCCAAGACCTGAAGGACTACGGCCTCTCCAAACATGCGCGATCAAGGAGAAGATCGGCTATAGGCACTGCCGTAACCGGAAAAGACAAGAAGGTTGGCCGTCCCGCGGCGTCATCAACGCCACCCCGGGGAGGAGCTAGGAGCTAGCTACATCGGTGATTGTCATCCCCAGCGACAAAGTCAAGAGAAGCATGGTCCAAATTATGAAGGCCGGCATGAGATAGAGGAGGTCGTCTGGACGGGACTTGCTGCTCGAGGGAGCTCCGAGGAACAACGCCCCGTCGACCCCTCAAACGAGAGAGCGCGCTGTCCACGATTTCCCTTCGGTAAAATTCTCCCCTCTGCATAATATTATTTCTGGATGCGAAAACTATGCGATGACAGGAGAGCAGCAGTCAATAATCGCCGCGTTAGGAACAGGAGGAGAACCTCGTCCTAAACGAGAGCAACAAGCTCGGCCGCAGGAGATAAGATCTCCCCCGAGCGCGCACCTCGGCGCAGGAGATAAGATCTCTCCCGAGGCAAGTTCGGCCAGAGATAAGATCTCTCCCGAACAACAACTCGGCCAGAGATAAGATCTCTCCCGACAACCTCGGCCAGAGATAAGATCTCTCCCGAAAAAAGTTCGGCCAGAGATAAGATCTCTCCCGAACAACAGAGATAAGATCTCTCCCGGCGGCCAGAGATAAGATCTCTCAAGTTCGGCCAGAGATAAGATCTCTCCCGAACAACAAGGTCGGCCAGAGATAAGATCTCTCCCGAACCGCAACCTCGGCCAGAGATAAGATCTCTCCCGAAGAAGGCAAAGTTCGGCCAGAGATAAGATCTCTCCCGAACAACAAGGTCGGCCAGAGATAAGATCTCTCCCGAACCGCAACCTCGGCCAGAGATAAGATCTCTCCCGAGGCAAAGTTCGGCCAGAGATAAGATCTCTCCCGAACAACAAGGTTCGGCCAGAGATAAGATCTCTCCCGAACCGCAACCTCGGCCAGAGATAAGATCTCTCCCGAGGGCAAAGTTCGGCCAGAGATAAGATCTCTCCCGAACAACAAGTTCGGCCAGAGATAAGATCTCTCCCGAACAACAAGGTCGGCCAGAGATAAGATCTCTCCCGAACCGCAACCTCGGCCAGAGATAAGATCTCTCCCGAAGGCAAAGTTCGGCCAGAGATAAGATCTCTCCCGAAACAAGTTCGGCCAGAGATAAGATCTCTCCCGAACCAACAACCTCGGCCAGAGATAAGATCTCTCCCGAAGTTCGGCCAGAGATAAGATCTCTCTCCCGAAGCCAGAGATAAGATCTCTAAGATCTCTCTTCGGCCAGAGATAAGATCTCTTCGGTCGGCCAGAGATAAGATCTCTCCCGAACCGCAACCTCGGCCAGAGATAAGATCTCTCCCGAGGGCAACAAGTTCGGCCAGAGATAAGATCTCTCCCGAACAACTTCGGCTGCAGAGATAAGATCTCTCTCCCGAACAACTCGGCCAGAGATAAGATCTCTCCCGAGGCAACCTCGGCCAGAGATAAGATCTCTCCCGAACCGGACAACCTCGGCCTAGAGATAAGATCTCTCCCGAGCGACCGGAACAATCTCGGTTAGAGAGGAAGACCTCGTCCTAACGCCCGCACCAACCTCGGCCAGGAGATAAGATCTCCCCGAAGGCAAGCTCGGCCAGGAGATAAGATCTCCCCCGAGCGCGCACTTCACTTCGGCTGCAGGAGATAAGATCTCCCCCGAGGGAAGCTCGGCCGTAGGAGATAAGATCTCCCCGAGCGCGAACCTCGCAAGCTCGGCAACCTCGGCAGAGATAAGATCTCTCCCGAACCGGCAACCTCGGCCAGAGATAAGATCTCTCCCGAGCGACCGGAACAATCTCGGTTAGGAACAGGAGGAGAACCTCGTCCTAACACGAGCACCAACCTCGGCCGCAGGAGATAAGATCTCCCCCGAGGGAAGCTCGGCTGCAGGAGATAAGATCTCCCCCGAGCGCGCACTTCACTTCGGCTGCAGGAGATAAGATCTCTCCCCGAGCGCGCACTTCAACCTCGGCTGCAACCTCGGCTAGAGATAAGATCTCTCCCGAGCGACAACCTCGCCAGGAGATAAGATCTCTTCTCGGCTAGGAGATAAGATCTCTCCCGAGCCAGGAGATAAGAACCTCGGCTGTAGGAGATAAGATCTCCCCGAGCGCGCAAACCTCCGCAGGAGATAAGATCTCCCTCGAGCGCAACCTCGGCTGCAGGAGATAAGATCTCTCCCGAGCAACCTCGGCTGCAAGAGATGAGATCTCCGAACCTCGGGTAAAGATAAGATCTCCTTCGAGCGCGCGATTCAACCTCGGCTAGAGATAAGATCTCTCCCGAGCGTTCGAGCCAACCTCGGCTAGAGATAAGATCTCTTCCGAGCGACCGCGACAACCTCGCCCAAAGATAAGATCTCTCCCGAGCGACCGCATCAACCTCGGTCAGAGATCGGATCTCTTCCAAGTACCCGTATTAACCTCAACTGCAGTAGAGAAGATCTCCCCCAAGTCAGCATCGACTGCTAGAGACAATATCGCCCCAAAGGAGCTCAACCTCCGACCTCGACCGCAGGAGACGAGACCTACTTCAACCTCGATTGGAGATGAGATCTCCCCCGGGCTTCAACTTCAACATCAACTTTAGCTGAAGATGAGATCTCCCCCGAGCTTCGATCTGAACCAGCACAAAGCCCAGAAGAGGACTTCGAT
Organism: Cocos nucifera; assembly: GCA_006176705.1. Taxonomy (NCBI): domain Eukaryota; kingdom Viridiplantae; phylum Streptophyta; class Magnoliopsida; order Arecales; family Arecaceae; genus Cocos; species Cocos nucifera. The sequence goes on from QRFJ01000083.1 coordinate 2,097,133, forward strand.
AGTCGCCTTTTCTGCACTCCCTTTCTTCGAGTTTCGAACTCGAGAGTGGGAAAACTATTGTTAGGAATAAATTCCACTCCTAACAAAGTCCAGTTCGATGCTCAGCCTAATGCAATCGGTAGCCACGAAAGAGCTTCAGCGAACGAGTTTTAATCGAACTCCTTCAGCCGACCGAACTGCTCAGTGGCCGAGCTCCTTCGGACTCCCAGCGACCGGATCTTAGCCGAACTCCTTCCGCCGGCCGAACTCTTCTGCGGTCGAGCACCTTCGGACTTCCAACGGTCGGGCCTTAGCCAAACTCCTTCAGCCGGCCGAGCTCCTTAGGACTTCCAACGGTCAGACCTTAGCCGAACTCCTTCAGCCGGCCAAACTCCTCAGCGATCGAGCTTCAGTCGAACTCCCATTAGAGCCGAACTCCCTCCAAGCTTTCCCTTCAGTTGGACTTCTTCGGGAGCCGAAGTCGGACTCCTCCCAGACATCCCCTTCGGCCAGCCGAACTTCTTAGCGGTCGAGCTCCTTCCGAACTCCCCAGCGGTCAAACCTTAGCCGCACTCCTCCAGCCTGACACCTGCGAGAGCCGAACTTCCTCCGCACTCCTCCGGTCGAACTCATTCCAAGCTTTTCCTCGGTCGAACTCCTCGAGGAGTCCGAACTCCTCTGAAATTGATACATACCGAAGTCCACCGATCAATGCCTGCTTTCTCAGAGCTACGGCTATTAAATTTGGACGAACAATCACCATCAATCTGCCACAAGTGACACTACAGACGATGCCTTCCTCCGTAACTGACTCCGCCAGACCTCAAGCAGCCCACTACTATCGGACGGTATGGCTGTCACTATCGACCTGACGATACCATCCTCTCCGCACCAAACCCCGTGCAGCCTCAAACGGTCCACCACTAGGCAGTATGACTGTCACCATTAATCAAGCTCCACTTATAAAAAGGATCCTCCAGATACGCTAACTCTAAGCTTTAATCTCTAAGCTCTCCTCTCCTTCTCTAAACTCTGCCAAACTCATTCCAGAATACTCCATATCTGTTGGCCAGAAGGGCTGACTTGATCGTCGGAGGATTCTGTCGGAGTCATCCCCACCGGTCATCCCCACCGACTTCGGATGAAACTTTATTTTGTAAATTCTCGACGACGATCTCATCCACTTCCACTTCAGCTGGATTCGACGATGATCAGATTCTGCGCCAATAATAGTAATAGTAATTACATATGAATTCCAGCCCCTGATCTTTTTCATCAGCTAAACAAGGTAGAAGTCCGTTGTCCTTTCCGCGTCCACCGATCGAAAGCCCCGGAAGGCAGAAGGCAAGAAACCGTCAACGGTAGATGATATCTAAAAAAGTGTTCATCATATATATAGAGAGAAAGAAAGCCCACCAAACGGAAGATCATCATCAACCCAGTATCGCCCAGGAGATTCCCACACCGACACCCACTCATATCTAATATCTAATAATATGGAATAGAATCTGCGCAATCACTATAATTGTAAACATAATTAAGAATCGAGAAACGATTAGGATTTTTCTTTACCGTTGTTGATCAGGAGATCTAGAGGTGATCAAACAAGCAAATGCTAAGCGGAGATCAAAAATAAGACTAATAAATCGATCATCCCACAAGCATAAAACATTCTCCAGCGATCTCTCACCCCGAACCGAAAGATTATTTATTGCCTACAAACCCTAAAAAGCGGGGCCTTCAGGAGCAGAACCAGAACGGTTCGAGATTGCATCTTTTTCGCTAACGATTGATTACATCTTTTTGGATAAAACAAACGACGAGGAGGGGGAGAATCCGTAACCTTCCTCCTGGCGCTCCTAGGTCTCTTCCGAATCGGACGACATAGACGCCCTCGGGCTCTGGTTGTGGTGATTGACCTTGGCCGCGCCCCGGAACCCAGTCTTCCCGACCTCCGCCGCCTTCCCTGGGGTCTCCACGTAGGTAGCCGACCCCATCTCCATCTGAGCCACCCTCACCGCTCCGATCAGCCGCTCCGGCAGTTCCTCCTCTGCCTGCGCCTCCACCAGGAACCCCATGTCGATCGTCACCGCTGTCACGCAGCCCAGTGCCAGACGGAGGATCGCGTTGGCGATCGCCGAGCTCCCGATGTCGACGTCGATCTCGAGGTAGTTCTCCCCACGGTGGTAGTTGCAGGTGAGCGCCTTCCCGAGGAGGCAGGCGGCGTAGTTCCCCACGGCGGCCTTCACGATCCACGGGCCCTTGACGATCCGGTTGACGATCTTGAAGCGGGAGTTGCGGAAGGCGTCATCGCCGTGGACGAATCGGTAGAAGAGGGAGCCTGGGGGGATGGGGTCCTCGGCGGCGAAGTAGAACACAGCGGAATGGCACTCGCGGCCGGGGACCTGGAGATTGACGGCGAAGAGGAAGGCCTTGCCGGAGAGGCCGAGGGCCTGGGCCCGGCGGAGGGCGGCCACCACGCGGTTGTCCGGGCGACCGAGGACGTTGTCGAGGCGCGAGGCGGAGCGGAGCCAGTCGACGCCGGCGGGCTTGAGGAGCCAGTCGCCGGAGGGGGTCTTCTGGCGACGCGAGAAGTAGCGGCGGTCGCGGAGGGCGAAGAGGTCGCCCGGTGGGGAAGCCCAGCCGTTGGATCCACTGTGGAGGTCCACGTGGCGAAGCGATCCACCGTTGATCGCCTCAAACCGCCAGTCATAGGACTCCTCTCCGGAATCCGGCGTGGGTGCTCCGGCGGTGGGGTTGTTCATCATCGGGCACATCTCCGGCCAACGTAGGTTTCTCACTCTCTATCACCCCTCCCTTATCTGGGCGGATGTGGGTGTGCGTCCTTCGCCTCTCTTTCTCCCTACAACCATGGGTAAATAATACGGTGCCACGTGTGGATGAATTTACGAGGATGCCATTAGAATTGGGTGGGGCAGGGATCGGGACCTGGGCGGTCAGGGTACGCTCGTACAGTGCACTGTTTGTCAAGATGCGTAACCTACTAATAAAGAGAAAGCGACACGTGGACTAACGGTGATGGTGCAGAATCAAGTCTTCCACCGCACATCGCTACTCGATTCGTGCCACGCTTACACTATAACCTTGATTTGCTACGTGGAGGACACTGGTTGATAGAGCTGGGCGTAGTTTGTGATGGGTGGAGGAGCGGATGTGATGGGTCCCTATGGTGTGGGGCAGGTGGTCCGGGCAACCACCTCCTTAGCTTCGCGACCTTCCCTCGCGTTTCAGGCACTCCTTTTCGCACGCGATCGCGATCAGTGTCGTCGCCTTCTACCCAAAGGAAACAAAAAAATCTACTTTGGTCCTGCGATCGAAATTTATTGACGAAACACGTCATCACTGGTGCTCTAAACAATAGGTGACCGTGCGAGTGTCACGCTCTATTGAAGCTCTAAATAGGCAATTCTTCAATAACTAAAATCCAACGACTGATTATAAAGAATAAAAATTAGAAAAAATATATAGAATTTTTTGCTCAACTTAAAATAACCTGGCTCCATGTTCCTTTCCTCTCCTTTGCATTATTTACATGCCTTGCATACTCCAAAGAGAGACTGTATATTTTCTTTTACTTGGTCGAGTTTGGTTAGGAGCTTCATGGGGCATGACCAAACTGCTCCAACCAACCAGGACATCAAACTTTTATGAGGGAGGTAAAGGAGTAGGTCGAAAATTGAATTAATATAGGCTATAGATAAAATACAGGAATAGAAAACGGTGAGCACGGTTCGGTGGAGTTTCCCTGCAGACATGTAGTCGTGATACATGATAACGAGGATAGGAGATCCTTCGGATTTTCTATTCCGTTTATATCGTAGAGAGGGATTGGGACAATGGGATCTGAACTATCCAGTGCTGAAAGAAAGATGAGGCAAAATCCAGACTCCCTCTACCCGTCTCTCAACCCAGCTACTGATTTTAATTACTTTTAATATGATATAACATAATTTATAGATTGCTTTATTTACCTTAAGAATAGAGTAAATAATATCTCAATTCAATTTTATATCTAAATTTATCTAAAATTAAATATAAATTTGAGTATTCAACTAATATACATATCCATCTAGGATATAAATATTGATTGACAATTAGCTGATCCATACAAAAGTATTCTATTCTATTTATTATCCTATTTAATTTTATATCGCATCCATAATTTTTTTAAAAAAATATATAACTATATTAACACATTGATGGCATAGTTTACTTTCTATTTGATGACATTTTTAATTTTATAGTAATAAATTTTAATTATCAAATTTATTTTTATATTTACTTCTATTCTTAAAACATACATGGATATAAATTTTTATACTATATTAATATTTATATCTATATTTATATTTAATAAATATAAAAAATAACTATCTTCTCCAACCAGATTTATTTTATGTAGATCATAAATGCTGCAGATCATAAAAGAGAGAAGAGAAGGGATTGACAATACTATTAAACAAGGAAGAAGATTAAATAAATAAATAAATAAAATGATTGCAGAAAGCGATTGGAGATTAGAAAGCAATGATTGCAGAAAGCGAAAGGAGATTAGAAAGCAAGGTAGGAAAAAAAGGGGAAAATTGATGGTCCTACTTGTACTTAATTGCATTGACAGAATGGAAAATTCGTTGCGGGTCGCGGGCTGACATAACTACACCTGGCTACACCTGGCAAGTTCTCTGTCTAGACTCCTGCACGCAAAGCTCAAAAGCAACCTAATTTTATTGACACACATCTAATCCCATCCCTTCCCCTCTCACTCAAACGTGATCCCATGAAAGATGGTTGGCTGTATTTTGGTTGCATTGAAGAGAGATTATGGATCACTGCTAATGGAACAAGCTAAACAACTGAGGTTGTTACAGTAGGTAGCTTGTTGACATGATTTTTACTGTTTAATTTTTATTTATTAAAGTCAGAATCGATTGATTAGAGATCTTGTTGACATAAATAGATCGATGCCTCGAGGCAACCTGAATTTGAAAGATAAAGGCCCATCCTAACTGAATTTGAAAGATAAAGGCCCATCCTAAGATCAGACTATTTTTCTAGAAAGAGGCCATCCTACGATCAGACTATTTTTCTAGAAGATTGCCTAAAATAGACTCCCGATGCATACTCTTCTCCAAAAGAAAGAGGCATGAAGATTTCGATCGTCTGTCTGATTTGTAGCTTGGAGTCCACAGAACATGTGCTCCTATGCTATCCCAAAGCTGAGTTGATTTAAAAAATGGCGAGCATTCATTTGTAGAAAAAAAGCAGTGAACCTTAGACCCCCTCTTTTCGGATACTATCCATCAAAGTACTGGTGATGGCTGATCCAGAGCCTATCATCCAATCTATATTGTCCATCAGATTTGATTATCTAAGAACAATCTTGTTTTTTATGAGGAGATGATGCTTGCCAAACATGTTATATAGAAAGCCTACAGCTTGATCATGAAGTATCGCCGCCTCTCCACCAAATTGCCCTTACACAACCTAAGTTCCTAAAACTTCCTAACTGCATCTATAGTGTCTCAAAGAATTCTTTTCATTTCTTGAGAGCCCTTTGAATTCGTTAAGGTTAAGATCAATTTCAATGATAGTGTTAAAGAAGATAGAGATGGCTCGAGATACACCAACCGAGATCAAGACACGAGGTTGCTTGCCATGAAAGGCTTTCCATCATTTAAGCCGTCTATCTATAGTGCCGAGCTCCATGCTATATGTCACCCAAAAGCTAAGTATTGATAGAATTATCATTGAGAGGAACTCGATGATAGCCATCAACAAGATTAGAAGAAAAGCCAAGTACTATGTGGCTCATCCACTCAACGATATCTGAAGATGCTTGGTCAATACACTATAACATCCACTCAGCAAGTATTCCAAATGACCAACAGTACTGATCATTCCAACGATTGAAGCTGATGCTCTGACATGTTTGCCCACAAAACTTAAAAAATATTCTGATATACTCGCACCAGAGGCCCATGTACCCAAAAAAAAAAAAAAATAGAGAGAGAGAGAGAGAGAGAGAGAGAGAGAGAGAGAGAGAGTATGTTAAAGTATAATGACATATACTTAATTTATGATTATCACCTTATAAAGCTTTATTTTGTCCGGCTTTTAGGTGGCTAGAAATATTACACCCAGTCAGGCTTTTGGCATATGATACTTTTTTTGCTGTAAACCCCTACACACACACACACACACACACACACCAGATACATCATATTCCATTCACGCACATCAAAGGCACCACGTAATTATGAAACCTGCTCTGAAAAAATCCCTCGCGAACTGACTCAACTTATGATATCTTATAAATTTTCTGGAATTCATTTTAATAATACACAAGATTAACCTGAACTAGCTCCAGAATTCTAGAGTCACAAAACCTTGTGGGATGTGTAAGAATATGGACACGTCAGACAATAACCGGCGAGACTTTTTTTAACCTCTATAAATATGCCAGAACTATGTCTTTAAGTTTCATCACTCAAAAGTGAACAAAAATTGTGTCACCAGCCTGTCTACAATCAAGCAAACATGTAGAAAAAAATGATGCAATGAACTAGTAGGACAACAAGGAGAGAGAGACGTTCTCAATTAACAAGTGACATGCAAGTTTTTCATTGTGCCCATGCAGTAACTTCAAATGTTATCAGAATTTCCACGTGCTTGAAGAAGAAAAGACGCCAACTTACCCTTGGCCATTGCCAATTTTACCTGACTGAATTGAAGCTTCAAAACTTTATGCTCTTTGACATGAGAGACAATACAAAAACCCTGAATAAAAATGAGTTTGTTGTCTAGGGACAAAACAGAAACATTTTCTCTAATTATTGTCCTCAATCAAGAAGACATAAATTGATGGCCAAGTAAATTAGTAACCAATGAAAATATACCATGGTCATTCCTAAGGGATATCACACGAGATTTTTGGTAAATTAGTCCGTGGGTCTCATCCATCTAAAATAGTCCAACTCGTCAATTGAAAATCCACCGGAACAACATCTAGATCAGGCATTTCATTGCAAGGATGGTAAAGCAAATCTGTGATGAAATGGCATATCCTGGAAGAAAGAAGCCTAAACCTCATGGTTTTTCCTTTTTTATTTTTATCAAGTTTCCACTTCCCAGGTATGAATTTTTAGGGTTACAGCATGCACAAACTGTTCAGCCTCTTGGAGAAACAAGAATTGTAGGATGGTGGACTTCATTACAATTAACAACTAATTTATCAGAAGTCCCTGAAAAAAAAAAAAAAAAAAAAGACCAGAAACCCTTCCCCTGACATTTATTAACTTGGTCGGCTAACAAGAAGCCTCCAGAAAAAGTAAAACAAAAATATCAAGTTAACTCCAACCTAAATTATATATGAAGCTTTTTGATGTTATTGAACTTCAGAAAGTTTGAAACTTTCACACCAATGCAGTAGCAATGGGAGGTTTCAAAATGATCCATCTCATTGGTATAAGATCATCAAAATTAGAAATGAAGGTGACAAAATGTGAGCTCACAAAGCATGCCAATGAATTCAAAAGTTCATAACATCATGTTGACGAACTCAAAATTCATAATATATATGACTTCCCTACTAAAAAGTAACCATCCTTGAGTTAATAATAACTTACTTTTGCATTCAAGAAATTATGAGTATGGTGGATAAAGCTTAGCATGTTAACACCATATATTACCTTTGGATTCCAACAGCATAATGTCATCCTTCCCATCATCATTAAAAGATCAAGCATATTGACCCTCAGGCATTTGTCACGAAGCCATGGGTACCCAAAAGGACGTAAGCAACTAGTGGAAACTAGACCTATCAATGGATTGGATTCAGATCGAAATCTGGATATTCAGATTCGGACCTGATTTTAGTTACTGATACCGAACTCGAACCCGAATATCCGATGGATCTGACCTTGAAGTACCAGACCCAGATCCTAATAGATCCCGAGTATCCAAACCCAATTCCGGGATCCGAAACTAAAAAAGAAAGAGACTGAGACGGAGAGGGAGACCGAGATTGAGAGAAGAAAAGGAGGGGTCCGATCGCTCACTGGCCGCCGACGAGGGAGATCGAGAGAGGGAGGGCGTCTGACCTCGCCGGCGAGGGAGATTGAGTGGGAGACTGGGAGAGGAAGGGACATCGAGGGATTTTTTATTATGTTTACATATATATATATATATATATATATATATATATAGAGAGAGAGAGAGAGAGGGAGAGAGAGAGAGAGAGAGAGAGACTGGGCGTCCGGCCTCGTCGGCGAGGGAGATCGAGCGGGAGACGGGGAAAGGAGAGACCGAGGGATTTTTTATTATGTTTATATATATATAGATATACATATATACATATACATATACACATATATACACATACACACACACATATATATATACATACATACATACATATATATATATATATATATAGAGAGAGAGAGAGAGAGGTAGACTAGACTCCGCTCGACCAGATCTCAACCCACATCTGATTGGATCCCCGACCGTTGGATCAGCACGCATCTCCGAAAACAAGCACCCAAAAAGACGTGCCTTTATGACTGGAAAAAAAACAGGCGCACACCTGCGCTTGAAAAAGAAAAATTTTCAGTTTTTTCAGCCTGATGGCGCCTTCAAGGTTGAAAAAATTGGAAAAAAACCATAGACTTCAACGCCTGCAAAAAAAACATTGCCTTCAGTTTTTTTTTTTTTAGACGCCAACGTGCGCATGTTTTTTCAGCCCTAAGAACGCACCTTTTCAGACGCCTGTTCTCGAATATGCGCGCTAATCCAACGGTCGGAGATCCGATTGGATATGGACTGAGATCCGATCGAGCGGAGTCCGATCTACCTCTCTCTCTCTACATATATACATACATACATTATTCGGGTCTCGAGTCTATCAGGTCAGGATATTAAATATCCAAGCCCTATCCATTTACATTATGGTTTATCGGGTCCGAATCCGAATTCAAATTTGGGTAAATAGGTCTGATGCTAATACTGGACCCGTCGAATAAATACCCGTGGGTCTCGGGTCTGGACCCGACCCGTTGACAACTAGTGGAAGCTATGTCATACTATCTCTTTAACACACATGATTCTATAAAGAACTTGATCATGCACTGATGCCTACATGCAAATGTTTCATAACCATGCTAATTGGTAGACATTATTTAGTCATCTAGTTAAGAAAAGAGAAATAGTTTCTCCATTAATGCCATTAAGAGAACCTTTTGCATTAAATAATAATAATAATAATAATAATAATAATAATAAATTATGGATTGTGCAATAAGGTAAACTTTTCCTCTAGATGCATGAAACAGTAGCACCAGAATAGATCAGTTCTCCTCTTCAGAAAGGCAGGTCCCTTTTGCTTTCACCTTTGGTTGATCACAAATGTGACCTTCAAGGATATTATCCTTTACAAAGAAATGCAATACAAGAATATTGTTATATAGGAACACAAGCAGGATTGCACCTCACCATAAGATTCAGATATCTGCACTTGTGGCCGTCTCTGCGGTGCAGAAATTTCTTGGGATAAAAGCTAATTAGAGATGAAGAATGTGGATGAAGTGAAATAATGAGCATGATGAAGTTCACTAAGCAACCACAAAAACTGCAACAGGGAGGTTATCGATCTTCTCTTGTGACATGATGCTCTCCTAGAGCCGGAGCTCACAAACTAATGGGGCAAACACAAAGGAAACACGAGAGGAAAAAAAAAGGGAAGAGAAGAAAGGGGTCGCCTATAATCCACAAAGGCATCCACACTCAAGGGAAATTAATTGCAATCCATCAAGCATAATAATACATCATTCATAATTCTGTGTTCTAAATCAAGGTCTATCAAGTCTGGGAGCCCCTAAGATATATATACACAACAGCATGCTAAAACTATCCTTACATTAATCAGACTCTCGCTATGATGATATGACCTTGTGCTCAAATAATAATCCAATTTTGACACACGTAAGAATAAACTATCAAAATAAATATTGATGAAATGTAGGAGGCATAAGTTAGATTTTTTAGGAGGGACCACAAGCATCAATTAAGTTATGCCTCTGAAAATGAAACAAATTCCAGAGACCTGAAAATTACTTGTCTTTGGAACTTCTCATGAATTCATGCTCAACACCATTATTGACCCCTGATGCTTTTGATGACTCTGAACATAGACTTTCAAGACAAAATACCTTGAATCTCTTGTAATCTTAGCTTTAATGCAAGATCTTGGTTCTAGGCACCAGAGCATATTAACGGTAGCTAGGGAGAAAATTTTAGAAGAAAACAAAACATGATGGATGGAAGATGAAAAAGATGGGAAAAAGGACAATTGAAAAAAGCATGTCCAAACAAAACAGTTTTCGAAAAGTATATCAAAGATTTGACAACCCCTTCTCTCGGAAGCTGAGTACATCTGCAAGAGTATGACATTTATTCATGTAAAGAGCAAGCCAAATGCACACATAACTGAATTCTAATGTATGTGAAACTATAGAAGGCTTAATAACCGCAAATATGGATTCAACGCCCATTTGGCAGGATGGACATAGCGACAACAGCTTACCTGAATCACAATGAGGCATTTGATAGTATAATTTGAACTTCATCATGCTCATTATTTCACAATGAGCACTAAATTATTGTCAAAAGTGTTCATTGGCAACAGCATACGGGCCAACATGGGGCATGGCCACAGTATCACAACTCATTGTGATACACAGAGCTGGAACCAATAAAAGAAATATTCTCCTCATCAAGTCGAATACAGCATATCAAAATCCTCATATAGAAACCTCCAGCTTCATTATGTGGATCTCGTTTACATCTTGTTGGTACAGAATCTGATCAATGCCGGACCGAGCTGGAGTTGAGAAAGAAAAAATCGCCATCAGTGACCTGCAAAACAAAGTTCTGCCCGGAGTCAATGGAGGTGGCTCCGATAGGACCCTCCGACGATCAAGTTAGCTCTTCTGATCAACAGAAATGGAATGCTCAGGAGAGAGTTCAGCAGAATTTTTAAAAGGAAGAAGAGAGCTTAGAGAAAACGTATCTGGAGGATCCCTTTTATAGATAGAGACCAGAGCAGACTGATAATGACAGTCATAGCCGTCCAATAGCTGGCCGCTCGGAGCCGCGTAAGGTTTGTTACGGAGAGAAGCGCCGTCTGTAGCAGACTGATAGTAACAGCCATAGCCATCCAGTAGCTGGCCGCGCGAGAAAGGCGCCACCTGCAGCAGACTGATAGTGACGGCCATAGCCGTCCGGTAGTTAGCCGCTCAAAGCCACGTGAGAAGAGCGCCGTCTGCAGCAGACTGATAGTGACAGTCATAGCCGTCCGGTGCTGAACCGCTCGAGGCCACGTGGAGGGGTGAAGATCTTTGACGTATGTCAATTTCAGAGAAGTTCGAACTTCTAAAGAAAATATGGCTAGAGAGGATCATGCGGAAGGAATGCTACTTAAAATCTGGAAGTAATCTACTGGAGGAATCCAGATGGAGTTTGATTGATGGAAAAACCCAGAAGTCCGATTGGTGGAGAAGTTCGGCTGAAGGAGTTCGACTGATGAAAAAATTTAGCTGAAGAAAAAGTCCGCAAGGAGTTCAACTTCTAAAGAAATTCGACTGAAGGAGAAGTCCAGAAGGAGTTCGACTCCTGGAGCAATTCAGCTGAAAGAGAAGTCCGAAAATAGTACGGCTCCTAGATGAATCTGACTGAAGGAGAAGTCCGAAAAGAGTTCGGCTCCTGGAGGAATCCGACTGGAGGAGAGGTCCGGAGGGAGTTCGGCTCCTGAAGGAATCCGACTGGAGAAGTCTGGAAGGAGTTCGACTTTTGGAGGAATTTGACTGAAGGAGAAGTCCAAAGGAAGTTTGACTCCTGGAGGAATCCGATTGAAGGAGAAATCCAGAAGAAATTCAGCTCCTGAAGGAATTCGATTGAAAGAGAAGTCTAAAAGGAATTTGGCTCTTAAAGAAATTTGACTGAAGGAAAAATTCAGAGGGAGTTCGGCTTCTGAAGGAATCCGACTAAAGAAGAGGTCCGAAGGAAGTTCGGCTCTTGAAGAAATCCGACTGGAGGAGATGTCTGGAAGGAATTCGGCTTCTAGAGAAATTTGACTGAAGGAAAAGTCCGAAGAAAATTTGGCTCTTAAAGAAATTCGACTGAAGGAGAATTCCGAAAGAAATTCGGCTCCTGAAGGAATTTGACTGAAGAAGAAGTCCGAAGGAAGTTCGACTCCTAGAAGAATCCAATTGAAGGAACAGTCCAAAAGGAGTTCGGCTCCCGAAGGAATCCGACTAAAGAAAAAGTCCGAAAGAAGTTCGACTCCTAAAAGAATCCATCTGAAGGAGAGATCCGGAAGGAATTCGGCTTCTGAAGAAATTCATCTGAAGGAGAAGTCCAGAGAAAGTTTGGCTTCTGAAGAAATCTGACTGAACTAGAAGTCCGGATGGAGTTCGACTTCTGGAGGAATCCGACTAAAGAAGAAGTCTGAAAGAAGTTCGACTTCTGAAGAAATCCGATTGAAAAAAAAGTCTAAAAGAAATTTGGCTTCTAGAGAAATTTAACTGAAGAAGTTCGGAGAAAGTTTGACTCCTGAAGGAATCCGATTGAAAAAAAAATTCGAAAAAAATTCGGTCACTGAACGAGTTCAGTTGCTGAAGGAGTTCAGTTAAGATTCGGCCACTAAAGAAGTTCGACTAAAGTTCGGCCGCTGAAAAATTCGGTCGACTGAAAAAGTTCGACTAAGGTTCAATCGCTGGAGGAGTTCGACTGAGATCTTTTTCATGATTACTAGTTGCAGAGTGGATTTATCCCAACACATCTCATGTCTTGTCATAAAAATATAAGAATCATAGTGCTAATCACAAATTAAGCGCTTTGGTTGCTAGAGACTCAACGAGCAAAGTAATACTGAAGAAATTAGAGAATGCATAAACAGTACCGGCTACAAGCCCAAAGATTTTAACTATAAACATCATTTTCTTTTTCGGATAGATTTTTACGATTTCCCTAAAAGCAGCTATAAACAACAGTATCCAGTATCTTGAATTAATTATTTTCTTTATAACTTAGCTTTGTATCAAAGATCCCCAAATGAAAGACATAAAAAGAGAAAAAGAAAAGAAAACCCATCAAACCGGCGGTATGTTGGAGAAGGAGAAGCCCTTGTACCCCTTGTAAGCGAAGTACGCGATCCGCGTGTAATAGAACCCCGGTATGAAGAGTATCGAACCCAAGATCGCAAAGAAAACCCCTAGTTTTCCCCGAGCAAGAATCAGGAAACCGATCAAAGAGAAAAGCAAGAAAAGACAGAAAAACCCTACCTAGGGTTTAGAAAGGAGGGAGGGATCGGGATTGGGGAATACCGTGGGCTCGGTCGCCGCCGACTTTGTTGGCGGCCATGAAGGTGCCGATGACGATGCTAAGAGTACCGAAGACGAGGAGGGAGACGGCGAGGCCGATCTCCTTGATGGGAGGCCGGTTCTGGACCACGTACGAGGTCCCCATCATGATATCCTCGTCCGAAATCGAGAACGCGTGGTCCACGTACGCCATTGAAGACCTCACCTACGATCTCTTCTCTCACCCTCTAAAATCCCAAATCTTACCTTTGAGAAGAAGACAGAATCACAGATAAAAAGAGGCGGAAGAGAGCGGGTGTCCCTTCTGTTTTTTTGTTCTGTCTCGCTGCTGACGTCGGACTTTGAGCAAAGACCAAAGAGGTGGCAGGCAGCGGACGGTGGCAAAAGGCGACGGAACGGTTCAGCCAAGAAGGCCAGAAACAAATTTCGTGCTAAACAAACGAGGCGGTGATTGGTTATCATTAATTAGGATGGTGGGTACACGACGCACCGCGTTATTAAAGAAACAACGGCATGTCCTCTGACCAAAACGTGGATCTCGGGATCAGGATTTCGTGACTCATCCCCCACCGGGCGGCTTCGGGCGTTCGGCCAGACTTTTTTTTTACCCCCCGCGGATATCCAGCGAGCTGAAAAATAATATATATCTCATATCATTCAATAATAAATTAATATATTATTTTAAAAAATTAAATATATAATTATTTATATTTAATTTAAAATTTTAATAAAAAAAATATTTTTATTATTTTTAATATTTTTTTTTAGATGATATGCTGTTCTAATTAATAATCTTGTTAGATTAGACTAGAAGTATTGATTCAATTGGTCATGCCCGTGAAAAGACCCAAATGAATGAACAAGTCATATAATAAGTTTTATTAGGGACGATAAATTTAGTTGATTCATCGGATATCCAATTCAATCTAATTAGAATATGATAGATTTTTTTCGATTCGATTAAAATTTGAGATAAATATATATTTCAAAAAAAATATTTGAAGCAGATTCAAATTAAATATGGATAATGATATATCTCAATCTAAACCTTCTGATAAAATTTTAATATATATCTTTATTTAAAATTATAATAATTTTATATTATTTATATATATTCGATCTGATCCGATCTGACTAATTTCTCTTATATATTTGATCTGATTTTATCTGCATCCTACTTGACTCAATCTAATTCGATTCGATCCAAGATAGATATGGAACGAGTATAGATATAAAGTTTTTACTTGCGAGACGGATATAGATGTGGATCAATTTGATCTATATCCGATCCATTGTCATTTTTAAGTATTGCCTATTTTCTAATTATTGCCCAGGTTTGTGCATCACAACATTACAATATCCTACATGATCAAAACAAGTCTGACAAAATGCAAGGCAACTTATTTTTGTAGTCTATTTGTATCGGTAATCTAGCAATTTCTCTAGTCCATCTATTAGTGCATGTATAAACATCCAATAATCATGCAATTGCTCAAGCAAATCAACTGCCAGTAGACCGCTCCTTATAAAAACAAGCAATCCAGTAAACCACATAAACTTGATGCTTCAAGTGCATTTTCCTCCCTAATTTCCCTTTCTTGTTCCCGTTATCACACATATTTGTGTATTTTTCATACATGATAGCAAAATGGTTTTGTTGCCACTGAAAAATCGGCTTAACCCAAATGACGAGTTGGTGGGAGTCATTAGATTGGATCAAAAAGATTCGATAAGATCATGCCCGCCTATATGATGATATTTTTGGTGGCTGCTATGCTTTGTTGATGATAAGCCCAACGTCGGGTACGCATGAGTAGGCGTTGGATGGCGTAGGAACGGCTTCAGGCAGCAGTCTGACGTAGGCTTCAAACTTATCTATAGACTTGAGAGAGAGGGGGGGGGGGGGTGGGGGGGGGGAGTGACCAGAGTTTGCTTCTCCTTTTGAGTATGGCCAACTCTATTGCGATGTAATATTTGCATTCTTCTCAGCTGCTTTTTGATAAAGCTCCTCAAACAATGATGACGGGGAGAACGAGTCCCATCCAATTAAATATCCACCTGGAGTCTAGTGGTTTTTACCATTGTTAATATTTTTTTGGTTCTTCTCTGTCTGTCTAACCTTGCGATGTGGATTCTCAATAAAGGTGAGTCTTGCCATCCATCCTCATCAAAAACTTGACGTTTTCGAAATCATCGTCGAGTAGAAGTTTGAGAAATTTGTGAAAGCCCGCCTGCAATGTGGCTTCAAAGTCATAAATTGCTTGCCATGTACCAAAAAAAAAAAAAAGAAAATCATAAATTGCTTGCACGGTAAAAAAATACTGACAGCAACAGTTTTCGCGTGCTACGATGGCGCATTGGTTTGAACTGAAAATTTTAAACCGACGAACCTGTAAGAAATTTAGTATTTTCTTTATGTATTGTGTATCGATTTAAAACAGTAGCTTACACGGGTGACAGCTTTGACACACGCATTGTTACATTGTGTAAAGATATATAATGTAAAAAATTTAGATCAGGGTAATTGTTTCCTCGGCTTCAGCTTATTCTCTTATTGAATCTTCTACAGGTATGTCTCAGCAGATCGATTTTGTTGATTTATTCGCCTATTTGTATATATTTCAATGGCAGTGGGTTCTAGCTAGGCTTACCTTGCATGTCTGAGTTTTTCTTGCACTTCAATTGTAACCTGGCATCATTCATCGTCTGGCTAATTAATATATTTTTGATTCTTCTCTGTCTTTCTAATCTTGTGACCTTGTTTTTTCAATGCATTTTAGTCACCATTCTGAAGCCACAGCCAGCGGCACCACGGCTCCTGACGTCTACTTGGTCCTCACTCTTTGCCACCCTCCCTCTACCCTCCTGCCACTTGATGCTCTCCACTATCACCAATTGCACCCCCTCCCTCCGCTTCTTCCTCTACCACCGCGGTGCAGCTTTGAAAGCTAACCATGTGTATTCACTGTGGCCAAATTGAAGACATCTGCCTCGGTTCCAATGACTACATATATGGTTATCGGTGGCACCCAATTTTGCCATCCAAGCCAACTCGACGCTTGTTTATGTCATCATCGATTGCCATATAATCCTTACTTCATCAAAAAAAAAAAATGTATCCCTTAATTCATAGAAAGCTAGCGTTAGAACTTAATTAAAAGCAAAGATATGCTTGCTGATCGGTTGTTCAGGCTCCATTAATATACTAGTTACCTCGATGGATTGATATTAATTAAGAACCACTGTCCCGAAATGGGGAGGAGAAGAAAGGCATCCCAGTTAATATTTATCTATCTGTTACTGGTTTGAATACACAAACCGACGATCCTCTCCTAGTTGGAGAAGTTTTGGACAGGACAGATCAAAGCTTTAGGTGCAGCAAGAGTTGTCGCTACCTTGTCTCCATTTGGAATGCTTGGACTTGCGTTCTATACGATGCACGGCGAACGTTTATGTTATTAAATTTGAAAAAAAAAAAAAAAGTTAAGCTTCCAGGTAGGTTTCTGGCGTATAGACAGCACATGACAAGCATCAAACTGCACCTCGTCCCCACTCTAAGCTGAGGGTAGCATCATGATGTTACTACTTCGATCAACTGACCTACCCCTCTTCCTACCAAAAGATGTTGATGAGGTAGCCATTGATTGGATGTACGACCACACACCGGTTCCCATCGTGGAAGACCAACTTAAACCGTGATTGCTTATACTGGGTCCACACATCATCATATCGATGAATCGGATGGACAGAATCATCTAGCAGACTGCCGCCAAGCAGAATTAGGGAGTGTTGGTATGTAAATTAAACCGCCTCTTCTCATGAGAAATAGTATTGTGTACCATATGCATCATGTGGTGGTGTACCGCACCAATCACAGGCGCTTGATTCTGTGGGCCTCATTCATCAAGCATCTTGTGATTGGTGTGGTGCACTGGTGTAGGATATAATTTTCCTTATGCCATGTAGCTCTGTACCAGCCGCAGAACATAATTCTCCCAACAGGTGGAGGCGTTTCTGGGTTCAATCAGAGAGTATGTCCTTTTAGATGTCCTTCTAAGCAACAGTACCGCCCCACGTTGCACTTGATCATGTGCCTTTGTCTACAGGAATCTTTCTCCACGGCCAGCTTCTATGTTTGGTGATCAAGTAGATCTCAAGTGGGAGAAGTCTCTACAACTGGATCAAACCCGTGAAGAATTGAAAACAAAACAAACAAACAACAAAGGCAACACATACGAAGAAAAGGCAGTTTCCAACTTGTGCTATAAGAGTTGTGGATCAAACCCAAGACCAAAGTTAAAAATGAATGTAACTGATTGCAAAGAAACACGAGTAATCAAAGAACTAATGTTGGGACGAGACCCATGAGCAAATTTAGCGAATTCACGTGAACTTCCTTCTACCTTCGACGGCTAAAAATAGATAACTCCTTCAGACGATACGAGCAGTTTCTTTCTACATTCAAATCCATAAGCAAATCGCAAATTATAGCTAATATCATAGAGAACTTTAATAGGCAAATTTAACAGTTCCAACCATGCGAGAATTTATACACACAGGAAAAAAGTTAATAAAGAAATAGCTAAATTCATATAAAAAGAAATAATATTCGTCGTCTTCTTGGGACCAAACCCATGAAAAATTTACGGAAACCAAGTAATAACACCAGATTATCAAGAGAAAGAGATGCAGATAACCTGGCAATATCACACAATCTTAATGACTTCTCTCCAAATACATTCTCTTAACAAGGCTGTACAAAAGCTCTTTAGTGCAATCCACCCAATAATCTTTTACGTTATGATCAGAAATTAAGGAAAAAGAAAATTATGTCATTTACCATGCACGTGAAAAAGAGAGAGAGGGAGGAGATAACAAGACATCATCAAGAAACCAAGATCAACCTAGTCGGATTCTCTTCTTAGGAGGGCTTGCAAGAGCGAGAAAGACTGAGGTGAGGTCACGGGGCACAACGTAGAAAGCTCGTTGCGGAGGCCCCAATTTCCTCTTTTCTGGCCGGAGCTTTTTCGGGGCTGGTGGGCACACAAGCACTCGCTTAAGCATGTGCTCTTCCGTCTTGGGTGTCACGCACTCCTCCTCCACACCATTAATGGTGGTCTCTGGAGGTCCTTCGATGGGCTCCTCTCGAGTCGCAGATGTCCTTATGGGAGCAAGTGAACATAATTTCCCCTCGACTACGATCTCGGAACCCATCAAGGCAAGAATTGGCTTCAAGGCCACGCCAAGTGATCCGAAACAACTAAATACAAGAGTTGTAGGCCACAAAGGGTCTTTAGGAAGGGAGGGAGAAAGCTTGCCAAGAATTGGAATGGTAGTGATGATGGATATCGGAGAAAAAGAGGGAGTCGAGAAGAGAAGAATAGAATTATGGACAGAGGTGGCACGTTAAATAGTCATAGAAGAAAGCAAGGAGGGGAATGCAAATTATTGTGCGAAGAATACGTGGAGGAAGGTTCAGAAAGGGCAGAACTTGGAAAAAGGTAAGAAGGCCAGTGAACAGGCTGCCCTGGCTGCGGTCTTCGCTGTTCGTGCGGGGACGGAACGGGATTCTCCTTGGAGCCCATGAGAGGGGAATTACCGGGCCACCGATGAGATCCTGACCGTCCATTCTTCGATCGTACGGGTATGATTCCTCCAGGTGGTGACGGTGGACCCACCGCGATTACTCCACCCGTTTGGATGGAGTGAATTTTTTTTTGCAGAAAATGAAAATAGCAAGGGATGTATTTGTCATTTCGACAAAAAAAAAAAAAAAAAAAAAAAGCATTAATGATTGATTAATTGGGACATTTAGTTTTGCATGCCCACGTCTCAGCCTCAATCCCCCCAATTAAGATACCAAAAGGTTCGAGTTTGTAAAAAGATCGCTATATTTAACAACTCGCCCAAAAGGTAGCCCCTCAATTTTCACCAAACTACGAAAATGCCCCACGTGTCGGTTCCAGATCTTCCGCCGGGGCGGTAGGCAAAAGCTGCTCGAACCACATGGCGTTTGTTGGGTTGGAAGGGATTAAGCTTTCCATTTAGATTTAGTTAATTAACGCACCATTTCTTTAGTGCATTAAAGGGTGGGCAAAAACTAAGAAGTAAGCATGGTAATAATGTCTATATGTGTATTGAATGATTGCATGTGATGCTCTATGGAAAGGATTCAATCAACTTGCTTCTATCTTCTGACCAGATCAGCGCAAAGTTCCAACCTACCAATGTGGATGGCTGCTTCCATGAGGATCATAGATTTCAGACCACTAGCAAAGCTTATATGTTATCAATGGCTTCATACTAATTAAAACAGTTAATTCAATGAGCACCGCCATGTGCTGCAACTATTCATTGACCAAATTAAAGAGGATGTTGCGATAGAGAGACAGGGGCAGCTATATTAATAGGTCCGATGGTTATGGTCGGTAGCGTTGCGAGAGATTTAATTTGTGCAATGAAAATTTCATTATTCTGCTCTGTGCAAGGATAATTTCATTATATATGGTAGTTTTGTTCTGGGACAGGAGCGACTTTTTGTTAGATTTGTCGTTGGCAGTTAGTTTTCATCTTAGAATGGGCATCACAAAATTTTCAAAGTCCTTTGATGGTAAATGTGGGCATCATCAAAAAGGAATATTGTGGACAGATTCTCGGTTTAATTTGGGCCAAGCTATTTATGTTTTTAACTCAAAAGGCTCCCTCAATTTAGAAGTGCCTGTATGCATCTTCTTACTTTAGATGTATGGGTATATATTGTCCAGCTGTGGTCCATGCCAAGTAGAAGATGATACGATCAACAATGCACCTTTGCAAAATAATTAGCCATCTCATGTTCCAATAATGTATAGCATTCTTCTTCTGCATGAATTATTAGTTTCATTATGTTTCTTATCAAGAGATTTCCAGTCCCATAAGTTATTCACCATGCTTCTATTTTTCTAGTTCCAACTGATTCGTTTTTATGTTTAATTATGAACTAGTGAAAATACTTGAGTTTGTGAAACAAATATATATATATATTCTTAATTTAACTAATTTTGTTTGGAATACTTTGCACGATGGAGGAAAAAGGCATGTTCCGAAGATTGCCACCATTAGCTTGATAAATAAGGTGGCTAGCTAGTAATAATATGACATAAGAAATGTTGTTTCAGTTTTAAAAAGAAAAGAAAAGAAAAACAATGTAAACAAAATGCAGAGGTAAGGCACTGGCGGGGGAATTGAGCACTCTAAAATTGTGGAATAGAGAATTTGGTTTCACTAATTTTCCTTCTTTGTAAAATATAGGAATTTAAGAAGTGCACAGTTATAGTTGGGTTTTCAAGTTTACTTTGTTCCAGAAAATTTAAAAAAAATTCTCACAATCTAATTAACCATAAATTATGATTTCTTTTTCTAACACGATTACATTTGCTTGTAAGTTGAGATCTCCATGTATCATATTTCAAGAAGAACCAAACTACCCTTCAAATCAATGATACATTCTAATATAGTTTAAAATACAACATTAGTTATTTTCCTTCTAAGATTCAGCAAGTGCGTAAAGACAGATTTATTAGAAGAAAGAAGAATACTAGGAAGAAGCCGGAGAGATGTGCAGCATTAAAATTGTCTGGCGTAAACCTAAGACCGGAGGAGTGATAAAGTAAAAGAGAGAATAATAATAATATTATATATATATATATATATATATCTTTTGGTTTTGATCATTAATTTCTTTCATGTGAAAAGTTTTTTTTGCAAGAAACGAACAACACACGGCCACGTTGGCGCACGATATAATTTGCCGTTTCCATAATGAAGCGTGCTACGATTGGAATTGTATGTAGACCAAGGACAACAGGAGTGATAGAGGAAAGCCTCTTCACATGCTCTAGACGTCACCACGCACGTGGAACGAGAGAGGGGGAAAAGAAAAACGGATATGAGGTAAGGTCTAATAAACATTCATCTGGTAAATTCGTCCATAACATCGTCCATCCAGGCATGGGCCCCATAACATAGACAATATCATAGCCGCTGGTGCCGACGGAAAAGTATAGCCGTAGAAAGAGTGTAAGAGTGGGTGTCATCCATTGTGGGTTTGCTAAGCCATTTCCTTGTCTTTTAGATGGTGCAAATTAGGTGCCTGGACCAGTGGAAACTTTACCACCATTTAGGAAGCAATAATAGCGTACGGCGAACCTGCATGTTTGCTTTTGATCAACCTTGCAAATATAACATGAGGAGGCAAAACTCTATGGCTGCTGGCCCTGTTAAACAATAAAATTTCTACTACATAACCATTGTAACCTATGCCCTAATTATATACAAGAGATATGCAGGCTTTCAAGAATGTTAATGCCAGCATATAATTTGATGAGTGTGGCAAAGTATTGGAATGGCCATATGCGTACACAGAAGAACATGGAAATTAAGGTTATGCCTAGCTATAGGAGGCTAGTTGCAGAGATTCTAGACCAGGGTTCAGCCAGCAAGATTGCTGCTCAAATTTTTTGAACCAGCGAGAAGCACAAATGTAATGACGTGATCTAACAATGGTTATATAGAAGACGAGTAGTAGAAGGATGGAGACGTCGACTTGGGTGTGACAGCCTCGGAGCATGTTCCTTAAATTGCCACTTGGAAGGCAGGTGCGGGGGAATTTCTCGCGTATGACCAACCCTACGGCGTTCACGAAGGTGGATGCTGGAATTTGGCGGCACGTGAATGGGTTTGGTGCGCATCGAAGCAGAGGAAGTTAGGTGGCGCGTCAACGATCACGTCAGATGACTAGGAATATACGGACCGTTTACTTGGAAATAGATTAATGTGTTTTCCTTGCCAATCCCAAGAAGGGTATGGTGAGATGGCTGATTCCTTTTGTCTTTTCTGGGTTCCGCCTCTCACGGCTCATGGGTTCCAATGGAGAATGAGTGAGGGAGCCCCGTCAATGGAATTCATAGACTAGCGGAATATTTGCATTGGATACCCTTGCATCCGGCTAGGCTAATCCATTATTTAGTGCCATATACTATGTTACGTTTTTTTTTTAAAAAAAAAAAAATATACATAAAATACGTCTGTTCGTCGTTCACCCTAGACAAAAGTACACACGTCCGTTGTTTACCAACCTTTTTTTTTATTGATGTGATCACATGTCAACCATGAAAAGAATAAAAAAAGAAAGCCAAATTACAAGCTTTTGGATGCTCACCACGTGAGCAGTGGAGTTCACAATTAATTATGCAAAGAATACTTAGACATTTGCGGTGTAGCAATTTTGCAGTAGTGGAACAATCCAGCTAATTAACGATTAGCATAGGTTCGTAGTATTTAGTAGTTTATTATTTCAATGAATATTGGGGGTAGACGCTCAAAATAAGTTATCCGGCCATCAAACATTGTTGGGATAGCAGCCAAGTCAAACATCAGCATCTTTGGATGCATCGCTAACGATCCTTCCATTTAGAAATGACGTTGTTACGGACCTAATTGAGATCTTCACATGGTTCCTTATTAGTGATGGCTTCGTGGATTTTTGCGGCCCTTCCAGGAGACTCGCAGGGCTGTCGGCTAGCGGGTCGCAGCATGTGTTGAACGGCTTCAAACAAGCGTGGCATGAAGGGATCGAGCGCATATGCTTTGGCTTAGGATCCCAAGAACTTTATTTTTTAAACAAAGATAACAGAGAGACGGGTCGCCTATCAATCTCACCTTCTTGCCACCTCCAACCCTGATCTCAATCAGACATTCAGCTCCATTAGCAGTGGTGAGTCATCCGAGCTCTCACAATATCCAAGGGAGTGGCGTGAGATTTTCCAGAACAAAATGCTTAAGAAAGCTTCAGGCATGGTCACAAAGCCATATTTTGTCAGTGGTACGTAGCAACACAAGGAATAGAGATTGACGGTTTAAAAGCATCGATCGGTGTCACACCATCACCCAAACTAACAAGACATGCATGATAGATTTTGCAGTACAAAATTTGATATAATATTTATTGAGGATAAATTTTACTTTCATCGAAGTTCAGTCTGATGTAGCTGATAATTACGAAAGAGCTTCGATCCAAAATTCTTTCTTCAGCGGTCAAATCTCAGCCGATGTTCTCCAACGATCGAACTCGTTCAGTAAGCGAACTCCTTTAGCGGTCGGACTCCTACAAAAGCCGAACTTCTTCTAGATCACTCCTTCAGTCGGACTCCTATAAGAGCCAAACTTCTTCCGGATCTCTCATTCAGATGAATGTCTTCCAAATTTTTTCTTCAATCAAATTTCTGTAGGAGCCAAACTCCTCCCAGATTTTTTCCTCAATCGAACTTCTATAGGAGCCGAACTTCTTTTAGATCTCTTCTTCAGCCGGACTCCTACGAGAGCCGAACTCCTTCCGAATCTCTCCTTCAGTCGAACTCCTACAGGAGCCGAACTCATTCCGAACTCCTCCTTCGGCTGAACTCTTACAAGAGGCAAACTCCTTCCGAACTCCTTCGGCCAAACTCTTCCAGGAGCCAAACTCCTTCCGAACTCCTTCGGCCAAACTCTTCCAGGAGCCAAACTCCTTCCAGACTTCTCCTTCAGTCGAATTTCTCCAGCGGATTGCTCCCGGATGATCCACTACAGACGTATTCCCTTCAAGAGTTTGAACTTTTCTAGAATTGATATATGTCGAAGTCCACCAACCAACGCCTGCTTGCTCCAAGCTATGGCTATTAAATCTTGATGAATGGTCGCCATCAGTCTGCTACAAGCGACGCCTTCCTTCATGACAGACTCCATCAGACCTCGAGCGGTCTGCTACCAGATGGTATGGCTATCACTATCAGCCTGACGATATTTTTTTCTCTATACCGAATCCCACGCAGTCCCGAGCGGCCTACTACCGGACGGCATGACCGTCACCATCAATCAAACTACGTCTATAAAAAGGAACCCTCTAGATACATTTTCTCTAAGCTCTTCTTTTCTCCTCTAAACTCTGCCAAACTCTTTCTTGAGCACTCCATTTCTATTGGCCAAAAGAGCTGACTTGATCGTTAGAGGATTCCATCAGAGCCACCACCATCAACTTCAGATGAAATTTTATTTTGCAGGTCACCGACGGCGACCTCGTCTTCCTCGGCTCCAGCTCGATCCGACGTCAACCAGATTCTACACCAATAGAATTGGTGTTAGAGAAAGGGCCCTCAGTTCCTGAGGTACCCTTGTTCTTAAAGAAGTGCTCAGTCGATCCTACCGACCTTCTTCTTCAAGATCTGAGCCAGATCCATCTGTTCCTACTCCATCACTAATGCTTCAACCACCTCCTCCACCGACGGTCACGGTAGATCCAAAGTAGTTTAATCCGCTAATGCAGTGGATTCAGGGTCTCACCAAAATAGTGCAGACCATGCGGCAGCCTCTGATGGCGGTTCCATCAGAAAATCCACTGTCGAGATGTCAGAAATCGGTACCAAGAATGAGCACTTGGGCTAGCATACCCGTCGCTCCTGGAAAGAAGAAATAGAGAGGAGAGGATCCTTGCTTGGATAATGGTTCTTCTCTGGAAGGGATCTTTTCCATCCACGGTTGGAAGCCTTCCAAGACCTGCGACCGAGTTGACATCCTCGATCAAAAACTATGGAAGATGGATCGATGGATTGAGAAGCTCGGCCACGTCACCCTAGCTCACCTTGACAATGTCCACATCGATGCCCTTTCCTCTCCCCGAATTGTGCAAGAGCAAGTTCCGCTGAACTTCAAGCTCCCCCAATTTAAAAGCTATGTTAGAACTTCCGATCCGGTCGATAATCTGAAAGTCTGTTAGACCATGATGTTGCTCCATGGCGCACTAGAGGTCATATTACGTCGAGCTTTTTCATCTACCTTAAAGAGAACAGCAAGAAACTGATACTCCATATCAAAATCAGATATGATCTTCTCCTTCGATCAGATGAACCTTCAGTTTGTGGCTCATTTCGTCAGCAGCTGATGTCCGCATCGAGGTTCGAATTTTCTGATGAACGTCAAGCTGAAGGAGGAATCCATCCGGACTTATGTCATTTGGTTTGATGCTGCTGCATTAGAGGTTGGAGAAGAAGTACCCTAGGGACTTTGCCGAACTGCTAGCTTGGACTGAGGGATATGCCCGTGCGGAAGAAGCCTTCAAGTTGAAGGATAAACAAACCATAGGAGAGCGGCAAGCGAGCGAGTCTAGCAAACCCATGGCTGATGGAGGATCGAATGAAGTTCGATTGTGCTCACGGACTCTTTTCCGAGCGCAAACGAGGCCGAACTCTCTCTCAAGCTCATCATCAAAGAAGTCCCGACAGAAGGGCGCGGAGAAGTTCTCCTCCCTGAAGGTCTCACAACTACGCCCCCCCTCAATACTTCACAGACGTCGGCCTGAAGCAAGCCAATGATGATACCGTGCCAGAACCATCAATGAGGGAGGAACAATAAGAAGATCAGTCGCCTTCCGACATCATCAATGCTATCTCTAGGGGGCTTAGTACTTCGACGAGCCGCCATCACTCAGTCTCAGAACAAGGGGAAGCTTGCTCGAAATTGGGAAGGCCCATATAAAATAAAGGAGGTCATCTGGTCTGAAACTTATCGTCAGAAAGAGCTCGGAGGAACAACGCTTCCACGATCTTAAGACTCAGAGAATCTGAGAATGGACTATCGGTAATTTTACTTCAATAAAACTCCTCCATTTTAACATCATTATTTTTTGGTGCAAAAACTATCTGATGATGAGGAAGAAGCAATCAATAGTGGCCATATTAGAAACAGAAGGGGAACCTCATCCTAACATGAGCAAGTCAAAGACCTCATTTATTTTAGACGAGATGGAGGGAGAGGTCCTGACAACAGCCCTTATGTGCCACCACAGTCCATTAGAAACTGAAGGAGAACCTTATCCTAATGCGAGCAAAGTCGAAGACCTCGTTTATTTTAGACGAGATGGGGGGAGAGATCCTGACAATGGTTCTTATGTGCCCTCACAGTCCGTTAGGAATAGGAAAAGGACCTCATCCTAATACGAACAAAGTCAAAGGCCTCGTTAATTTTAGACAAGATGGGGGAGAGATCTTGACAATGATCCTTATGTGCCCCCACAGTCCATTAGGAATATGAGGAGAATCTCGTCCTAATGTGAGCAAAGTCGAAGGCCTCGTTCATTTTAGACGAGATAAGAGGAAAGGCCCTAACGACGGCCCCATTATGCCCGACAAAAATAGAAGATAAGATCTCCTTCAACCTCGGTTGGAGATAAGATCTTCTCCGAACTTCAACTATAACTTCAACCTCAACTGAAGATAAGATCTCCCCTGAGTTTCAACGTCTACATCAATAGAAGATAAGATCTCATTCAACCTCGACTGGAGATAAGATCTTCCTCGAGCTTCAACTACAACTTCAACCTCGATTGGAGATAAGATCTCCTCCGAGCATCTACATCAACAGGAGAATAAGATCTTCTCTAAGCTTCAACTATAACTTCAATCTTGGCTGGAGATAAAATCTCCTCCGAGCTTCAACTACAACTTCAACCTCGGTTGGAGATAAGATCTCCTCCGAGCTTCAATTACAACTTCAACCTCGGCTGGAGGTGAGATCTCCCCCGAGCTTCAAAGTCTAAATCAATAGGAGAGAAGATCCTTTTCAACCTCGACTGAAGATAAGATCTCTTTCAAGCTTTAAAGCCTACGTCAATAGGAGATAAGATCTCCTTCAACCTCGACTGGAGATAAGATCTCTTCCAAGCTTCAACTTCAACGTCGGTTGGAGATAAGATCTCCTCCGAACATCTACATCAATAGGAGATAAGATCTTTTCAATCTTGGCTGGAGATAAAATCTCTCTCGAGCTTCAAAGTCTACATCAATAGAAGATAAGATCTCCTTCAATCTCGATTGGAGATAAGATCTCTCCGAGCTTCAAAGTTTACGTCAACAGGAGATAAGATCTCCTTCAACCTCGACTGGAGATAAGATCTCCTTCAAGCTTCAACTTCAACCTTAGCTGGAGATAAGATCTTTTCCGAGCGTCTACATTAACAAGAGATAAGATCTCCTTCAACCTTAACTGGAGATAAGATCTCTCCCAAGCTTCAAAGTCTACGTCAACAAGAGATAAGATCTCCTTCAACCTCGATTGGAGATAAGATCTCTTCCGAGCTTTAACTATAACTTCAACCTCGACTGGAGATAAGATCTCCTCCGAGCTTTAAAGTCTATGTCAATAGGAGATAAAATCTTCTTCAACCTCAGCTGAAGATAAGATCTCTCCCGAGCTTCAAAGTTTATAGGAGATAAGATTTTCTTCAACCTCAATTGGAGATAAGATCTCCCCCGAGCTTCAACTTTAATCTCGATTGGAGATAAGATCTTTTCCGAGCATCTACATCAACAGGAGATAAGATCTTCTTCAATCTTGTTTGGAGATAAGATCTCCTCCGAGCTTCAAAATCTATGTTAACAAGAGATAAGATCTTCTTCAACCTCGGTTGGAGATAAGATCTCCTCCGAGCTTCAAAATCAATAGGAGAGAAGATCCCCTTCAATCTCGGATGGAGATAAGATCTCCTTCGAGCTTCAACTTCAACCTCGGTTGGAGATAAGATCTCTTTCGAGCGTCTACGTCAATAGAAGATTAGATCTCTTTCAACCTCGACTAGAGACAAAATCTCTCTCGAGCTTCAATTACAACTTTAACCTCGACTGAAGATAAGATCTTCTCCGATCTTCAACTACAATTTCAACCTTGACTAGAGGTAAGATCTTTCCCAAGCTTCAAAGTCTAAATCAACAGGTGAGAAGATCTCCTTCAACCTCGGTTGGAGATAAGATCTCCCACAAGCTTCAACCGTAATGTCAACAAAAGACAAGATCTTTCTAGACCTCGACTGGAGACAAGATCCTCCCGAGCCTCAACTTCAACGTCAACCCTGACTGAAGACAAGATCTCTTTCGAGCTTCAACCTAAATTGGTGTAGAGTCTTGAAGAGGACTTCGGTAATCATCCTTTTTGTACTTCCTTCTTTTGAATTTTGAACTCGAGAGTTTGGGAGACTATTATTGGGGATAAACTCCGCTTCCGTCAAAGTCCAGCCTGGTGTTTAGCCTAATGCAGCTGGTAATCACGGAAGAGCTTCGATCCGAAATTCTTTCTCCAATGGTTAAACCTCAGCCGATCTCCTCCAGTGGTCGAACTCATTCAATAGCCGAACTCCTTCAGCGATCGGACTCCTACATAAGCCAAACTCCTTTCGGATCTCTCCTTCAGTCGGACTTCTACAAGAGCCAAACTCCTTCCGAATCTCTCCTTCAGATGGATGTCTTTCGAATTTTCCCTTCAGTCAAATTTCTGTAGGAGTCAAACTCCTTCTGGACTTTTTCCTCAATCGGACTCCCATAAGAGCCGAACTCCTTCCGAATATCTCCTTCAATCGAACTTCTATAGGAGCCGAACTCCTTCTGGATCTCTTCTTCAGCCGGACTCCTATAGGAGCCGAACTTCTTTCGGACTTTTCGTTCGATCGAACTCCTTCCAGACTTCTCCTTCAGTCGAATTCCTCCAGTGGATTGCTTCCGAATGATCTCCTCCAGACGTATTCCCTTTAGAAGTTCGAACTCCTCTGTAATTGATATATGTCGAAGTCCACCAACCAATACCTGCTTTTTTTAAGCTACGACTATTAAATCTCGATGAACGGTCGCCATCAATCTGCTACAGGCGACACCCCCCTCCATGACAGACTCCATCAGGTCTCGAGCAGCCCGCTATCAGACGGTATGGCCGTCGCTATCAGTCTGACGACATCTTCCTCTTCATACCGAATCCCACACGGTCCACTACCGGACGGCATGACCGTCACCATCAATCAAGCTCCGTCTATAAAAAGGGACCCTCTAGATACGTTTTTTCTAAGCTCTCCTCTCCTTTTCTAAACTCTGCCGAACTTTTTCCTACGCACTCTGTTTCTGTTGGTCAGAAGAGTTGACTTGATCATCGGAGGATTTCACCAGAGCCACGACCACCGACTTCGGACGGAACTTTATTTTGCAGATCACCGACAGTGATCTCGTCTTTCTCGACTTCAGCTCGATCCGGTGACGACCTCGTCTTCATCGGCTCCAGCTCGATTCGATGTCAACCAGATTCTACACTAATAATGTTGATCACAGAATATTATAAAATTTATCTTGGATCCACACGAAAAAATATTGTGCCATCTTCCTATCACCAGTGTAACAAATATTCGTCTGGAGAAGGGGTACAGTAGCGCAAGATAAGAAATCCATTTTTGGAGGATCATGTTTCATTTGGCAGGACAGTTTTAAGGGAAGCTATATCTGTAGCTGCCCCTCGGCCACTTTTATCATCTTTAATCGGCTTAGGTTTCCGCCGATGTGGGGGTAATCATGAAGTTAGGTAAGTTGTGCCTACCGAGAGCAAAAGTGTTTTTTTTTTTTAAAAAAAAAAAAATTTTCTCCACATGTTAAAATAAAATTTGATTTGATGCCTTCTAATTATTTACTAGATATATCGATTACATGCAGTTGTATACGCAAATGGCTGCTTAACAAATTCTTAAAAAAATTAGTTTAATGTGGCATTAATGCAATGATATCGACCATTTGGAAAGGGAGGAGGAGGACATGTTACTTTGACGATTCTCTGGATATTTTTTAGCCTGATGTTCAAGATCAAGCGCCAGATAGCTATCAACTTTAATCCTACGAGCAGATCACTAGCTGTTGATGGTTCCGCGTCACAATTGGCCTAAAAGTTGCTATGGAATGCTAATCTGTTAGTCTATCAGATCCCCATGCCAATGTGGTATTTGTTTCTCAAAAAAAAAAAAAAAAAAAAAAAAATCTGTCCAACAAGATTTACTAAGGAAAAAGATTTCTCGAAAAAAAAAAAAGAAAAAAAAAAATACAGGAGGAACTAAAAAATGGAGAAATAATAGAAAAGAAAAAAATTACGACAGCCCAACTACTCAAACCATAGATCTGGTCATATTCCAAACACAGCAGCATGCAAATTGGCTCAAACAACTCCACTTAACCAGCATGACAACTCAATACAAACAACCTGATCAATTAAAACAGGAAATCTAGCTCTCCTCCACAACCGTGTACCGAGATCTCTTCACCAAATCTCCAACCTCGTGGACACGGCCAACTCGCTGGAACATTCCACCCCCTTCAAAAACGTCCATTGGATTTTCTACGACCATCCCGCCAATTCCACATGGGCCGGTATATTCAATTCTATGCTGTAGCTCTATTATGCCCATGTCTTGTCATGTAGATTAAAATTTTGGGTAAAAACCATGCAAATTTTGGCCCAATTTCATGATTTGGCAATTGTAGGCCGTTCGGACCATGGAACGGGGTATATGGTTCTCATTGTAAAAATGAATCAATCAATAAAATGGCCAGTTTAGACTAAGAGCGATATATTTTAAGATGGGCTTAGCCAAGATCTGTGAGGTTGCTTCGCGTTGGTTATGGACAAGTAGGAGAGAGGTCACATGAACCTGGCCCATAGTATCCTGATTACGACGTCCATTTTACAAGCCCATGTCGCTCGTGTTGGACATCATTTGCAAGCATCGATGCCCACCTTGCTGGTCTAACCCTTCTAATCTCGGTCATTCATCTAGTCGAAAGAGTGCATATTGATTCATAGAGTGATTTTTTTCGCACCATATGCAGTGCAGAAAAAAAAATACACCACTCCATATGATTGAGCTATATAGCCATCATATTTTAATGCACATTTAATGCCTGTAATTTTATTTTTGGATCTGAGATTTTGAATGACAAAGATACTTATTTTTTAAAAAAATTATTATATTCTATGAACATGTTATAACATCCTGTATACATGATATCATAATATGGCTATAGAATATCATAATTTTTTTCAGAAGATAATTAATATTTTCATTATTTAAAATTTTAAGTCAAAAAATGAAACTGTAGTCATTAAATGTATTTGAAAAAGCGGTGGCTACGTGGCTCAATTACATGACATAATATATTTTTCTACATCCCATGCGATGCATAAAGTATTTTTCTTAATTCATAAGTAAGAGTTTCCTTGCATTGTAGCTCATGGTTTAAATTATTAGAATTCAGCATATACAATGCACAAGAACGTTCATGCTACATTGAATAGTATAGCTTTTTCGGAGAAGTTACATTATAAATATTCTATTTATGGCGCTCTTTAATTACATAGTATTGGTTTTCGTTGAGACAAGTTATAGATCTATTTATGGTTCACTTAACTATGATGGGGAATAGCACGTGTGCGATATATTGAAGTACCATGTAGACGATTTCAGAGGCGCTTCCATGATTCTTTCCAAGAAAGCTCCTAGAAATGCATGCATTTCCCATTATATATTAGCTAGTGGATTAAATTAAACCACCAAACTGTATAGGTCATGGTATCTGCATGGTAAATAATCAGGTACCTGAAATCTATTATAACTATTAAACCTATATTTAACATACAGCTGTAAGCTGTAGCTGTAATTATATTAGCCTTAAGTATTTCATGAAAATTAGTTGCATCAATATGCTGTTATATATAAAATAATATAAAAAAATATAATTTTATTTTATTTATTTTTAACATCATTTCAAATATTCAGTTTAATTAAATATAATAGATGTAATAAAAATTAACTTTACTGAATTATAAAATAAATAAATAATAAAATAATAAAAATAAAAATCAAGTAATGTTTTTTAAGTTTGAATTAAAAATTAGTAGAATATATAATTTTTTATAGCATAATTTTTGTAGATAGATTTTAAAGAATAGAGGAGATAGAAAGAAGCTTAAAAGTTAAGTAAGTGAGTAATTTTTAAAAAATAATAATAAATTTAAAAATAAAAAATAATTTTAAATTCTTGGATGAGGAAACTGCCAATAAAAAGTAACTTATGGACTATAAGCTACTCTCATCAAATATTAAGGGCCTGAAGCTGTGAAAATTAATTTATTTTGAAATGATTTTTTTTCAAATGGAGTTTGAAAAAAAAGTACGATGAGAGTGAAGCATGGCAAAATTATTTAATAAATATTTTTATTAATATTTAAAAAGCAGTTTATGTTCGATAAATCTTTCAAAAAAAATATTTTTGATTCTTAAATTATAAAAAAGGCATGTATAGATTTACTTTACAATTAATATCATGTAAATAGATAAATAATTTTAAATATTTATTTGATTAATTTTAATTAAATTTTTTATTTTTATTTAATTAAAATATAAAAATTAATAAGGTAGTCAGGCAGCGTGAGAATAATAAGTAAGTTAGGTAAAAATAAATAGGAGTAGTTATGATAAATAATGATTTTGAGTAAAAATATTTATATCTAAAAAATTAATTTTTTGCTTTTGCTTTGAAGCTTTAATTTTTTGCTTCCTTCTTATAGCAGAAAAACTATTTTTACTACCACTTAGAAGTAGATTATTTTTTAAAATAAGTTTGACTAAATTTTTTTTTCTAAATAAGTATGTTTTTTAAAGTAAATAGTTTTTTACTTTCCAAAAGATTTGCCAAACAGGTTCTAAGCAGCTTAAATAAGCTAAAACTATTTTAAAAGTTATATGCTAAATGCAGTTTAAGCACTAGAATATCCCTTCCCTATTCGGAGGAAGTTATGGAGATTTTTCAAAGTAATATAGGATTTAGGATGAGGATGCTCCGTCGTTATTAGGATTGGGCCGAAGACCTCGTGACCGGGCCTTGCAGGCCGCCACCTATCTCAAAGGCCACTGATCCATCTAACTATTGTTGATGGACCTCGTACCAGCAAGCGCGAAACCATATCAACAACGTCAATATGACATTAGTGCCGCAGTGTGGCCGCAGGATGCTGCCAAAGTGCCAACAACAACCAGGCCGATATCAGCGCCGAGGAGGCAGTTGCGAGAAGTGCTTTTCCGTTGAAACCGAAAGTAGTTTTAAGCAAACTTAGAGAGAGAGAGAGAGAGAGAGAGAGAGAGGGGAATAGGCTGCAAATGGATCGGCTCTATTTGCGACTTACACTTGTTGGAACGTGATTTGTTTTTAAAGACCCAGGCGTCAAGTCAGGTTTGAAAATTGGACTTGTTCTAAGAATCTGGTTGGACTGGGTTTTCCATTTTCTTAACATTCAAATCTAAGTTAGGTTAATTGGATCAAACTTTTTTTTAAAAAATGAATGAAATCTGCAGCTTCTCTTTTAGTTTTATATAGAAATTTTTAATGATACGATATTTTGAACCATAAAATGAGTAGTTAAATGAACTAATAATGTATAGATCCGATCCAATCTAATTTCAATTCAAATCTGAATATTTTGGTTTAGGTCGAGACCATATTTAACCCCAAGCCAACCAAATGACCCACCACGTGTATTAAACTTTTAGTTAATTGGTCAACTAATGAGCTGTGCCCGTACAAATCGGAAGACTTGAGATATAGAATTGAACGGGGTGTCGAGATGAAGCATGCCTCAATTCAAACATCACTAGAATTTTTTTTTAGAAAAAAAAGTAGTCTCCCATCACATCAATGCCAAAAATAATAATTTTAATGCATCAACAAATATATTAAAGTACATGATAAAATATTTAATTTAAAAATTCATGTTACCGTTCATGCATTACATAACAACGCGAGAATCGAATAATGATCATCATCCATCGTCTAAAAAAACATTTTAACGATCATTACCCGTATTTGCCGTGTGCTCCGAGTCGAGCAGTTGGAACACTCCAGCAAAGTGTTTCTTTGGTTGACTATTTTCTCGCAGCATCTTAAAGTGCTTTTCTCGTGATCCTTCCGACACAACCGCACAACAACTCATATTATCTAGAAGCCCATCATCCGCTACCTACGAGTCCACTACCACCAAAATCAACGGACATACACCAAGTTCGGGTGTGCACGCAGACAATGAACTTCTTCGACCCAAAAATAAATTAATAATAAGATTCCTTCAAAATACTCTTCTCCTGACCATCTAGAAGGCTGATTTGTTTGATTATCATTAATTTTCCAAATTTTAAAGGTTGACTCGTAACTTTAAGCACGTTGTTTAGCTTAACTATTTGTGACCCGTGACTCGAGCCAATGAGAAACTCCATTCATTGGAGGGTGGGGAGCGTCCAACACGCTGTGATTAAAAAAATTAGAACATGCTCTCGCGATGCATGCAATCTGGACTTTCATTTTCCTCCGAGACATGTCCGGCTTACGACTGAAGCTTCCCATCAGTCGCCCCACTCCTTGCAGTTCTTTATTTTTCTTATTTTTTTGATTGTTCCCATCACGAGAATAAGGGCATAAAAAGATCACATAGATACTAGCCGTCTGATGCGAAGTTCCCTTTGACTCGGATCTCCGTTTCCCCTCGGATCCCGTTTCCCCGGTCCGACCGACTCCTCTTTATATAATCCCCTGCCCATCTCCTTCTTCCTTCCCCCCTGATCTCCTCCTCGTTTCATTCTCCTCCTACCTTAATGGTGACCTGTTCCTCTTCTCGACGAAGAGAGGATTCGAGGTCTCCTGCGATCGCCTCCGATCCGATGGTCGTTGATCTTATGCGCTACTCTAAGATGGACGACCAGATCGCCATCCAGGAGGCGGCGACCGCCGGCCTCCGGAGCATGGAGCACCTCATCTTGCAGCTCTCCCATCACAAATCCCCGCAGCTCGACTGCAGGGAGATCGCCGATGTCACCGTCTCCAAGTTCAAGAAGGTGATCTCCATCCTCAACCGCACCGGCCACGCTCGCTTCCGGCGTGGCCCCACGGCGGCGCAGGCTCCCCAGACCCTGACCCTCGCGCCGATTCCCCTCCAGTCGCAGCCAACCCAGGCGGCGGCACCGCACCCGCCTCCTCCTCCTCCTCAAACCCTGACGCTGGACTTCACCAAGCCGAACCCGGGCACATACCCCCTTGTCGTCGAAGGCGGCGAGACCGCCAGCAGCCAGTACACCAAGGAGAGCTTCAGCATGTCGAATCCGATGTCCTCGGCGAACTCGTCGTTCATGACTTCCATCACCGGCGACGGCAGCGTCTCCAACGGTAAGCAGGGGTCATCCCTGCTGTTCCACCCGGTCACCCCTTCCGCCGGCAAGCCGCCGCTGTCCTCCTCTTACAAGAAGAAATGCCACGACCACGCCCATTCCGAGTACGTCTCCGGCAGCCGCTGCCACTGCTCCAAAAGAAGGTAACCAACCAATCACCAAGCGCTTTTTAGCGCGGACGCTCGCTTAGATCGGCGCATATATAGCAGCAAGCCTTACTCAGCTCCTTAGTTTGGTTCTTTGAATTAATTTTTTAAATAAACTAAAAAAAATGCAGGAAGTCTCGGGTGAAGAGGACGATCAGAGTTCCGGCGATAAGCGCGAAGATGGCCGATATCCCTCCCGATGAGTATTCCTGGCGCAAGTACGGGCAGAAGCCCATCAAGGGCTCCCCCTACCCGAGGTAGCTGACCATCCTGAGCGTCTGATCTCGATCTGACGGCTTATTCTTTGATCTAACTGGTCTCTTCTCGCAGGGGTTACTACAAGTGTAGCAGCCTGAGGGGGTGCCCGGCGAGGAAGCACGTGGAGCGGGCGCCCGACGATCCGTCGATGCTGATCGTAACGTACGAGGGGGAGCACCGCCACACCCAGAACCCTGCACCCGAGTCCACGGATGCTATCGTCACATATTCGTCTCCTCCAGTGAGATCTGATCAGATCTGATTGAGAGTTCCTGCGATGTCGTCCCTCCATCCGAGGAGGTGGTCCTCCTTGTATCTCGTCCTCGGATCCACTCCTCCTCCTCCTCTTTATTCTGTTTCTTTTAATGACTCCCCCCCACCCCCCACTTCTCCCCCCTCTCCTGGTTCGCAACTTTGTAGAGGAGGTTTGGTATTGTGTAAAGAAAAAGAAAACAAAATTGAAAAAGTAAAATCAGGAAAAGTTGACCAAAAGCAAGGGAATTGCGGGGAGGGGAGGTGGTCGCGGGGGCCGTTTTCAGAAGGCGGATTTGAGTTAGGTTTCGCGTCCGGGCGCCTCGTTGCTTCTTCCGTTGTTCCGGGCGGAGGTCAGAGGGCGCGGGGACCACGTGCCGTAACTGAACTTTGTCCGGGAAGCGGCCTAATGGAGGGAATGGTGGTGGCGGATGGGGATGTGGGTGGTGGGTCCCGCTGCCCCTCCCTCGTCACCGTTGACTGGCGTCAGCTTTCCTGGATCCAGCCGTGAACCGTGAACCAACATGCCTTCTTTATTCAATTTGCATTTGGATTTGTTTGCACAAATGTCAAAGGGGGCATTTATTACGACCTCATGGAGTCTCCCTCAAGTGCGTATACGCCCGAAAAAGAAAGGGAAGGAACATCGGGGATGCAGTGACGGAAGAGATGGATGGTGATATCCACCAATATCTACTGCTGTGTAGTTTCTTGGCAAAGTTTCATAATGGTGTAAGTTAGAGATTTTTAATGGGGAAGATCGACTTGCATCCAACAATATCTAATGTTGGGGGTGGTCCATGTCACATGGGAAGGGTCATTTTAGGAAGTAAAGCTGGTTTCTTGAATTTTTTTTTTTTTTTTTTTGACTGTTGAATATGACCAATGATTTCTTGTCTGTCAAAAGATGCTTTTAGCCATTCGATGTGTTCTCTTGGTTCAATTATTAAAAGACCGGTCTATTTTTTATTAAAGAATTTTAAATGGCCTGCCTACGGGAAGATCCCTTTTGGAAGACCAAGTAGATGAGGTTAGTAATGCATTAACAGGGAATAGTTTCTTGAGATGGCAGTCTACGACTTCTATGCATTCTCTCTTTATTTCTATTTTAGTTTTTCGGAAAATAAGTCTGCGTTCGGGGCTTTGGGATAAAGTTTTGAAAAATAATAAGAAAAAGGAACATACCGACAAATAAAAAGGAAAAAAAAAATATATATCCGTAGTATAAAAAAAAAAAAGGACAATGGAGCTTGCCGACATTAGATGTTGTAGTCAAACTAGCTATTCTAATTTCTCAAGGTTGGTGAAGAAATCTTGCTTCCATAACCCGCCTATAAGTAGCAAGTACCGAGTGTACTCCCAGGATGATACGATCCTGATCTTGGTTGCACTGCAACATATGATTTGGATATGCAGAACGGAAACTTTGTGATGCGGAAGCACATTTGAGTGGAGAATATGGAATAAGAGGCTTACGTTGGGATATAGTTGGACCTAGCATCCCATAGTGGAATCTGATTTGACTAATTTGCCATTGTGGGAGAAGTTCGTAACCACCTTTCCCCTTCCATGTGCCACCAAATCTATTCGTCGGAACATGTTGACTTGAAGTTTGGGCAGTGTAGAAAAGTATTCAAGTTTATTTCATATTTCATTAAACTCTCGCATGATTCAATATCCCTTTCTTGTATGGAGCCATTAATTCAACGTAGTGGGTGGAGGTTTGACAGCAAATATCCCACTTAATTATAAGGGCGAGGTGGTGGGAGGAGTCAATTCCCACTTTGCATGGCCTTTGGTGGAAGAACGAAAAGGATAGCAGTGAGCATCGTATTTGCATCAATTAAAGGGTCTTCAATCCTGCAATGGCATGTAGACGACGCAGCTAAGATCGATGTAGGTTAACAAGATCTAGATGTTATTTTCAAGCTCATAGAGTTCCAAATAATCCAGTTAGGAGGAAATTTTAAAAATCTAATCAATCGTAAATTCTCTTGCAAAATAGTTGACGAGAAAAATAGATATCATAATACGGATAGCCAACCAAGCCTGAGCTTAGCTTGGAGCGCCCCGAGTCTAACCAGTTTAGTTAACGGCGGGTTCAAGCTTGGCTAGGCCGCAAGCCAATCTTGGCCGGAATTATTGCGGTACGCATCTGATGATTCGAGGGCAGTGCAAGATGAAGAGTTCGGCCTTTCCCGATTAACCTATAAGCCAAGCTTCAAGGTACAAGCTGGAGACCGGAGCTCGACTCATTTTTGCGCAACCCAAGCTCAAGTTGTTCGTGGACGGCTTGGCTCATCCAAATATTTTAAAGGGGAGAGAGAATCTTACGGCAACAATAGTACCTTTGTCCAGGAGAATTTATGCCCCACTTTATCACATGGTCAACTAAGAAACACTAAAAAAGAAAAAAGAAAAAAACAATAGTTCATAGAATATAATCTTCGGTCACGGTTCCCTAGATATTGGTCTGTCTACAATTGGATTCTGTGGACAAGTCCATCGGCAAGGTTAACCATGGTTAGAGGCGAAAAGAGTCCATGAGCCACAGTGCCCTCGGGATGTGGGTGGGCTCGACCGGCCATGACTTGCCAGCTGGGCCCTTTGACTTGGGTTGTGGTCCTGCGGAGAAGATAACACGAAGTTAATGTGAGAGGGGTCCCACCGCCCACTATAGTGGAAAGTAGCGAACCATAGGTTCTAGGCCATGGCACATCACATATTTATATATATGTTTTTTGTTTTTTTTTTCCTTCGTCTGTTTGTTTGTATCCAAGAAGGTCCACCTCCCTTCCATTCTTTCCTTCTTTGCCGGACCCAAGGGACAAGGGTGGAGCCGTTTGATAGCGCCCTGTTCCTAACTCCAGCAATAAGGAGTGAAGTTTATACCAAGGGCCCAACTTTCTTGAAGGGCCACAGAAATCCTCGTCAAAATGAGGGATTGAGAAAGGCCTGAGTTGCGTGCCCTTCTGGGTTGCTTCGTTCCAGCCGTTTCATGGACCCCCGTCGTATGAATCTCCCATGCATTATCGAATAATAAATGGGTCAACCCCTGGTAGGTTTGCAAATCCAAAATTTAATCTTCTCCATTAATGCCTACACTGCATGCGCTGTATGGTTATTTACATAGCGAAATAAAGTCGATCTTTTTTATCACCCCATTCATCTCCGGTATAAGAATATAATCTTCTAGAAGGTGCTTCAATGATGTGATGTGATGAAGGAGAAAACAATATAAGGGAGATAAGCCTTCAGCCAAAGAATAGTCAATAAGCATAAATTGGAAATTTATATTGGCTTGGTGCTGGAAAGAAAAAACCTAAGATTTTATTCAACTAGGGCGAATATGGCGGTGTTTGCACATTAAAAGATAATAAGTTATCTTAAATTTCATGAAAACATGTTTTCTTTCTTCATGCGCAAAATGAAGGAAAAAGATCTGAAGCGAGAAAAGAATTGGGCTAAAATTGGTTTCCACTCTAGGATTCTTATTTGAACCTGGACCCCCACTGATTTGAACAAATTTCTAGACCAGAGACGGTGGAAGCAAAATCCACTTTCTTGCAAGTTTTGTCGAGAAGAAATTAAGTTTGTGTTGGCTCTAGACTTTAGAATTCAGAGCTGGGAGTGCCATCCTTTTCTAGATTAGCGGACCATTGACTAATGGGACCGCAAGAAAAAGGTTTTGGTTCGGTAACCTCCCAAATTAGGTTTTGACCCTTATTTTTCTTCATTCTTTTTTGTTTTCCATTAAAAGAATTGATGGGGAATTCCCGTGATTTCAAAAGATCAAATTACTTTACGTCTTGCAGTGTATAAATTATAATTTAGAGTCCAACACACTTAATTATTTCAGATCATTCGAATTTTAGTAGGCCATTGTCATTCCATTTCATTCAAATATGTATGTGCATGCAGAAAGAAATAGGATGGGAGTGCACTTACGATTTAGAAATTGCATGTAATAGCATAGAGATATGTAACAAGTTGGTTTCATGAGCGAAAACACTAATACAACGGTCTATCCATCAACGAGGTGCAAATCATGTGGTTCGTGTATGGTATCCAACTCCCAGTGGTTATTAGTCATTTTGCACCAAATCATATCGGTCCTCTGGCCAGACCACCTTAATAACCCAACAATTATATCTTTTCATGATTATAGCTGACAATTTTTCTTGGAATTAAACTAAATTTATGAAGTCTTTTTTTGAAAAAGGATCTAGTCTAATCCAAAACTTATCCTTGAGCCATTTTATTTATAAAACATTATTAATTGAAGTAGATCCATCGCTCGTGAATGAATTAATGATGATGACGATGATGATGGTGGTGGAATGTGCTTTTTTTTATTAGACTAGTCCAACCAAAAATTCCACCCTATTCGCGGGTAAAAAGGTTCGAGCATGAGGCTGGGTAAAGTGTCTAAATTTGCATGTCCCATTTTCCAAAGAAACTTAGTCACCCACGAGTCAACAAAAGGTGTGGACGCATTGGAGTTTTGCTGATATATATACCTTTCAACACGTGTAAAATCTAAATCAGTCTTGGAGAGCCGTCAATAATTAAGCCATACCTCACTTCATTATTTGAACGAAATTTGCTTAAACAAACAACGTTGTTTACCCTCAGCGTGAGATTTTATATAAATAAAACCAAAGACTTATGTGTACGCTACTTTTTGTTTTCCTTAAAAATAAGAACAGGAAAGGATGGCATCTAGACTTGGCTCAAAACTTGGACTTGCACGCTATTTAATGAGAAAAGGA
Organism: Cocos nucifera; assembly: GCA_006176705.1. Lineage (NCBI taxonomy): Eukaryota > Viridiplantae > Streptophyta > Magnoliopsida > Arecales > Arecaceae > Cocos > Cocos nucifera. Next base: position 2,138,012 of record QRFJ01000083.1, read on the forward strand.
GTACTATATTCACACACATACATCCAAAAAGATTTAAAATTTGATAAGATTTTTATTCGAATTAGATTAAATTATAAAATAATTATAATTATTATTTTTTTAAAAAAATTATCATGCTTGTGAGATAATTTCTTACTGTTATAATGAAAATTTTTATTCTACCAATTTAACTTGTTTATTTATTATTTTTCCATACTAGTTGGAGTTCCAACTCTGCATCTCTCTCTCTCTCTCTGTGTCAAAAATCTTGGACTCCAATCATCTTTGTCCTTTGCAATCCAATCCCAAGTAGTTCGGGTAGGGACCAACGGCGCTCAAAGTTTTCATCTCTTTGAATTGACAGTTTCTTTCCATGTTAGATTCGAACATGAACCATCTTTAGATGGGTCAGTATGTAAATAATGTGCTAGAAAAATATTTTATATACCGTATAGTCTGCGATGATTTATGTACGGGGTTGAAAGAAAAAAAAGTTCAAATACTGTACTCCAGCTTTGTGTAATTACAACGTGCGGTGCAGCTCATTCTACATCGCGCATGGCATGATAAGAATTTTTTTTATTTTGCGGTTATGCGGACGGAACGGTGGCAGTCGGCCAAACAGCGTGACGTGATGGTCCGTAGTTGGCTCGACGAAAGGAAATGACCTCATCACACTTATTATAACGAACGACCACAACTTTAGAAATTTAAACCTATGGATTTGTTTACACGATAATTTGCATCATCCATGAGAAAAAATCGGAAGAACATTATCACAGTTGTCATTATTAGGGGGGGGAAAAAAAAAAAGGGAGGATGGAAAACCATAAAAAAGAAGGAAAAAAAAAAAAAGATTGCAATGTGCAAGAATAGGACACATCTTTTTCACTAGGGTCAATAGATGATGCTTGTTGTTTATATTCATTCTACGTCGTCATTGCAGTTTATTAATACATTTTCATAACTTGGGTCTACGTCCTCGTCATATATTGATGTAGGATCATGACATCCTTTCTTTATAAATAACTCACTTGATTAATTTTCAATGAATGGTTAAAAAATCATTGGACTGGCCGTTACAGTCTAAAACGTGATACTAAAAAAATTGCCGGCTGGGCATTTTGCAATCTAGTGATTAGCGGATGCACCAATTATGCTCTCCAAAGGGCAACAAACAAATAAATAAATAAAACACCTATACCACTTGTTGCAATCCAGTGATCGGTGAATAGAGAGTCTGGCTTGTGCACGTAAAGTTGCTGGTGGGGAATCATTTGATGGTTAAATTAATCAAAAATTTTAGAAAATAGATAAAAAAAATAAATAAATAAAAGCATGGATTAGTGCCAAAATCTGTTTATCCTGCACCCCGCTTACTTGTTCCTTTATAAAGGTGAAAATAATAACTCTCGAGAACGTGAAAGTTAATGACTTTTGAGATTATGGAGAATTAATGATGACATAATCATTTTGGTCCATAATTGATTAGTTATGAGCAGTTAATGCTTTTATCATGCTTCGATCCGAGTAGCATAACTGGTGATAAATAATTTGTTTGATCCCAGCATAACTGGTGATAAATGATTTGTGTCGGTTTTGTAACGAATGGCAAGATCCAAATGTTTGGTCGTGTTGTTAAGTCATCGTTAAGATGGTCGGTGTAACCATAAAATCGAATTCTCGTTTTTAGTTGGATATCCAAATAATATATCCCAACACCACTCGTTCCAAAATTTCTTCCATGCCACTGGTCGCCGGTTCTACGTGATCTTTCTCAGAAAAGAATTCAATGGAATTTAGCCCTGCAAGGAGGATCCGATAGGCGGACAGGAAAATCGTCCCACCGTGTTTCTTGTTTTGTCGGCATCCTCCGTTTGCTTATATCATGAAATAGTCGATAGATCGTGACGTGTGGACCTGCTCATGGATCAGGCCACGTTGGGCTTGGACCAGGTCAGCCCAAGACCCAAGCCCAATCTTTACTCCAATTTCACGCTTCAAGCTAGACCTCGCCCTTCGCGACCTTCTTTTTAATACTTTAAAACATTTTTGGAAAAAAAATACTAAACGTGAAGAATTAAATATTGGCGGTAACTTACAAAATATCTATTACTCTATTGAATTCATATATCAATAACAATTTTCAATTAAGTTTACAAATACGTCAAACATTAACAAATAACATGAGAAAGACCAAAGAAATTTGAATTGGACCGGACTTTTATCCTCCTAGTCCAAGTCCGGCTTATTTATTAGTTGCCCATTTTTATTTCTCGACCAGGCCGACCTGTTAATTGGTCCACCAACATGGTAAATTCCATTTCGAGGAACAAAAAATGTAGTTCAGCAACGGTGCGTGCGTGCTGATGATCCTAAATGTATAGATTGCTGGCTAAACTACCACTCACTTCACCAGATTGATGTGGTAAGTTGTGATTGACCAAGCAATAAGTAGGGCCTGGCTCACACCACCCACCCCCCAACCTCTCGGGTAGTGCATTGATTTGCGGTTGCTATAATCAGTACTGAGAAAAACCAATTTCTTTGTCTGGTCGGCCCCATCAATTTATATTTAGCACCCTCGTCCATGTACATCTCCCATGTGGGTTTGGTTCCATGCTCACGTGCTAAGTCCTTAACTCACATGTGAAACGAGAATGGTTGCCCTGATTTCTACTCCTCAAGAGTAGAAAGAGGTATGGTGGGTAGACCGTCCGAATCCGGCAGGCCTTAAATGAGTCATAGGCCGGTGGGTAATCCTGGGACTCAGGCTCCAGTCGATCTGGGATTGGGCTCCAATTCCTAAGAGCCCATCTCGGCGAGCATTTTAACCTCTCCCTTTGCGAGGATGGCTTCAGAATATTGAAAAAAACCGCTTGATATGGAAGTGGATAACTGAATTCATAGTGTTAAAGGAATTGCTTCGGCAAATCTTCCCACCGGGTGGACCACTAATGTTACACCTATCGTGGGTTTATACAGCACGTCGATTCCCTAGAGAGCTTCCATAATTTGCAGGACAAACGTCACACCAAACAGCCGGCTTTCGCTTTGGATAGGCTTGGAATGATATCTGCCACACTAACTCCTCCTCCGTCCCAAAGCTAATCCATTCAACATATGACCGGCATTTAGAGGCATTGAAGTTCCTATCACCAGCTCATCTGTCTTGTGCTTTTCTGAATACAGAAACATACGGTTCATGTTACAGGCCCACCAACCATATTTCCTTACCTGCAATCTCTTTTTTTTTTCCCCCCCCTCATAAACGCATATATATATATATAAAAGAACTGCGCATGAAGCCATATAATAATTTCTTGATACGATCCAATTTGTCTCATGCCTGCACCCTACACCCTCGCGTGCAAGCATGGGCAATTTCTCCTCTTCGATGGAAGGAGGACGAGAGCCCATTCCTTTGAAGGCAACAAGTTGGTCTGGTATGTATATGGGTCCTCCATTTCGGGTGTCATGGAGATCGGACGGTCACGCTCGACCGCACGGTCGGTGAGGCGAACTCGGATAAAAGAGGACGAGACGCGATGGGAGGAACTCGGAATGCTGGATAGGCCCTGAAGCCCTGTAGTCATATTATGCTGTACTGGCATTGCAAGTACTAAATAGGACTGGAAAGGAGCGGGAAGGACCCGAAATCGAGTGATTCATTTCTTACTGGCGTTAGATGGGATCGATTTCAAATTTTATTTTATCAAATCCATCATATATTTTGGTAAAATAGCGTGAGGAATAATTAGCAATCCACATCTCATTAAATTTGGGGGACCACCGCATATATATTGTAACAAAGAGCGTAAGGTAAGATTAACTGAATAAAATTTATAACTAAAAAGAATAACATTATTAGAGCGGAAATGGACCGTGAAAATATAGATCACTAATTCTAAATCGATATGGATTTAGGCCAGATTGGTCGAGGTGTGTCCTGCAAAGTCATGGCATTTTGTAATTTTTAAAATAAGTGATCATGACATTGTAATGTGCAATATTTTGTATTTAAGAAAATCTAAAAGAAAATAAATATTGAATTCTGAACTTAGTGACCAGCAACCAAACGCCTCCTAGAAAATATTGTCTTTTTAAAATTTCAAACACTTCCAAGTCATGGAAACGATTCAAAACCATAATTTTTAGCCTAAAATTTCTAAATACAATTTTAATGGTTCAAATCCAATCTATGTGTTGCAAAATCCAAACGACTTCCATTCAGATTGGGTCGAGCTATTTTCAAATTAGTTTGCAATCGAAACCGAGCATGACCCCTTTCTCTCGTTGTCCTAGGTTAAATAATGGGGAGTCCAAACTCCAAACTAAATTTTAGCATCCGCGTTTCAATTTCTTAGTGTTTGGGAGTGCAAATATCTCGCAAGTCCTGTTTTTTATTTGAAGTCTACTTCTTTAGCAATGTTAAGACATATATGATGCACGTGATGGAAATCATGCAGTCCACTCATCTTCTTTTATTCTCCACCCTTTCTAGGATTAGCAACGGATCGGCTCAGCCCATAACCATATCCATCCCATAAGTAAAAATTTCATGCTCATATCCATCTCGAATCGGATTGAATATATAAGAAGAATTGATCGGATCAGATCGGATCGAATATATATAAATAATATAAAATTATCAAAATTTTGAATGAGAGATATATATTAAGATTATCTCGGATTGGATATGGTTCTAGGCATATTATTATCCGTACTCGATCCAAACCTATTTCATATATTTTTTAAAAAAATTCATATCTGTTAGGGATAAATCCCGCTCCTACCGAAGTCCGATTCGATGCTCAGTCTAATGCAACAGGTAGCCACGGAAGAGCTTTAGCGGACGGATCTTAGCCGAACTTCACCATCCTTTCGGACTTCTTGGTAGCCAAACTTCTTGCGGACTCCTCCAGTAGCCAAGCTTCTACGGAAGCCGAACTCCTTTCGGACTCCTCCAGCAGTCGGACTTCTACGAAAGCCGAACTCCTTGCAAACTCCTCCAACAGCCAGGCTTCTATGAAAGTCGAACTCTTTACAGACTGTTGACGGATTCCTACAGGCAATCCCACTACTGAATGGTTACACAATAATAACGATCGGCATTTATCAAGTCAATAACGATCGACATTTATCAGGACGGTTACGACGGTCATTAATCAAGACAGTTACAACGAGCTCCGCCTATAAAAAGGACCCTCCTGATACGCTTAGGCCAGGTTTTAAAAACTCTTCTCTCCTCCTCAAACTCTGCCGAACTCCACACTGAGTACTTCATTTCTGTTGGCCAGAGCTAATTTGACCGTTGGAGGATCCTGCCGGAGCTACCCACATTGGCTCCGGACGGAACTTTATTTTGCAGGTCATCGACGGCGACCTCGTCCCCTTCCACTTCAGTTCAATCCGACGTTAAACCAAATTCTGCACCAACAGATTTGGTGCTAGAGGAAGGGCCCTCTGTTCTTGAGGTTCCCTCGATCTTAAAGTAGTGCAAAGCAGCGATCTAGAGTTCTTCCCAGAAAAAATGCCTTTCAGGAAAGCTTCGACCCGACGATCAACGATCTCCGCAGTCCGATTCTATTCAGATCTGTCTGCTCCCACTCTAGTCCCGGCAACCCAGGTTCCATCTATAGTTGCGCTGGATGCGGAGCAGTTCAACCTACTCGTCCAGCAAGTTCGTGGCCTCATGGAGACAATGCAGGCGGTGCAGCAACCCCGACGGTGACTCCACCAGGAAACCCACCATCGGGATGTCGAAAATCGGCTCCAAGGAAGAATACCTGAGCTAACGTACCCGTCGCTCATGAAAAGAGAAAATAAAGAGCAAAGGATCCATGTTCGGATCATGGTTCTCTTATGATTTGTAGCCAAAAGCCCCCCCAAGATTTGCAACCAAGACGACGTCCTCGATCACAGGCTACGAAAGATGGACCGACGGATTGAGGAGCTCGACCACATCACTTCGGTTCACCATGCCGACGTCCGCACCGATCCTCCTTTCTCTCTCTAAATTATGCAAGAGTCCATCCCGCCGAACTTCGAGTTCCCTCAATTCGAAAGCTATGATGAAACTTTTGATCCAGTTGATCATCTAGAGGCCTTCCGGACCATAATGCTACTCCACGGTGCTTCAGATGCCATACTGTGCTGATCCTTCCCATCTACCTTAAAGGGAACAGCGAGAAATTGGTACTCGGCATTAAATCGGGTACGATCTTCTCTTTTGATCAGATGAGCCATCAGTTCGTGGCTCACTTCATCAGCAGCCGATGTCCGCACCGAAGTTCGGATTTTTTGATGAATGTCAAGCAGAAGCAGGAAAAATCCATTCGGACTTATGTCATCCGATTTAACGCTGCGGCATTGGAGGTCCGGGACCTGGACCAGCCCATTGCGATGGCCGCGCTCAAGGGTGGCCTTTAGAAGAACGACTTGCTGTTCTCCCTGGAGAAGAAGTATCCCAGGGACTTCGCCAATCTGCTGGCTCGGGCCGAGGGATATGCCCGTGTGGAAGAAGCCTTCAAATTGAAGGATGAAGAAGTCATAGGAGAACAGCGGACGAATGAGTCTGATAGACCCACCATCAATAGAGGGCCGAGAGAAGTTCGGTCGCACTCGCGAACTCCCCTTGAGCGCAAACGAGCCCGAACTCCTCGAGCTCGTCATCGAGGAAGCCCCGATAGAGGGACACAAAGTTCTCCCCCTAGGAGGTTTCACGAAAGGGCGAAATGAAGTTCGATCGTGCTCATGAACTCCCCTCGAGCGGAGCAAGGCCGAACTCCCCCTCAAGCTTGTCATTAGAAAAGCCCCAACAAAAGGACATGAAGTTCTCCCTCAGGAGGTTTCACAGAAGGACCGAGTGAAGTTTGGTTGCGCTCACGGACCCCCTCCAAGGTGCAAGTGAGCCCAAACTCCTCGAGCTCGCCATCAAGGAAGCTCCGATAGAAGGGTGCAAAGAAGTCCTCCTCCCAGAAGGTTCCACAACTACGCCCCCCTCAGTGCTTCTAAGGCTCAAGTTCTGATGGAAGTTAAGGACCAAGTACCAAGATCAGGAGAATTACGATCTCCCCCAAACAAGCGTGATCAAAGCAAGTTCTGTCTTTACCATCGCGACCACGACCACGATACTGAAGAATGCGTTCAGCTCTGAGAAGAAATCAAGGAGCTCGTCAGGAGAAGCTAGTTGGATCGATTCCTCAGACGCCAGCCTAAAGCATGAGAAGATCGACCAAGGGCTCTGCCGTAGTCAGGAACAACAAAAAGGTCGGTTGCCTTTCGTACCATCGATGCCACAACAAGTTCGCTCCAAATTGAGAAGGCCAGCATGAGATGGAGGAGGTTGCTCGGCTCGGAGCTTATCGCCTAAAGAAACTCGGAGAGACAATGCTTCCACAACCCTGAAACATAAAAAATCCGGAGATGCACTGCCAGTAACTTTCTTTCAATAAAATTCTTCTGCTTCGATAATATTGTTTCTGGTGCAAGAATTACATGATGACAAAAAAAAATGAGCGAAAGTGGCCCGGTAGGAATAGGAAGAGAATCTCGTCTTAACACGAGCAAAGTCGAAGACCTCGTTTACCTAGGATGGGATGGGGGGAGAGGCCCTAACAATGGCCCTTATGTGCCCCCACAGTCCGTTAGAAATAGGAGGAGAACCTCGTCCTAACACGAGCAAGGTCGAAAGCCTCGTTCATTTAGGACGGGATGGGGGGAGAGGTCCTGACAATGGTCCTTATGTGCCCCCATAGTCCATTAGGAACAGGAGGAGAAACTCGTCCTAATGCGAGCAAAGTCGAAGGCCTCGTTCATTTAGGATGGGATGGAGGGAGAGGCTCTGACAATGGCTCTTATGTGCCCCCACAATCCGTTAGGAAAAGGAGGAGAACCTCGTCCTAACGCGAGCAAAGTCGAAGGCCCCGTTCACCTTAGACGAGATGGGAGGAGAGGCCCTGATAATGGCCCTTATATGCCCCCACAGCCTGTTAGAAACAGGAGGAGAACCTCGTCCTAATGTGAGCAAAGTCGAAGGCCTCGTTCACCTTAGACGAGATGGAGGAGAGGCCCTGACAACGGCCCTTATATACTCCCACAGCCCATTAGGAACAGGAGGAGAACCTCGTTCTAACGCGAGCAAGGTTGAATGTCTCGTTCACCTTAGACGAGATGGGGGAGAGGCCCTGACAGTGGCCCTTATGTGCCCCCCATAGTTCATTAGAAACAGGAGGAGAACCTCGTCCTAATGCGAGCAAAGTTGAACCTCGTCCTAACACGAGCAGGTTAAAGACCTTTAACCTTGGCCGCAGGAGATAAGATCTCCCCCGAGGCAACCTCGGTGGGAGATAAGATTTCTTCCAAGCGACCGCGTCAATCTCGACTAGAGATCAGACCTCCCCCGAGCGTCCATATTAACCTTAGCTGCAGGAGACGAGATCTACTTCAACTTTGGCTGAAGATGAGATCTCCCCTGAGCTTCGATTTGAACCAGCACGAAACTCAAAAGAGGACATCGGCAGTCGCCTTTTTCATACTCCCTTATTTCGAGTTTCAAACTCGGAAGTGTGGGAACTATTGCCGGGGATAAATCCCACTCCTGCCGAAGTTCTGTTCGATGCTCAGCCTAATGCAACAGATAGCCACGGAAGAGCTTCAGCGGACGGATCTTAGTCGAACTCCATCATCCTTTCGGACTCCTTGGTAGCCGAACTCTTTGCGAACTCCTCCGGCGGCTGGGCTTCTACGGAAGCCAAACTCTTGGCGGACTTCTCCAGCAGCCGGGTTTCTATGGAAGCCGAACTCTCTGCGGATTTCTCCGGCAGCTGAGCTTCTATGGAAGCCGAACTCTTTACAGACTATTGACGGATTCCTACAGGCGATCTCATTATTGAACGATTAGACAATAATAATGATCGGCATTTATCAAATCAATAACGATCGGCATTTATCAGGACGGTTACGACAGTCATTAATCAAGATAGTTACAACAAGCTCCGCTTATAAAAAGGATCCTCCAGATACGCTTAGGTCAGGTTCTAAAAACTTTTCTCTCCTCCTCAAAATTTTGCCGAACTTCATACTGAGCATTTCATTTTTGTTGGCCAGAGCTAACTTGACCGTCGGAGGATCCTACCGGAGCTACTCCCACCGACTTTGGATAGGATTTTATTTTGTAGATCACCGACGACGATCTCATCCTCTTTCACTCGAGTTCGATCCAACGTTAACCAAATTCTGCACCAATAATATTCATCCTAAATTTTAATCATCCTAAGTTTCAATCAAAATGGATAAAATTGCAACCCGTTCCCAGCCATTCGATTTCGACAGTTTGCCATATAGACCGGATACATTTGATCGGTCGCTGCTGAGGGGAGCACCGCGCCAAGGCGGTGGTAGCAGGAGAGATCCAGATTCTAAATGCCACACCATCCTATTCTATCCTAATTCTACCATCATTCCACCGGTAATTATATTACATTTCGGGGGACCCGATATCCGCACCAAGCCGTCCCTGGCTTGCCTTTCGCAATCACTTTTATTTTTCTGCCGTACCAGAGAGCGTTAGCGTAAACGCATGATGTTATCCTGCTGAAAAGTTATAATTATTTTATCAAGAGCCGGCATCGATGAAACGCAACCTCGTTAGCTTCGCATGATCCGTTTCGGTAACCTACAAGCAATTTTAAGTTATCACTAAGCCAATATGGGCGAGTGTTTCTTTTTGTATAACATATATATATATATATATATATGAGCTTGGGTCATGTGGACCTTTGGATGTCTGCTGCACATGGCCAAATGTCACAAGAAATTTAGAAGGACGCATCTCGTTGTTGGGAAATTGTTTATAAGCCTTGTAGGGACTAGGGAGCAAGACTAGGTCGAGCCAAATGTACCGAAGGTCGACCCTTAAAAGTCCATGTTTCTCTTTAATTTACACTGAAGAGTTTATGGAAATTCATTTAAATATCACTTTCAAGATGTATTGAATTGATCCTCCTACCTCTTTTTTGTTCCTTGTCCTTTTATATGCTACTAGATTTAGAGAGGTACCGGTAAGACGGATTTGACTACAACAAACACGAAACGTTCTTATTAGACCTGAGCCTAAAACAAATCAAATTAAAATCTATATCCACATCCAGTTTTGGACCAAAAAAAAAAAAAAAAAAAGTCGGGTACTAGGTCAAGGCTTGGATAGAAATAAGATATTTAACAATTATTTTGCTGAACTATTGAACTACTTAAAAATAATTTAATATATCCAAAATCTTCACTTGAACTGTGAGATGTGGATATATATATATATATATTTGTATGAATGCACAGTATGAATATAATTAAACATGAATCTAATCTAATGAGACTTTAGGTCTAATTTTGGAATCCAAGTTGCTTGATTTATTTTTCATACATTGCTCCTATATTATGGATTGGTTTCGGATCAAGTTAATTGGTTATCCACCTTCAATACTACTCTTAGCCACGAGATTCAATCTCATCTATTAGTTATCTTATTATTTATCCTTGTGACAACTAATTATATCACACCAAAAAAGCAGTAATCGATGATGCACTTCATGCACGTATCGTTCGCTGTTTGTGATTCGATCTGGGGCAGGTGTGAGCTATGTAGCAATTTTGCTCGGTGGAATGTGGAAGAAGGAAGGAAGTACGTGCTCTGGTGTCGATTGAGCTCCAATTGCTATTGGTTCACACTTTAAGTGAAAGGGAAGTTTTGCATTTTAACCTGCAAAGCAACCTGACATTAATAATTGTATTTTTTCACATGGCCCAGTTGCGAGAGTCAATTGCCTTGGAGGTTCATGAAATTATTGTAAGCAAGATTTGGAATTCTTATTTCCTTAGTTACCGGTCAACCTGATGCAGCCGTTTCTTCATTTGTCAGCAAATCATTTATAGTTTTATCTTTCTATTATAGCATGAAATAACATTTGTTGCAACATGTAAAACAAAAAATTTATTTTTTTAAGATTAAAATTTTCTCCTTTTTCTTTTCTTTTTTTTTTTAACGCAAACATTTATCATTATTTCTTTAGTTGTTCTTCTATAAATCAAGATAGTATTTTGCCAAGAAAGTTAAATAGGATCATATCAAGATCATGTTTTTCTCGTGTTCGTATAATTTTAGGGATCATATAATAATCTATATCAAATTTTTTTTATTACCTTAATTACATATCGAGTTATATTATTTTTCTTTATTAATATAGTCTCGGATCGATTTTAGAGATTACATAACAATTTATATCAATTCATAATATATATATATATTTTTTATTAGCATGATCTTGTATTAAACTTTTATTTTTTTATTAGCTTGACCTTATTAGAGCAATTTTTTAGGATCATGCAATAATATGTATCAGTCTATAATATTTTTATTTGTTAGGATGATCATATACCGATCTATATTATATAGAATTTATATATTATTATATATAATTTTTAAAATATATTAAATATAATAAAGTATAGCTACAGTGATATTATTTTTTTTTTCTTTTGTTACTCATTTTTCTTTTCTTCTGCAAATGTTTTAACATCTTGAATTTTATTGCTACCCAACATCCTGTATTTTGGTTTCTATATTAATAAACCAAAGTTATTAAACCATTAAAAAATTTCAAAAGATGTTAATTAATTTTGATACGTGATCCTCTATAACGTATAGAATGACACACCATTCGAGATGGATCAACTAAGCCATCCTAAGATCTAAAATAAATATAAGACATAAAATTATATTTATAAAAAATTATAAAAAAAATAACTATAAAATATAAAAATTAAAAAAAATTATTAAAAAATAAAAACTAAAACTTCATAAAAATATATGAATCCCTATATATATATATATATATATATATATATATATATATATATATATATATATATATATATATATATATATATATATATATATATATATAAATCTTTTTTCTTTTTTTTTTTCTCATATATTTCGCATATTCTTTCATACCTAAAGATATATTTAAATAGAACATAATATTAATAAAAATTTAATTCATATTTAAATTAAATAATTAAAAATCCATTAAATATAAACATTTAAATTAAATAAAATAATTATATGATACATTAAAAAAATAAAATGAGATCTTAAAATTATTAGAATTAATAATAAATTAAAAATAAATTTTAATTAAATTAGAATTTGATAACGTTATCCAGTGAATGAGAACCATCGAATCAGCGCCGGTTACGATTCTCATCTTTATATCCTTGTGGTACACTTTCTCTCTCCTTTTAATGGTGATAAAATGTCTGTGCACCCCTTATAAGCTGGCCAACAGCATGCCACCAACCCAGAGGCGGGCGCTGACATCAAAACAGGCCCATTAGAAATTTTTTTTTTTTTTTTTTTTTTTTTCTGTTTTTATAAAATTCCTTCGAGGAGCCGTTTAAAGTTTAAAGCAAAAAAAAAAAAAAAATCCGCAAGGAGATCACATCCATTGTTTTTTGGTATTATAGACTAATCTCCCCACCAGAAAATCCCCAGGAACTCAATGGACCACTTGAAAAGCCCCATAAGACTGCCACCAAGCAAACAAACAAAAATCAAAGAACAAACTGATCAGCAACCAGACCCCCTCCAATCCCACGCTTCCACCTCCAAAAGTCTCCTCCCCTCTTTCCACCTCACCTCCCAAAGGCCCCACTGATTCCACTCCTTCGCGGGATCCCTCTCCATCCTCCGCTCACCAGCCCAATCATCCCGGCAAGAAGGAAAACCCCCTTTCTTTTCCGTCCACTTTCCAACAACGCTTTTTTTTTTTTATAAGTTTATTTCCTCCCTGAGTGGTCTTAGCTTCTCGCTTGTCACCACCTTTCCGCCACCCTCCCATCTCCATCCCATCTTTCCTTTCCGTATTTTACGAGATTAGCCCAACGTTCAACTCTTCCCCTCTTCCTCTAAAACTAAACTCAATCTCTTCTTCCACAAACCCTTATAATTTTCCCAACAAAACCCCTCTGAAAGGCACCGGTGCACCACGAAAAAACCGCGTATCTCCAATCCGGTCAAAACATCAGTTGGTCCACCGCTTCTCAACCCCCCTCTTATTCATCGATCCCCATCATCCTAATATCTTCCAGCATAAAAAGTATGCCGACCCTTCTCTTCTCCATCATCTATCCTGGCTAGAGTTGGAGAGTATCGCGTCCGGTTCCACCGCCACAACTTGCCATTTCTAACGTCGCGTCAGGTTTAATCGAGGGTTTTGGGGTGATCATGAAGATGGATACGGCGGAGCGAGGGGACATCGCGAGCCTTGTGGCCGCCCGGCGGTCGCTGCGGGCGAGTCTGGACAAGTCGCTGGCGCTGTCGGCGGCGTTGGCCCGCGCCGGTCCCCGCCTCGACGAGATCCAGCAGCGCCTCCCCTCCCTCGAGGCCTCCGTCCGCCCGATCCGCGCCCACCGCGACGCCCTCGCTGCTGTCGGCGGCCACATCGACCGCGCCGTCAGCCCCGCTGCCGCCGTCCTCAAGTTGTTCGACGCCATCCACGGCCTCGAGCGGCCCCTCCTCTACGACCCCGATGCGGACCTCCCCGGCTACCTCTCCGTCCTCAAGCGCCTCGAGGAGGCTCTCCGCTTCCTCTCCGACAACTGCGGCCTCGCCGTCCAATGGCTCGACGACATCGTCGACTACCTCGACGATCATTCCGTCGCCGACCCTCGTTTTTTATCCACTCTCAAGACCTCCCTCGCCGCTCTGAAGACCTCCTCCTCCCCCCTCGACGGGGGGCTCTTAGATGCCGCCCTCGACAAGCTCGAGGCCGAGTTCCGTCGCCTCCTTTCCGACCACAGCACTCCCCTCCCCATGCCCTCCTCCGCCGCCGGCGACATTGCCAACGGCGGTGGCGCCGTCATCGCCCCCGCCCCTCTTCCGGTCCCGGTCATCCACAAGCTGCTCGCCATCCTCGAGCGTATGATCGCCAACAACCGCCTCGACCGCTGCGTCGCCGCCTACGTCGACGTCCGCAGCTCCAACGTCCGCGCCAGCCTCCGCGCCCTCGACCTCGACTACCTCGAGGTCACCCCTGTCGAGTTCGACGACGTCCAGAGCATCGAGTCCAACATTGACCGTTGGGGCAGCCACCTCGAGTTCGCCGTCAAACACCTCTTCGAGGCCGAGTACCAGCTCTGCACCGAGGTCTTCGAGCGCGCCGGACCTCCCGACGTCTGGGCCGCCTGCTTCGCCGAGATCGCCGCCCAGGCGGGCATCCTCGCCTTCCTCCGCTTTGGGAAGACCGTCGCCGAGGCCAAGAAGGACCCCATCAAGCTGCTCAAGCTCCTGGACATCTTCAACTCCTTGAACAAGCTCCGGCTGGACTTCAATCGGCTCTTTGGTGGGAAGGCCTGCGTCGAGATTCAAAATCTCACTAGGGATCTCATCAAGAGGGTGATCGATGGCGCCTGCGAGATCTTCTGGGAGCTTGTGGTTCAGGTGGAGCTACAGAGGCAAACGCCGCCGCCCTCCGATGGTGCCGTTCCGAGGCTGGTGGGCTTCATCACGGATTACTGCAACAAGCTTCTTGGCGAGGACTATTGCCCGGTTCTCACTCAGGTACTGATCATTCATCGGAGCTGGAAGCAGGAGAAGTTCCAGGAGAGGCTTCTGACTGATGCGATTCTCAATATTATCAAGGCTCTGGAGGCAAATTTCGAGACTTGGTCCAAGGGCTACGAGGACACGACCCTCTCCTACCTCTTTATGATGAACACCCACTGGCATTTCTACAAGCACTTGAAAGGGACCAAGCTGGGGGAGTTGTTAGGGGATGCATGGCTGAGGGAGCACGAGCAGTATAAGGAGTACTATGCTGCCATTTTCTTGAGGGAGAGCTGGGGAAAGCTCCCATCTTTGCTGAGTAGGGAAGGCCTTATTTTGTTTTCCGGGGGAAGGGCCACGGCCCGGGATTTGGTGAAGAGGAGGTTGAAAGCTTTCAATGAGACATTCGATGAGTTGTATCAGAAGCAGTCGAATTGGGTCATATCGGACAAAGACTTGAGGGAAAAGACTTGTCATCTCGTGGTGCAAGCGATCGTTCCCGTGTATAGGAGCTATATGCAGAACTATGGCCCTCTGGTGGAGCAGGATGCGAGTGCGAGCAAGTATGCCAAGTACACGGCCCAGACGTTGGAGAAGATGCTCACATCTCTCTTTCATCATAAGCCTGGGAAGTCTGCAAGCTTTAGGGTTAGGCACTCCAATGGAAAAGTTAACAGTGTCATGGCCAGCCAATTTCGATCTGCTTCAACTGTAATGTGATCAAGGCCTTTTCCCTGGCTACCTTGAAGGGAAAAGGACATACTTTTCCTTGTTTACGCATCAGTCCAAAAGAAATGGGTTGTGCAGCAATTGGTGTTTTGACACTGGTTGTGTGTGCATATCCTGGTACTTGAAGAGGTGGCATGGATGGGCCGCTTTACATGAAATTTTTTCAAATGATGTGTGATGGATTAGCAGGGATTCTTCAAACACTAACCACAGTGGAAGCATGAGAAGAAGTGTTCCCTGCATGGCCCTTTTGGTGCCGAGAGCAGCCACATACGACCATAAGCTTCTCAAGAGCAAAGTTTATTGATGGCGGTGATGGGATTGGTTCCTCAGCACATTTCTGGTAGAAATTATTATTCCCTCCTTTAAGTACCATATTTTGACTCTTACTATCGTCCCTACATGTATTACTTTTTTCCTTAGGTTGCACTCATTCATTTTAGGCATTTAAGATGGGAAGAGCCAAAATGTATACTGTTCTCTTAGATATATGTAAATTCGTTCGATTCAGTTGCATCTTAGAAAATTTTCCCCTTTTTCCTTCTTAAACATCTGTGGCTACTTAGCTGCTCTGAATTTTGGGAGCAGTCATACATGCACGCTTGGTGGCTAAAGAAGGTGGATTTTAAAATGGAAATTGATTATAATAAATCCAATGTTGTTATCATTTTTTTTTCTGTTGAGTCTTCATCCTCATTTATTATGTTTTGCATTTGCCCTCCATTTCTCATGATGAAGGTGATGCTACAATTCTTGCTGCTCCTTTATATGTTAAATTATTTGTTTGAAATTCTTTCCATACACTTCATTCACATCCTTGCTTTAATAGGCTTTGTTTCAAATCAGTCAATGAAATGTATTATGTTTATGCTGCAGTGAGAACACATAGATTTCAACATGTTCAATTTCACATGTTGAAATTGTGGTTCATGATATTTAAAAACATTTTGAACTCCTCTAGTAACGGAGACAACCAAGTTGAGTTAAAGCTAAGCACCTTTTTTTGTGTCAAATTATAAGACTTAACCATAGATTAACCATTTATAAATTTCTCATTACTGTTTGTGTATGATTCAATTATTAGGAAAAGGAAAACCCTTTCTTGCAGGGATCTTCTCTGAAATTCCTTGTGAAATCCTTTTTATGCTCTTCTAGGCCTTCTTTTCATTGCAATTTAAATAAAACATAGTTGAAGTAAGATATAGATCATACATGTGGAGTTCAAGTAGTCCAACTGCATATGTTGGGATGACATTGTAAGGAATCTAGACAAGCAGAAGGGTCCCAACATATCAAAGAGCCTAGCTATCTTGAGCTAAATCAGAGCTTTTCTTATAATGCCTTACATTTGAGTTACCATGCAGACTTACTTGGCCCATCCTTTTGCTTTAGTATTCAAAAGTAAAAAATCAAATATGCCTAGATGAAGTCTGATCTCTGACCCACCACTCTCACAGTGCCATCTGCAGCCCTTATCATTGCCCAAAGTTTTAAAAGGTAGAAGGCATTGTGGCTTTATCCTTTCATTTTTCTATTCACGCTACAAGGAGCATACTTATGGAATTAGGAATCAGGGTTTTGAATGCCCCCCAGGCTGGGATGCTCCCAACCTAGACCTCTTTTTTCTCAAGAAAGAAAAAAGGCCCTATACTTCATTCCCAAACCAACCACTTTCATACACATTTGACAAGCTTCATACACATTTGATTAGTTATCTATGGAGACATAAGCTTGTCATTCTTTAAGAATAAGCAACATACATGTAGCTTCTCAATCTTTAACTTCATTAAAACACCATGATGTACAGAGAACTGGACAGTACAATGTAGGATAGGTAAATTACCAGTAAGGGGAGGGACAACCAAACTAGCATGATGATGTAGGAGTTTGTGGTGGCATTCCCAATAAAGGAATAGAAAGGGCATCCAATGGCTCTATTGTGATCTTGATGGCCTATGATTTTGTATCAAACTATGGCATGAGAAGATTATAAAAAACCTAGCTTACTGATTTATGTAGAAGAGATGGATAAGATAGGCCGTAAAACTTCCTTTTGTACAAATAAAGATTAAAATGATGAGCGAGCAAATTGAAAGAGGATGAAATGAGGATTGAGAAAAACAGGAAAAATAGGAGGCAAAAGTACCTTTTCTTTTACAAAAAGTAAATTCTGGCTGTTATCCTTTTTTGTATGTATATATACACGTGATTTGTGCATGTGTGCATGTATAGACACGCATGCATGCATACAAACTTGCATTTGTATGGTTGGACTAGCACGTCTTAAGAAGAGAGAAAAAAAATCTCCCCTTAAATTGTCCCTTCTGGTTAAAGAGAGGCAGCAGGATCTGTTAGACGTTAGTTGCTTAAATGATGCACCCTCTTCTTTTCCTCCTTCCCTTCATTGGCTGAAGGACCTTAATCACTGCTTTGCCCTTGTAGTCTCCACATTCAGCCACCTCCCCATTTCAACTCACCTCCCCCACTTTTCTAGGCTTGATGAGGGGAGTAGCCAATGGAAGAAATAGAGGAAATTGGTGGGTGGGGGGGGAGGGAGGCGGGTGTTTAGCGGAGATGGAAATGGTGGGGACTATTGGTGCACCTTGGGATGCAGAGATAAAGAAGGGAGAATAGAAAAGAAGAGCCATTAAGAGTGAAGGGATGCAATTATTTCTCTCACAACCCCATGTATAAAAGTTTAAGAGGGGATGCTTTCACTTGCAAGAAGCTTATGCCAATTCTCTCTCTCTCTCACTAGCCCCACCGCCCCCCCAAAACCCACCTCCCTCCCCCTCCAAATGCATATACACTTGAACATATTTCATGGGTTTTGAAAGCAGTGTGTATTTGTATGTCTGCAAATTGGAGGTCTTAATTTTTATTCTAGGGTTTTAAGAAATGCTAATCTGTTATCTAATCTCTAAATAACTTACTCTCATGGATAAGATGTGACTGGGAGAGTAATGAAAGTTCAGGTTTCATATGATTTGCCTGTCTTTGCCTCTTTGGTTCATCAAACGCACTTAGATGCACTTATGCTCATATTGAAGCATGTCATGCTACCTTATTGCAAATTCTGTGATAAGGTCGATAATGTGCATCCTGATCTGCAATCCTTATCATAAGGATCACTTAGATCATGCAGTTTTATAAATCTGAATGCAAGAAACTGTACTTCAAACTTCGAAAAAATCACTAGCCTGCTCTTCTTGGGCTGCATTTTTTTTTGATAATAGCTTAAAGACTGATGGAATAGAGATTGAACCATTAAATTGGCATTATGTAAGATGGATAGATGCTTGTTGTGGTCTGTAGCTTTAATGGGTGCAAGCTTCATTCTAATGACTTTCTATCAGAAGTTTCAACATTTTCACTTTTCCAGTAACTTAATATCATATTTTCAGTTGGGCCCCAGAAGCTTAAAAGAACTTTGGTTGTGATAGATGTACTCCTTAATCCTGAAAAGCTCATTGAATTTGATTATGATGCCTTTTTTTATAAATATGACCTATTTTATGTTCAAGAGTGGGAGATGATTTGTTAATGTAAAGTTTAAATAATACAGCATCCAATTATTTTAACTTATAATATTTAGTTTTATACAATCTACCATCCTCAAATGTATCAGTCGCTGTGCTTTTTCCAACCTGCCATCTTGCCTTAAGAAGTCTTGAAGTTTAATTTCCTTGTCATGAACTTGAATGTCCTTGTGAGCTTGTTTGTATTGCCAGCCAAGTTTTTCTGTGTGATATCTCCCATACGAGTGTGGAGAAGCAAAGCAGGTCAGAGTCCGACATTGCTTTTTTATATGGAACTCAGTATTCTTTACTGTTGGCGCAATAGCATATGATGTTTCGACCATCCCTTTCTCTGCTCAGAACCTCCCACCTGTGTGGATGATATCACACAGATAGGGTCATAAATCTTTAAGACTCACATGACTGTTGAATTGGAAGATCATGTTTTGCATTAAAGAATGTCTGTGTCCATGCAGCCCACGCTAATACGGCTTGTCTGTCCATATTTGTATCTGGAATGCACACTGCTAGTGTACCCTAAGCTCTTCTTAGTGATGTGTAAGAGTGATGTTTCACTCTTATACAGTAATCATACTGATGCAATCAGGAATCTCATCTCCAGGATGCACATAGATACAATAATTTGAAGGAAACCAGCAAACTTTTTTCCCATCCCATTATGTGCATGGATTGAGGTCTTTTAGTTGGATCTTTCTGTTGTCAATGATTGTTGAGGTTGACTTGAATGATTTGTTGTTGTTGTTGTTGTCTTCTTTTTCTTTTTTTTTTTCTTTTTTTTTTCTTTTTTTTATTTTTTATTTTTTAATTTGTACAATGCAAAACATATCAGATTTTAACTATTTTTTTCCCCAGTTCAAATTCTGGACATGATTGTCTTGTTGCTATCATCTCCTGCATATCTGTTTATTGTGAAATTGCTTCTTTTTGTTTTCAATAGTAGAAAAGATGACAAGAAATATAAACAGAGGAATTTGCTATTTTGGAATTGTATAGAAATGTTCTGCATAGATCTGCTGAAGGCCCCCCTTTAAGTACTTGGTTTTATTATGATTGGAGAATTACTATAAGTTAAGAACAATGAAACTTTACCTTCTTTTGTTGTTGTTTTCCATAAAATCATTTCAGTCACTCTGTGCTGAAGTTTTTATCTTTTTTAAAAAACTTGTTTTAATAATTATTCATCACTCTTGACATTTACCCCATGTTCTGTAGCTCTGCTAGAAAACTTGTATATTAAACTTTGTGTGCTTGAATGGATTGACTGAAAAAAGGTGGGGGCGATAAGCCATTAAATACCAGCACCTCTTTACTTTGACAACTCTCACTTTTTTGCTCCGAACAGGTTGTCACTGGCAAAGACAGTGTACCTAGGTAAAAAAAATCGAAAACTACTCATTTACACATCATCTTTTATGTGAAGATCCTTTTCCAGTTGATTCTCAATCTTTTCTGTATGCCAAACAATGATATCAAAACTAACATCCATTCATTGCATATTAATTGTCGTAGAGCTACTTTTGAGTCAATTTTTTCATGCATCAAGGTTTTTTTTTTTTTTCCATATGCATTCATCATCGATAGGTTAGAAAACAAAATATATGGTTTACCATCATAGCTTATTGATTTTAATAACTCACACTGTTTTTTATTATAAAATTTGTCTCACAATAATTTTTTCTTTTTCTTTCCATAACTTCTCAACATCTCTTTTTCTTCTTCCCTATTCACCTGCCCTGCTGCCCATACCTTGTGATGTTGCCATACAAGCATTGGTTTGCTCTGGAGGCTTGTCCTGGTGCTTGTAATTTTAGCATTTTTTCCCTTTACATGGGGTTTATGATAGAGATTTTAGGTCAATTTGCATTTGACAAATTCCTCGCAATGCATTGTCAAAAGAGCTTGACTTGTTTTGGTGATAGAATGATCTCTCATGACGGTAATGCCATCTTAAGGAAATTTTCTCTGGTGATATAGACAATGGTCATATGGATCATGACCAGGCAACAAGTGTTCATTTGTTCTTATGGGTGACACATGAGTTCAAATTGACTAGCCATCTCTCTTAGAATTGTTCTATTCCTACTCTGCTGGTCAATATTTTGATAGTTTCAACTGTACCCAAATAGGAAACAATGGTTATGTTGTACAGCAGAAGCTTGACTAGCTTTGTGTATGTTCTTGCTTTTTGGTAATGCAAGCCTTTTCTGTATTGCTTGTAGCCTTTCTGTCTATTATATATATATATATAGGAAATCCACCAGTCTTTATAAATATTTTTAAATGTTTACTACCGTTGCTGGAAGAGTTCCAAGAAATCGAGCCATCCTTAACATTTTTGCGATGATGCATTTGTCAAATGTAAACTTTGTCCAGTTCATCGTCTTTTGTTGCTCAAGTCTATGCTTATTACCCCTAGTGTTATTATCGGTGGAAAATTCAAGAATTTTGGTGCCCGTTTGCACAGGAACGTTGGCTTCCATCTCTCATATTTCTCATGTCAATATTTTTCCTCTTTTCACTTGCAGAAAGAAAATACTTCGAGGCGCCCATTTCGCATGGATGAAGAATTCATTTGGCCTGGCAACCCCATAGTGAACAAACCCTGGCAACAAATCTGCGAGCTGTATCACTCCCCTCTTGGAACATGGCAAGAGAATGGTACATATGCACATAATAAGAGCCCGATAGCGTTACTTATTTTAGAATTATAAGATGATGTCGTGAGTTGTATCAATTTAGGTGGGACATGCCTTTTGTGCCACCGGATTGGTTTGGTTGGCTTGAAAATCTTGCCGTCCATGTTTCCCGAATTCTATCACGTGGATGTTAGATCGATCAAGTTTTACTGTTAATATTACTAAGGACGTTATGCCGAGTCTGCCCGTGAATATGGCTGTCCTATTTGAAATAAGCATCAGTGGCCTTAACTTCTTGAAGGTTTGGTGAGTCGGTATTTCTATTCCATCGGCGGGGGTACTGAAATAAATAATAATGCAGTAATTTCGTCTGATGTCGGTTTTCCAATATTTTATAATTCATCCTCCACGATGCTTCACAGATTCCGGAGAAAAACTGGTTGGCCGGAAAACAGCGGTTCCTGATGTTTGGGGACAGATCTGCTTCCAGTTGTTATGAGTAATGTTTGAGGGTGGACTGA
This sequence comes from Cocos nucifera, assembly GCA_006176705.1. Lineage (NCBI taxonomy): Eukaryota > Viridiplantae > Streptophyta > Magnoliopsida > Arecales > Arecaceae > Cocos > Cocos nucifera. The sequence goes on from QRFJ01000083.1 coordinate 2,160,021, forward strand.
TATCAGCTATTTTTTTTCAATATTTATTTGAAAAAATTGAGGTTGTGCCGGCCAGTTATTCCAACGCACTTTGACTAGAAGAACCTGCGCTGCCACTTTCTCATTGCAATTTCCACTCGCGTCATGGATCTCTCTTTTATTATCATATTTTTTTCAATTTTTTGAGAACCAGCGTGAGAAATCTTTTATCAAGGGCCACCTTTCTCTAGCGTTGATTCCTCAACCATTCCAATTGGCATGCCACGCCGATAATTTATTTCTGATACCAGGATTGATGCTGGGGCGCTCTCAATCTCGTCCGATAGAAAAATATATGACAGGATATGCAACAAATCAACACGAATGAGCATTAATCACCTCCTATCGTATATTTTTTTTTCCTTTTTTTTCTTTAAACAGTATAGAAGTTGACGGAAAATATAATTTATTCACCTTTCACCACATAATCCGATGTGGCGGATGGTGGAATCCTGGATGCTGTCGGGCAAAGCGACGCCAGCATCTGCCGTTCTAGTAGATCGTAGATTCGTATCCAAGACTTTTCGGCCCGCTCTCATGCAAGAGTCCAATCACACACCAGGTCGGCAATCGTAGTCGTACCATCTTGGCCGAAAAATATCTCACTATCCGCAAGGTAGATTCAGCTCTCCTTCCCATATCTCCGCCCCACCAAAAAGTGGCGGGCTCCAAATTTTCCAGCCGCATCCATGCCCACGAAACTATTACCTATTTTTCAAAAAAAAAAAAACTACCACCTATTTTTTTTGTAATTTGATGCTGGGCTGATGAGCCCACTTTCTTTCTCTCATCAATCCCATCATATACTTCTCACGTTTCCTGGTACCGGGCGCCGTCCTCCAGCTGCTGCTGCGGTACGTGGACACCGAGTAGAGACCGCGTTGCAAGGCATTCCTGGCATGTTTGGTTCGCGACCGAATTTGAATCGAGATGGTCGTACCCGTTCGTCAGCAGCAACAAAGTTGAAATCAGAATAAAATTTTAATATCAGAAAAAAATAAAATTAATTTTGATGAAATTAAAATATTTTTATTTTTTTTAAAAATAATAAAATTTCTACCAACTAAATAACTGAGATATATAGAAGTTACTCATCCTCGTTTTCATTTCAAATTCCTACAAGCACCAACTAAACATCCCCGCTATCTATTGACATGATGCCCCAAACGGATGGTTCTTGTTTATTTGGGTGGCTCGAGGGGGTCCCAGATGGATGATGATAATGCCCTGACAGCACTGGAATTGACGGATTGTTGATCTGATCCTATGGGCAGCTGACATGTATTGCTCGCTACTAGCGACAATGGTACATGTCAAACCAATGGACTCGGTGGCTCAGGACTTGTAATGGAAGGATTTTTGAATTTTTTTTATTTTTTTAAATATCCCATCCACCTTGCACGCTTGCACGGTTTTTTATTTTCTCTGTTTTCCGACACGAGAACTGACGTTTTATCCCAATCATATGGATCGATTCTATAAATTTCATTTCTCTTTTTCCCTTCCCTTCAAAAAAAATAAAAAAGCTTTTTTATAAATCTTATTACATAACTTATGTCCGATTTTCAGTTTTATCTTCGATCACTGGCAATTTTTCTCGATAATTTCATATAATTTTTAGTTTTATCTATGCACCCATACATTGGCTTCCCCCTGATCAAGTCCTTGCGCCATTTTAGTCTCTCTGGTATCACCGTTCTTATCCTTTTTAATAACAAGCTCTCATACAATCTTATCAAATTTTGACTCCAAGACACACTTAATGGTTAGATAGGGCATTAACGTGTTCTCTGTAACTGCCACACCATCTAATTCCACAATCCTATTTGATTGCCGGTCGTATCGTTGTCCTTTTCCACGGTAACAGCAACCTTAACTTTTTTTTTTTTTTTTTAAACAAAATAAGATTTAGAGAGGATCCTATGTAGCCACCTTCTCTGACGGCTCTATCCCAATGAAAAATATTTGATTCGGAGGCTAGTTTAATTATGAGACCCTTCTCTCCATTACACAGATGGATTCATCGGGTGAGTACGTCGCCCCACTCCACCTCAACCTCTTTTAAAACAGGTCACGCCAGCATAAATCCCCCTTGTACGTTTGCACCGGACTTTGAACTTGTACGTCTACGGCAGACTTTGAACTTTCTTGCATCAGGTTAAGGTTCGGTGAAGGTTGGGATCAAAACTTCCTTCGTCAATAGAGTCTTGGAAGCCTCCCACCCCTGGATTTGATCGTACCTTCGATGGAAGGTGGCCAAGGATCCCAATAGATCATGCGGTTGATACGTACCGGGCAGTATACAATACCCACAAGAAGATATCTTTACATATAACGGTGGAAAGCATCCTCGGATTAGGAAGGAAGTTTAAGTAGTTCAGCAAGCAGAGACGTACCATGGACGAGAATATAGATCCCAGTTAACTACGATTCCTTCACACCCATCCCTGTCGATGTGGACGCCACATGCAACGTAGTGCGTCTGGACAAAACAACACCCACCTCATCGCACTCATTAATTTCTACGTCCACCCATCCATCTATCCTTCTCATCTCCTTTACAATATCTTCTTCTTTTTTAAATAATTAAAAATTATTACTTCTAGATCTTTTAATTTAAGATCGATCGACGAGGATGAAAGAGTTCGACCATCAAAAAATATGAGACTGAGAATGAACTTTCATTAAAATTTCGTCCGTTCACCTATAATAAAATTTCCATGGGAGTATTCTCCGATGAAGATCCTCTGACGCTCAAGTTAGAAAATTGAAGAATAATGAGCAGAAAAAGCATCGAATTGAATGACATACCTAGAAGATTCCGAAGCCCCTTTATTTATAAAGGAAGAATTGGAGTCATATCCATTTCGGACTCTAACAGCTTTTCGAGTTTGTCGCTCCGGATTGATTCAAAAGATTTTTTTCCTTCTTAAGAGATGGGATTGCGAAAGATTCTCCTTTTATATAAATTTTCTAATTCGAAGAGAATGCAGTTTCAGTAAGAATGGTTGTAGATCGATCATTGATGAACTATGATAGGTCATCCTGTTCATATAACTCGGTCGCCGATCTGAATCCGACGAGGATGAGGTATGAAGGCCTACATCATTTTGCTAGAAAGCGATCTTCAGTAGGTCGGACGAAATTGTAGGTCGGCTTAGACCGACCTACAGCTAACTGCGGGCGAAGTGTTGCGTCGTTCCGCTCAGACGATCCATTGGGATAGGTCGGCAGTCGACCCTAAACAGGCCGAGGCCGCACCAGCCCCATTTCACAACAGTTATCCTCCACTTATGAGGTCGATCTATCTTTGAGCGGCCGATGTAAGTATCCTATTGAAGTCGAGGTCGATCTTCAAATCATGACCGCATTACCGTGTTGGAGATCAGTAGCATGATAAGATTGAGAGAAGTCTAACAGCCACGAAATCTAACCGTCCGTTGCTTTGATCCGGATCTGCTCGTTCCGACCAATTAGTATCTAACACCTGATGAAGATCTAGAAAGGCAGATAAAATGAGGGTAGATCAGAGCCGTTCATGCCTCTTATAAATAGGAGTCAGCGTTATTCTTTTTGACTGCTACTGTTGCTTAAAGAATGAACTTTGGCACTTTGTGCGTGAGGAATAGCTCGGACTCAGCCGAGCTATCGTTGACCCTACCTTAACTTCCCTCGTTGCTTGGTCTCCTTGCCCCTTACACTACTACAAAAAAGGACTACGACAGCGATTTGTAACCACAGCCGTAGCCCAAAAAATCACCACCATAGGCTATGACAGTGATTTTCTAATCGCTGCTACTGCAGCCATCGTCGTAGCTCTATGGCAGCAGTTATTGCAGCGGTTGTTAGAACCGCTGCCATAGATAATTTATTGCAGTAATTTATAAATCGTTGTAATAGATCGACCTATAGCAGCGGTTATTTAACTGCTGCCATAGATAATTTATAGCAGCGGTTTGTTAACCACTACCATAGATTTAATGCAGTGGTTGGCACTGTTTGCACTAGGAACCTATGGTAGCAGTTGGCATGGATATGATAATGGTTATAAAATCGCTGCTGTAGATCTTAAATAATTAAAAAACTAAAATTTTTATTTTTTTATATATTTTATCTGATAAATACAGATATATAATATAAAAAAATATAATAAACACAAAAATATTTTGAAATGCTAAAATTTTATTATCGAATAAAATTTATTATAATATTTTTTAAAAAATAAAATACATCAGAAGTCTCCTAAATCTATATCATCATCCTCGTCGTCGTAATCGAAAGTCGGAGTCAGAGCTGGAGCTGGAGCTGAAATGCGGACCAACATATCCTCGAAGTCTGTAACTCCAAAACGTGCGCTGAGCGTCGACATCATGTCTCTCACGATGCTCTCTAGATGAGATGCAGACACCTCAGCCCGATCTGCCCGCGTCACAGCATGATTTGTCCATGCCAACGCCTCCTCAAGCTCCTTCAGATTGACGACATCGAAAGTCTATGAGGAGACGCTCGCCTCGGATCAGTAGCTCGTCGATGTGTATCCGAGCTTGCATCGGATCCTCCCAGAGTGCTCAGGCCCCAAGACCTGAGACAGATGGTTACGGGGCCCAGAGGTATCCAGGCCCTCGCTCGCGAGCGCATCTAACTGATCCTGTAATTATAAATTAAAGTAAAATTTTATAAAAAATACTATAATACTAATCATATATACTAATATATTTAATACTTACAAAAATACATCCGATCGTAGCATTCATCGGCCTGCTCGTCTTATCCATGCGGTTGGATCGGAAGATCTCGCTACGGCTGGACATCACTCCATCTCTCATCAGCTATAACAAAGAACAAATTTATCAGAAAGATGATAAAAAATATGAATTTAATTTATCTAGTAAGATTTAGAATTAATTATCTCTCTATGCACATGATTGGCCATAGACTCACGGCCTAGAGTGTGCATATACTCCTGGACTGCACAATTCTCTTGACATATAAATTTTGATTAGTTATAAAATTTATAATTAATCAAAAATTAGTTATAAATTTTTTGGAGGTTACGCCAAAGGCGCATTTGGTAGGGTTCAGCTTCATCTTATGCTTTCTGAGTGCACTGAAGGTCTCTTCAAGGTCGGCCAGATAGTCAGCTGAAGCACGACTTTTGACGAGCATATCATCTACGTACACCTCCATGTTGCGGTCGATCTGCTCCTTGAAAATTTTATTGACCAAACGCTGGTACGTTGCTCCTGCATTTTTTAGTCTAAAAGGCATGACCTTGTAGCAATAAAGACCTCGGTTAGTGATGAAGGCTGTTTTTTCTTCGTCTTCAAGCGCCATGCGTATCTGGTTGTAATCAGAAAAGGCATCCATAAAGGTGAGGAACTCATGCCCCGAGGTTGCATCCACCAACTGATCGATCCTGGACAGGGGGTAGCTATCCTTTGGACAAGCCTTGTTTAATCTTTTGAAGTCGACGCACATCCTCCACTTGTTGTTTGTTTTCTTGACAAGAACCACGTTCGAAATCCAGGTCGGGTAGTGAACTTCTCGGATTAGCTCGACTTTGAGGAGTTTATCTACTTCTTCAGGATCGCTTTCTGTCTCTCCGGGGCATGTTGGCATAGTTTTTCTCTTACCAGTTGGTGTTTCGGGTCGACGGTCAGCCGATGTTCCATGACCTCGGCGTCGATTCCTGGCATATCCGCTGGGGTCCAAGCGAAGACGTCCACGTTCCTTCTGAGGAAAGCGACGAGCTGCTCTCGAACCTTGGCCGCCAGGTTGGAACTGATCTGCACCATATGCTCTGAGCTTCCATCATTTAAGGACACAGAGATGAGGTCCTCTGCAGGCTCAGCTCGTTCTTCAGTGAGGTCGTTGCGGGCGTCCAGTCCGTCAACAAGACAGGGGTCGGGCTGATCTCCCTTATACAAGGCGATCGAGTAGTAATACCTCGCTAGAGCCTGGTCTCCTCTGACTTCTCCAACCCCATAGCTCGTAGGAAACTTCATCTTCAAGTAATAAGTCGACACTACCGCCCGAAGTGCCTTTAAACCAGGTCGGTCGAGGATCGCATTATAGGTGGACGGTGTCTTTACGACTAGGAAGTCGACCTGAGCTTTGGCCCGCTTTGGGTGCTATCCTGCTGCTACGGTCAAAGTTATGATACCTTCGACTGATACGGTGTTGCCAGCAAATCCAACTAGCGGAGAATTCATCGGCCCCAATCGATCGTGTGGTAGGGACATTTTTGAGAAGGCATCGTAAAATAATACATCAGCTGAACTTTCATTATCTACCAGAATGCGGCGTACATCGTAGTCAGCGATATTCAATGAAACTATAACCGCCTCATTATGTGGAAATTGGATTTCCTAGCGATCCTCCTCAGTGAAGGCTACAGGCTCCATGATCCTCTGCTTCTTCATCGATCCTTTGAACCTACTGGTTTTCCCTTGCTGAGATCTCCCTAAGATAGTATTGATGACGCCAAGGGGCGGCTGATCTTCTTGTCGGTTTTCCCCACTTGGCGGTAGCGCTCTCGACCGATCTTTCCTCTCCTCAGGCCGTCTTCGAAGAAATCGGCTTAGTCTGCCTCACCTGATGAGCTCTTCGATCTCATCCTGTAGTTGAATGCACTCCTCAGTGTCATGATCGTGGTCGCGATGGTAAAGGCAGAACTTGTTGGGATTGCACTTGTTAGGGTGGGAACGCATTCTCTCTGGTCTTGGAAGTCGTTCTCGGATCTCCATCAAAGCTTGAGTCTTCGGGATGTTAAGGGGGGTGTAGTTGTGAAATCATCGTCGTCGGGGAGAACTTCGGTGCTGAGGAGAACCTCGGCGCATCCTTCCGTTAGGGCTTCTCCGCTTTCGAGCTTGAGGAGAAGTTCGGGCTTGCTCGCGACCAGGGGGAGTCCGAAAATGCGGCCGAGCTTCAGTCTGCTTCCTTTCTTCGATGGATCTATCTAGCCTGTCGATTAGCCTCTTGCCGCTGACTTCGCCGTCCTTAGCCTCGAAAGCCTCCTCTGCCCGGGCATAACTTTCGGCCCGAGCCAGCATGTCGGCAAAGTCCCTGGGAGGCTTCTTTTTCAGGGAGAATAATAGATCGTTCTTCTGAAGACCGCTTTTGAAAGCGGCCATGGCGACCGACTGGTCCATGTCCCGGACCTCTAGCGCAACAGTATTAAACCGAAAAATGAAAGCCTAGATGGATTCCCCCTCTTTCTGTCTGATGGCTATTAGGGAGTCCGAACTTCGGCGTGGGCGCCGACTACTGACGAAATGGGCCGCGAATTGTTGACTCATTTGATCGAACGACAGGATGGTACTCGGCTTGAGCGCCGAGTACTAGTTCCTAGCGGCTCCTTTAAGGGTAGAGGGGAAAGCCCAGCATAGGATGACGTCTGGCGCTCCATGGAACAGCATCGTCGTCCGAAAGACTTCTATGTGGTCGACTGGGTCGGTGGTTCCATCATAGCTCTCAAACTGTGGGAGCTTGAAGTTCGGCGGAATCGGTTCCTGCATGATTTTCTTCGAGAAAGGAGGGTCGGTTCGGATCTCATTACCGTATGAGGAGGGAGCGTGGCGGAGTTCTTCGATTCGTCGGCTCATTTCTAAGAGCCTTCGATCCAGAAGATCTTCACGGTCTCTTATCTCCAAAGTCTTCCTGCTGAATGGGTGCAAAGCTTCTCCCTGGGATGAGCTGCAGTCCGAACAAGGGCTCTCCTTCCGTTGCCTTCCTTTTTCGGGGATTGGAGGTCGGGTAGCCCATGTCGATTGCCTCTGGACTGGACCACACGGCTCTGGAGAATCCTACGTCGGTTGAACTGGTATGACGGCCTGCTGGTGCATGGCCTGCACCGTCTGAACGGCCTCAGTGAGGCCACGAACCTGCTGGACGAGCAGGTTGAACTGTTCAGCGTCTACCGCGGCCACAGACCGATCCTGAACCATCGGGGCCGGAGCGGTAGCGGACGGACCCGGACGGGATCGGGTCGCAGAGGCTGTCGATCGTCGGGCTGTAGAATGAGCCTGGGTCACCGGGGCTGGAGCAGGAGCGGACGGACTCGAACGGGATCGGGCTGCGGAGGCCGTCGATCTCCGGGTGGAGACTCTCTTGGGGGGCATCTTTTTCCGTTGGAAGAAAATTTGAATTAAGAGGAAGAGAGATTTCTCGAGCACTCCTTTAAGAACAAAGGCACACTGGCTTCCTTTAAGAGGGGAATCTTTACCGGTAGCGGGCCCTCCTTCTAGCGCCAATCTATTGACGTAGAAATTGGTCGTCGTCGGAGTCTGCCGGAGTTGACGTCGATGAGGTTGCCGCCGGGACCTGCAAAACAAAGTCTGGCTCGGAGCCGATGGGGGTGGCTCCGGCAAGACCCTCTGACGCTCAAGTCAGTTTCCGTCAACAGGAATGGAATGCTCAGTAGAGTATAGAGGAAGAGAAAAGAATTTTCAGAACCTGGGCTAAGGGTATCCGAAGGGTCCTTTTTATAGAGGAAGCTTGTTGTACCTATCTTGATTAATGAGCATCGTAACTGTCCTGATTAATGTCGGTCGTTATTGCTGATCGTTATTGTCGATAGTTATTGCCGATAAATGCCGATTGTCATTATCGATCGTTATTGTCGTGTAACCGTAGCGAGATCGCCTGCAGTAATCCATCATAAGGAGTTCGGCCATTGAGAAGCTCGTCCACTGAAGAAGTCTGTAGGGAGCCTGGCTTCCTTAGAAGCTCGATCGTTGGAGAAATCCGCGCGGAGTCTGACTTTCGTATAAACCCGATCGCTGGAGGGTTCCGTAAGGAGTCCGGCTTCCTTAGAAGCTCGGCCCGAGAGGAAGCTTTGGGGGGAGTTCGGTTTCTGCAGATGCTTGGCTGTAACGATGCGGAGACAGTTCAGCTTTTGCAGAAGTCTGACTGAAGTTCGACGATTGAGTAATCAAAAGTAGTTCGGTCCGCTGCCGACTGCTGAGGAGTTCGGGCGCTGGTTGTCCGAAGGAGCTTGATCGGCCGAAAGAATGGTCGCTTGAGGAGTTCGGTCGGTTTGAAGGACTTCGGCTGAGGTCCGACCGCTGAGAAGTTCGGCTAACGCGCATCCGCTGAGGCTCTTCCATGGCTATTGACCGTATCAGGCTGGGTGCTGAACTTGACTTTGGCAGAAGCAGGATTTATCCCCAACAGGTTTCTTACCGAGGAGAACTTATTTAAGGTTAGACTGATTCCAACTGATCCGAGGAGTAAGTGTTCCTATGCAATTTTGTTTGGATCATCTTTTCTTACCTCATCATTATCATTGATCGAGTCTTATATTTTCTATTCAGCGATGAATCCGTTCGACCTCAAAATTCTTCGATGGATGGCAAAGAAGAAAAAGATGAGCGTGGACGTGGCACCCAAATGCGCTTGGACCGAGACTGTCCTGGTGCAGCCCACGACAGAAGGTTCCTCGAGAGTGACCAATGCCTTGAGGAAGGAGAAGTCGATGCCGACGAAGGCTATGATATCAATTCGATCTACTGCTTCGATGGAGTCCTTCCCTCAACCTTCTGCATCTTCCTCCAAAAGAAGTTCGAGTGGGCCGAAGATCTCCATCCGGATGTCTGACCGTGGACCTGATGTTCCAAAGAGTGTATCTTCGATGGAAGTTTCCTTGGATACCAAGGACAAAAGGAAGAGCGTCGGCGACTACCGTGTTGTCCGTTCCTTGCTGAAGTCGGTTATCTTACCGACCGATGTCCAAACCTTCGAGGAGGTCGGGGGTGCCTTCTGCATCCAGGACTCCTACGATTCTCTCCTTCGAATACGTATCGACTTTTTTTTATCAACCTTCGTTTTAGCTCTTTCGTTCATTTCTCAGCTTAGCTTCTTTTTCTTCTCTCTTCTTTCTTTTCTTTTTTTTAGATCATCCATCATGTGGATCATTTTGCCGAAGTAATTAGAGAGGTTTGGCACCTCTCTTAAAAAGCTGAGGAGAAAGCCGCCCAAGCTAACCGAAGGACGGACGATGTTCAGTTATCTCGGCTGAAGGTCGAGGATGAGACCAGATCCCTCAGGGAGAGGGTGAAGCAGTTGGAATCTGAGTTGGCTAAGGCTGAAGCTTGGGTGTTGGGGGAGAGGGAGGCCGAAAGGGCGTGGGTGGAGGGCACTAGAGTAGAGGCGGTCGAGGCCTTCCATGCCTCAGAAGAATTTCGCAACATCAAGATGAATTTTGCATCGCTCTCCTACCTGCAAGTGGGTATAGACCTGAAAGAGAAGGTCCAAAGGATCTTCCCCGATCTGAACTCGGACCTCCTGGAGTCGGACGATGAGGAGGTTGAGGAAGTTGAGGGTCGGAAAGTTCAAATAAAAGATGTCTTCAGCCCCGCACGTAACAACCCGACTGCTAAGGATGTAGCATCGATACTACCTCGAGCCATCATCACCCTGGCTGACCAAGCGGAGGTTGACGAATCTAGAGCTCTGGACTGAGCTTAATGTAGCTTTTTAATCGGGCATGTTCAATTTTTTTTAGGTCGGCCTTTTTTTCTTTATCTCCGATTATTATCGAGGTATCTTTGTATGGACCGACCATCACTTATAAATACTCAACTTTAATACAAAGTTTTTGTTTTGCTAAAGTTGTTGAGCTCGTATGTTCTTCGTCAAATTTTTCTTTTTTGAGATGTAGATTGGCATAGATCTTAAGCGGTGTGACTGAAAAATCATGGCGAACGATTCATGCCTTCGCATTACGATCCTCGGCTATAACTGAGGAGCATGTTTTGATGAATTTTGTGTGACGCATCCTGATCCTCGGCTGTGGCCAAGAACTGCATGTTTTTATGAATTTTGTGGGATGCATTCCGATCCTCGACTGTGGTCGAGGACCGCATGTTGGTGATTTATGTTGAAAATGCATATCGCTCCTCGATCGTAGTCGAGGAGCATGCGTTAGCAAGATCCGATGGAGATGCGTTTCACTCCTCGATCGTAGCACGACCGAGGAGCATGCATTGGCGAGATCCATGGAGATGTGTTTCATTCCTTAATCATGGTTGAGGAGCGCACGTTGACGAGATCCGATGGAGATACGTTCCGCTCCTCGATCGTGGCACAGTCGAGGAGCGCGTGTTGGCGAGATCCGATGGAGACACGTTCCGCTCCTCAATCATGGCACGATCGAGTAGTTCGCATTGGCGAGATCCGATGGAGATGCGTTCTGCTCCTCGATCATCCCACGATCGAGGAGCATGCATTGGCAAGATCCAATGGAGATGCGTTTCGCTCCTCGATCGTGGTCGAGGAGTGCACATTTGCGAGATTCGATGGAGATGCATTCTGCTCCTCAACCATGGCACGATCGAAGAGCGTGCATTGGCAAGATCCGATGGAGTCGTATTTCGCTCTTCGATCATGGCAGGATCGAGGAGCGTGCATTGGCGAGATCCGATGAAGACGCATTCCACTCCTCGGCCATGGCCGAGGAGCGCGCATTGATGAAGATAAAATCTACGAGAAGTTATTATTCATTATCAAAAAATAATTTAAGATAGAAATTATATTCTAAGGATAATATCTTCGAAGATTATTGGCATTCTAGGTCCTTGGGATCAAAGTTCCATCTGATCGATAGAGATGGTATGTTCTAGGCCTAACTGCTTTAGCCACGCGATAAGGATCTTCCCAATTCAATGATAATTTTGACTGTTCGGATGGGCGAAAAATCTCAACTCGATAAAGAACTAATTATCCTGCCAGAAAAGATTTGCTCTTTACTCAAGAATTCTAGTACCAAGAAACTTTCTGTTAATAGTTGGCCATTCAAACTCGAGCTCATTCTCGAATTTCTTTCAATAGATCCAGATTCGCTCTCATCCCAAAGAAATTACTATCTTCATCAAGCTCTTCTACTCGAAGCATCGGTAATCCAATCTCTAGGGGTATCACAGCTTCTGTATCGAAGGCCAACATCAAAGGTGTCTCTCTAGTTGGGACACATTGCGTTGTGCGATACGCCTAAAGAACGTTGTATAACTCTTCAACTCGCGATCCTTTTGCCTGACTTATGCGAGCTTTCAGCCCCTACAATAATGTCATGTTCGTCACTTTGGCCTCACCATTAGTCTATGGATGACCTACTGACGTCAATCTGTGAGAAATTCCATAGTCATTATAGAATCTTGTAAATCTTAGGTTATTAAATTATCGTCCATTATCGGTTATGATAGCATAGGATAAACCGAATCGACATATGATAGACTTTCATACAAAATTTTGAACTCTAGCTTTGGTAATTATAGCTACTGCCTCTGCTTCTATCTATTTAGTAAAATAGTTGATCGCGATAATCAGAAACTTCTATGCTACGGCGATGGAAAATAATCCGAGGATATTCATTCCCCATTGAGCAAGGAGCCAAGGGGTTGTGATTGGGGCCAATGGAGTCGATGGTCGGCGCTGAATATTTGAGGTCCTTTGGCATTAGTCACACTTGCTCACTAGATTGGCCGCATCTCTTTGCATGGTTGGCCAAAAATATTTCTGCCATAATATTTTATGGAATAGAGTCTTGCCCCCCAGGTGATTACCATAGATTCCTTCATGAACTTTCCGTAGGGCATAGTTGGCTTTCGAAGGACGGAGGCATCTGAACAGAGGTAGGGTGAAAGACCTCTTATACAACTTTCCTTCATAGATGATGTATTATGGAGCGAGGCATCTCAGCCTTTTTGCCTCATCTCGATCTACAGGCAAAGTTCCATCTTGCAAGTAATAGAGGATAGGATCTATTCAGCTCGGCTCTGGATCAGCTTGCATTATCGGAGCCTCCTCAATACTCGGCTTCTTCAAGACTTCCATATATGAGCTTTCTTTTAGGTCGGCCATCCCATGGATTGCTAGCTTAGAAAGGAGATCAGCTCGTGCATTTTTTGCCCTTGGTATCTGCTGAACATCCATTGCTAAAAGCTAGAAACTAAGTTCTTGACCTTCTATAGATATTTAACCATATTCGGCTCTCGAGTTTCATATTCTTTCTGAATCTGGCTAATCACCAACTACGAATCACTATGGACTTTGAGATGCCGAACTCTCATTTCTTTTGCTATTCCGAATCCCGCTACCAATGCCTCATACTCGACTTCATTGTTGGAAGTCAGAAAGTCGAAGCGTAAAGCATATTCCGCTACTACTCCCTCCGAACTGGTTAAGATCAACCCAGCTTCAAAGCCCGTGGCATTCGAAGATCCATCAACATGTAGGACCCAACATTCATCAGTCGAAGGGGCTTCAACATGACTGAATTCTTCATCTAGGATTGTACATTTCAGGATGAAATCTACCAATGCCTGAGCTTTAATGGACGGTCTCAGCAAATATTTAATGTCGAATTCACCTAGCTCGATAGCCCATTTAGCCAATTGCCCTAAGGTGTCTGGTTGATACAATACTGATCTAATGGGTTGCTCTATAAGGATTGCGATGGTGTGTGCTTGAAAATATGGACGTAATTTTTTCATAGATATTAAGAGAGCATGGACGATTTGTTTTAGCATCGTATATCTGATCTCATCATCGTGAAGTATCCGGCTCACATAATAGATCGGCTTCTACACCTTGGCTTCCTATCGGACTAGAACAGAGCTAATTATTGAAGAAAAAATAGCTAAATACAAGTACAATACCTTCTTGGGCTCTGACTTGCTTAAAGGAGAAGGGGAGCCGAGGTATTTCTTTAGCTCATCGAAGGCTATTTGGCATTCATCTATCCATTGAAAGTCCTTCGATTGCTTAAGAGATTTAAAAAATGAAAGGCTCTTTTCCGCCGATCTTGATAGGAATCTATTTAAGGTTGCGATCCTTCCTGTGAGTTGCTACACTTCTTTGATCGTCTTCGGAGGCTTCATCTTTTGAAGAGCTTGAATCTTTTTCGGATTAACCTCAATCCCATATTGTAACACCATGAATCCAAAAAATTTTTCAGAAGTGACATTGAAGGTGCATTTGTTCGGATTGAGCTTCATTGGAACGTGCCGCAGTGTAGAGAAGACTTCTTTTAGGTTGATGATATGATATTCAGCAGTCCTACTTTTGACGAGCATGTCGTCCACATACACTTCTATATTTCTCCCAATTTACTCCTTGAAAAGCTTGTTCATAAGTCTTTGATAGGTCGCCCCAGCATTTTTCAAGCCAAACGGTATGATCCTGTAACAAAAAAGATCTTGGTCAGTTATGAAAGAAGTTTTTTCTTCGTCCTCGGATGCCATTCGGATCTGGTTGTATCTCAAAAAAGCATCCATGAATGATAGGAGCTAATGTCCCGAGGTTGCATCTACTAGTTGGTCTATGCACGGTGGAGGATAGCTATCCTTTGGGCATGCTCCATTGAGATCCACATAATCAACATACGTGCGCTATTTTCTACTGGCCTTCTTGACGAGGATGATGTTAGCCAACCACTCCAGATAATAAACTTCTTAAATGAAACCAGCCTTCAAAAGCTTATCAACTTCTTCTTGTATCATCCTCTGGCGTTCATGGACAAAGCTCCATTTTTTCTACCTGATCGGATGACGATTCAGATCCACATTGAGTCGGTGTACCATGACCTATGGATCGATGCCGGGCATATCCAAAGCTGACCAAGCAAACACATCGGCGTTAGCTCATAGAAATGTGATGAGGTGCTATCGATCCTCCTCACATAAGCTTGAGCCGACCTTTACAATCTTGTTCGGATCATCCTTGATCGGTACAGAGATCAGTTCTTCTATCGGAGAGTCTCTTTGTTTAATTTGTTCATCCCGAACGTCTAACTCATTCATGGGTTGCTCTTCAGCCACCACTCCATGCAAAGTAGCTATGTAATATTTTCTTACGACCGACTGATTTCTTCTGAGCTCGTCGATTCCATGTGGAGTCGTAAATTTGACCTTCAGATGATAGATCGACACTATGGCCCGGAGGATATTTAGGTCTGGCCGACCTAAGATGACATTATAGACGGAGGAGCTATTCACGATGAAATAAGTTATATCAATAACCGCCTGCGTCGGAGCTCGTCCAGCTTTTGTCGTTAGTGAGATAGTTCCTTCCACTAGAACCGTTGCGCCAGAAAATCCGACCAGAGGTATATTCCTCTTCATCAGTAGTTCAGGGTTCAAGTTTATCCAAACAAAGACATCATAAAATAGAACATCTACCGAACTTTCATCATCAATAAGGATCCGATGTACATCATAATTAGCAATATTTAGATAAACGACTACAGGATCGTCATGTGGTTGACTTATTTCTTTCAGATCTTCATCGGTGAAAGTAATTTCATTATCTGTCTTCCTCTTCCTCGGTCCTTCTCCTGGTCGGTCCCAATCTGAAGTGTTTCCACCGAGGTTTTCTTCAGTAATTACTTTGATCTCTCCTACAGTCGACTGTTCTCCGTGCGATTCATCTTGCCGAGGTTGGTCACGATCCGGATTCGTCGAAATTTGCCGTTCATCCACATAGTGCTGGAGTCATCCTTGCCTGATTAGTGCTTCTATTTTTTTTTTGAACTGCTAGCGCTCCTCGGTATCATGTCTGTGGTCACGATGGTATCAGCAATACTTCCTTGGATTTCTTATTCGAGCAGGGGTTATCATTTTCTTGGGTCGAGATATATCTTCTCATCGCTCGATCTCCATCAAAATCTAAGCCCGGGGTGTGTTGAGAGGGATGTGGTAATTGAATCTCCAAGGTAGAGTTCTAGATCGGCATTACGATTTTGGAGATGTTGGTCGGCTACTCCGAGGTGGAGTGCTCGATTGATGAAATCATAGCTCCTTCCGATGGTGCTGTACCCGTCTATGATCTTTTTTCTTCTCCTGCTTTTAGGATGATCCGACCTACCATCTCGACTACTTCCTTACTGATCCCAAGCCTCTTCGGCCTGGGCATACTTCTCCGCTTATTCTAGCATCTCGGCAAAGTCCTTGGGATAGTCCAAGTTGAGGAAGAACAAAAGTTCATTTTGGAGGAGGCCGGCCTTGAATGTTGTTATGGCTACCGACGGGTCTAAATTTTGGACCTCCAAGATGGCTGCATTGAAGCGATTGATATACTTTCGAAGGAGCTCATTCTTCCATTGCTTGATACTCACGAGAAAGTCAGAGTTACGACGTTGCTGATGACTACTATAACGAACAAATGGCTCAACTGATAGAAGAAATCTATGAAGTCGGACTTCGGGTTCGAGTACCAATGTCGAGCTACTTTTCTCAAAGTTGAAGAAAAAGCTTGACATAGTATCGTGTCGGTAGTCCCTTGTAGATGCATAAGAGTTCGGAAGCTGTCCAGATGGTCTACGGGATCGACCGCTCCATCATAAAGCTTCGTCTGAGGGATCTTGAATTGACGTGGAAAGGGTTCATTCATAATCTTCTGAGTGAACGGAGGATTGACATTGAACCCCAAATCCTCCCCTTGTTGCCTCTGCTCCCACAATGCATCCAGCTGCTGTTGCATCTCTTTGATTTTTTTCTCCATGTCATCCTCATGAGTGGCTTGGTGCTGAGGAGTCTCATGATCCGGGGTAGAGCCTTTTCTAAAAATTGGTGTGGACGAACATTCAAATCTT
This sequence comes from Cocos nucifera, assembly GCA_006176705.1. Classification (NCBI taxonomy): domain Eukaryota; kingdom Viridiplantae; phylum Streptophyta; class Magnoliopsida; order Arecales; family Arecaceae; genus Cocos; species Cocos nucifera. The sequence continues at coordinate 2,176,627 of QRFJ01000083.1, forward strand.
CGATAAAAAGGATCGGTAGGTCGGCTGTGACGACTGGATTCCGCCCTTGGGCTTCGGGGGTATCGTTCCTCTGGCCTTCTTCAGACCAGACCTGAATTTTTTTCGGTTGGACGGCACTCATCGGCCTATTGTATTCTTCTTATGGTGGTTGGTAGTGCTTGCACCTGATGAAGCAGCATGTCATACTGTTCCTATGAGACCGTCGATGCCGTTGGTGGATTTTCTTGGATTGGTGGTGGAGATGCGTTAACCTGCTGAGCATTGTAGGTCCTCCGACCACTTAAATGCTGGGATGCATTTGATGTTCCCCTTCGGATTCTCATGATATCCAGTGACGTACTTTCTTTCCTCAAAATTGGATCTCGAAATCAATCGATGGTCCTCCTTCTAGCGCCAACTGTTGCTCCTGGATCTCCGGGCTTGAGGTCGGCCGACGAGGATGGAGGAGCTCAGCCACCGAAGAATATGAGGTCGAGGATGAACTTTCGCTGGAGCTTCACCCGTTCACCTACAATAAAGTCTCCACCGGAGTGTTCTCTGGTGAAGATCTTTCGACGTTTAAGTTAGGAGATTGAAGAACAATGAGGAGAGAAAGCGTCGAATTGAGTGGTATACCTAGAAGATTCTGGAGCTTCTTTATTTATAGGGAAGAAATTAGAGTTGTATCAATTTCGGACTCTAACGATTTTTTGAGTTTATCGCCCTGGATTGATTCAGAAGATTTTTTTCCTTCTTGGGAGATGGGATTTTCGAAGATTCTCCTTTTATTCAAGTTTTCTAATTTGGAGAGAATGCAGTTTCAGCAAGAATGGTTGTAGGTCGGCCATTGATGAGCTATGATAGGTCATCCTGTTCATGTAGCTCGACGGCCGACCTAAATCCGACGAGGATGAGGTATGAAGGCCTACATCGTTTTGCTAGGAAGCGATCTTCAGTAGATCGGATGGAATTGTAGGTCGGCTTAGGCCGACCTATACCTAACCGCGGGCGAAGTATCGCATCGTTCCACTCAGACGATTCATTGGGATAGGTCGGCAGCCGACCTTAAACAGACCGAAACCGCACCAACCCCATTCCACAACAAAAACCATATCCCTCAAACAAAAGATTCTAAATATCTTTTTTCCCAGTTTCCATGGAAGTGGGAGGTAGGTCAATTTCATGCATCGATAATTAATAAGCTACTGATTCATCAGATATACCAAAATTCTCACGCAATGAATGGCTTATATTTTTATAAGATACGTCGTAAAGGTGGGGGACAAATGGTGATATATTTAAGAATTGAGACGCGGTAATAATGAGGGGCTCTTATTTAGTCCCACTCCAACCAACCTCCAAGCCATTTGGTTTTCTAATCCATCGACCGAATGCATCTTCCCCACACTCCCTCCCTTCCTCATGAACTTTACACTACATGCTACAAATATTTTTATAAGACCCTTCTTAGAATATCTGTCTGCCAATGCCTATATACGAAGTCCTCCCACATCTAAGAACCCAGCCACATAATATAATAAATAAGACTGTCACTGGGCCTTTGTGAATTGTTTTACTCCTCGAGGTAACCTCCCAGATCTGCCAGAACTTAGAACGGCCCATATATACCGAAAAGAAGAAGAAGAAGAAGAAAGGATAATTAGTGGAAATGGTTGGTCTTTGATGAGCTTTCTCCATGCGAGGTTCCTCCTTATTTACCCGAAGAATTCCGGCCTGCAATGTTTAATTGCGGAAGTTTCGTAACATGTTTCGATGTGGACCCCGAATACTACGGCTGTACAAGTCGCAAGCCCTCTTATTATGAGGAAGTCACCTCTCAACAGGAGATAATACCCAAGTCAAACTTTCTACGAAAATAAGAAACCGCGAGCACTACCTTAGGCCTGTTGATTCCAAGTCTGACCTAGCACTAGCTTAGACGGCCTGTTGTTTCTACGAAGCAACACGTACACGTGGCGTCTGGCATTGGTTTAGCATGAGGTGAGTGATGGTCGGGTAGACATGGATGTTGTGCCAGATTCATGCTGAGCGTGGGCTCATGAAGTTATTATTTAATAATAATGGTGTCTAAAATGCCACGGGGCATTATGGACTAAAACAAAGTTAATTTGTTCTTTTTTTAAAAAAAAATCTAAATAACCTTCATTGGATAAAAAAAAAGTGATTTATTTATTAGATTCAACCTATCATCAGAGAACTTGGTCTCTCTCATGCAATTTCTTTAAAAACTTTTGTCAAGTATTAATTAGTAATATTCTCACTATTTTCCTTCCCTTTTCTTATATATCATGCCGATTCTGTTAGAAGAACAATTGAAATATATATGCCATCATATTTTGTCCTATGAGCCTCGCGCAACGACAAGTTGACGATGACTCACTTTACATTGTAAATGCATTTGCTTCTCATGCATGTGGTGTGAATTTTAGGCATTTTGGATAATATGAAGCATCGATGAGTCTAAGTGGGCAAAGCTGCATTTAAATCTCTCCGACAACATTCTAAAAATAACAATAATATCATCTTAATTATTTGATCAGGCTGGAGTTTTTTCAAAATGCTATAGATCTGCCGAACATCTGTCACATGCCTAAAAATAAAGAGATTTCCTATATTTAGGACATCAGACTATATATCCATGTTCTTTGTGCTTAGCTCATTGATCAATATTGGATTGCTGTCATCCAGGTTGCATCGATAAATACTCCTTTTTGAGAAAAAGATATTACATTACTGAGAAAATAGAGAAGGCTCTTAATTACTTTTCAACAACTTCTCTACCTTCCCATATTATTTCATTAAAAATTCTTGTTGTGGATGAAGGCATTGCTGCTTTCCATCACATCTATGAATTATCAGGAGGACCATCCGATCCAAATGATCAAGCAGAACAATACGGTGTTATTTATCTATTTATTTTAAATATCATATGATGAAAATTTTATGACTTCATATGCATACTTTCATGAAATGGCCGATCCTTTGTAACCATATACTATGGAAGTTTTTAAAATTTTTGGCGTACCAGCATCTAACAAGACAAAATGGATGATCTCCAATTTGTCGGATATAATGGTATTCTCTCGTCATTTTCCAGCACCTTTTTGCAACATCTATAATCCGTCAAATTCAGAAAATGAAGCAATAAATGCATCTTTCATTATCTCTATTTTGTTGTAAGCTTAATGCAAACAAGCAGTTAGTGGAGATCTTAGATAAGTTTGTATGATACATTCTGCATGTTATCACGTTCAATTTTTAATAATACGCGCGCGCGCGCGCGCGCATCTATCGGACACCATGCACGCACAATTTTTCCCTCCATATTTATAATTAACTAACAATCCCGGCATATCAGGTTGAGGCCATATATTAAGCCGTATGCATGCAATATGATAGACACCTATGACGTTTGTATTTTTTACGGTTTTAGACTTGGACCATCCATCCATGCTATTGATACTGATGATCTCCATCAAGCAACCTAAAGCATTCATATCATCATCCCTCTAGAGGTCACTCAATCTAGCTAGTATCAGGAAGGGTAACATTCTGATGACATATATGTAGCCCTTCTCCGAACCATACGGTGCCGCCAGCGAGCACGACGAATCCCCATCCACTTGGCCCCCCGTTCAGACCTCGAAACAGCTCATGGAACGTGCGCGCAAGGGTTACCAGGTAGCCGCAGCAACCTTCCAAAAATATCAACCCGATCCAACGGGCGGCATCATCTCACATCCATCGCGCTGATACACGACCAGGATCAGGTGCATAAGAGAGAAAGATGTAGAGATAGGGATGGGATAAAGGATAAGGAGGAGAGTGGGTTATGGGGACCGGAGCGGCATCGTATTCTTTGGGTCTGGATGATGTAAACGGTAACCCGGGAGGAAGTTGTGGTTTAGAGGGCCGCGTCGCTGTCGCAAACGGAGACACGTTTGCGGACCCAGAGGGAACGTGTCAAAGCCCGCCATCCCGACCCTTCTCCTTATATTTCCCCTCTTCTCTCTTATTTCTCATCTCGTTCCATCTCTCCCTTCTCTCTCTCTGTCTCGCTTTCTCGTTCTCAAAAGAAGGAAAAAATTTAAGCACAGCGGTGGTAGGGGACAAAGAAAGAGAGGGAGAGCAGAGGGCATCGCCATGCCCCCGCGTTAGGTTGGGACCCACGAGTGCCGCCGCCAGCCTATCCTGTCCCCCCCGCCGCCCGCCAGCCGTCCGATTGATGACTAGGGAGCTGAGGAGGAGGACGGGAAGAACGAGGCGCAAAGGAGGAGGAGGATGTCTCTGGTGTTCGCCGGCGTCGAGGTGGCCGGGGGGTCCACGGTGGGGCTGAAGGACCACGTTACCATCCCGGTGTACCTGCAGCAGCACGGTGATAACAACAACGACCACAAAGGGGAGGAGGAGAAGGGGAAGAGGAAGGAGAGGAATGGGTTCTTTATAGAGGAAAAGGTGGTGGAGGAGGAATCTTCGGAGACCTCTTCCATCGGAGTCCAGTCGTCTGATTCGTCGTCGGAACAGGATGAGGTCCAGAGCAAGACAAAGAATGGGGCTTTCGGCTCCTTGGATTCCTTGGAGGAATCCCTTCCCATCAAGTCAGTTTCTTTCTTTCTTCCCCTTTTTTATCTAAAAAAAAAAAACTTGTTATTGAGTTCGATCTATCGGCTAGCACTCCTGGCTGTCCTTAGATCTTGTCCATCGCTTGATGTGTGTGATTTTTTTTTTTTAAAAAAAAAAAAATTTCGATGTGGATCGATTCTTATCTAAATGTTTCTTCATCGATCGACAAACAAATTAAAATATTTGATGAGATTTTTTTTTTTTTTTTTTGTTTTTCAGACGAAAAAATTGTAATTAGAAGTAAATTTTGATTATTAAGATAATGATTTTGATGAAGGGTGGCTTTTAGTGAGAAATATAAATTCGGTTATTTTGTTTTTGCAGGCGAGGGCTGTCGAATTTCTTTTCCGGGAAGTCGAAATCTTTTGCGAGCCTGGCAGATGTGGCCGCTGCGACCGCGAGAGATCTGGTGAAGCCAGAAAACCCCTTCAACAAAAGGAGAAGGCTGCTGATGGCTTCCAGAACAAGGAGAGCTTCCTACGCTTCATTTATGACGTGCTTGCCGCCTCTATCCCCGGACCACATCGCAGAGGAGGAAGAGGATGAAGATGAGAGGAATGGTGGAGACTCAACCACATTGGCTCCCCTTCCACCCCACGTCAGCAAAGAAAGGAAGATCAGGAAGGCTTTTAGATCCCCTAGGTCCTTTTCTCTTTCCGATCTCCAAAATGTTTAGTTGTTCTCGTGTTAGCATGATGATACTGATGCATGATATAGTAAGAAAATGAAGTCTCCTACGATTCCCCGATTTCCTTTTGTTGCTTTATATAATAATAATAATAATAATAATAACATATGATGAGTTCTTAGGGAAAATATGGATAATTCCAACCTCACCTGAGAAGAAAACTCTTGCTTTGTTCGTTCTGGATTGCGGAGTTTCCCGAGCCTCGTAAGAAGACAGACGAAGGAAGATAAGTTTTGGGATCCCATGGTTTATTATTATTATTATTATTATTGTGGTAAGTGTCGTTAATTATTGGCTGAGGGATAGGATAAGGTTTAAGGGGCATAAGGGACCACCGCAATGTACATGTCGTGGTGATCTTATCCTTTTGCACCGGAGCATTAAAATATGCTCAAATCGTACGCTTACCTGTTTGTCGTTTTGGGTGAATCAGCCTACTCGTCCTTCCAAGATCGAATGAAATGGGCGTAATAGCATGAGGCTCGGCCATTAGAAGCGGTTTAAAATATATAAGAAAATATTGGCATATTCCCCCATGACAGGCCTCCGAGAATTTAATGAACTTCCTTCTCCGTGACAAGGCTTTCGCCTATCTATAATCTTGATGTTTTTAATTATTGATACCTTCTGATCGGTTGCTTTTTCGTCATTTTCTTTTTGTATTTTATTTTTTTTAAAAAAATCCATTTTAACAAATAATTAACCACGAGATTACAGACTCGCATTAATTTGTCTAGGCTCGGATCATTTGAAAATGTAAAACTGATCATTACATGATTATGTCAAGCGTCCACTTTAACGAGCTGGAACGGTCGCACCAGTGGCTTTTTAATCTACCAAATAAACGCGGTTGCACCGCTGCTTCTGTAAAGGGCAGGGATTTTTCATTACGGGGGTTCTTTTTTTCATCCTTGGTGGGGGACTTAGGGGAAGCAGCAGCTTGTGGAAGGTTGGTGCTGCAGGCCCCACCCAGATCACCCATGTAAGTTGTCCGATACGTTTGATCTTTTGGATTGGCAGCAGGTAATATTGGGGTAGGTGGTCTTGGGCCCCCTCATCTTTGAAGTATCCAATGGTCTTTGAGGTGGGTTCAAACTGTTGTTCCAAGTTAAAGAAATGTGGTCTTGTCTCCCTTATCTCGGACTGGATTGGGTGGTCGTCTCGACCGTCCAACTAATTGGATAACGTCTTGGACAAGCAAAATGAAACCTTCCGACTTATTTGAGAGATGGTGATGATGACATGCCTCGCCTGGGTGGATGCTTTTTATCCGGAGCTGTAGAAGCTTACGCTGGATATTAAGCCATAAGGCCAGTGGATGTCACTCATCTAAAACGTATATATTTTAAGTTTGGACGTGCTGTAGCAGAAATTAATGCAGGTTGGCTCATCCGCACCCACAGTAAAAATTAGTTATCGTGATCTCAGGTGGAATGGTTGATTTGGAGGGCTGAAAATGCCGTTGATATATACGATGATGATTTTTCGTAGCCTCGAGACGTTGGCAAAAAAGGTATAATAAACAATCAACCGGATGAATGAGATTTTGTAACTGCATGGGAGGGCATGCATGGAGTCATCCGTATGGAAATCATGATCCAGCTTCTTGTTCACAGTTCCTTTGTTGTCCATCCCCATCGTGCTCTAGCCATTGGTCGTGGCCAATTATTGTTTACTTTGTGATCGAGCAACAAGTTGAACTGGACTACCGGGTGCACCCCAGCTCTTCGTCTTCTTCGGAATAGGGAGTGTGCGCGCGCGCGTGGAAAGCACCTGCAAGTATTATGTGATATACCATGCCAGGCTTATAAATATTCGTGTTATTTAAGTGCTGGTGATATGTAAAAAGCACATCATTCATCTCATGCGGTATCATCAAGTATCACTAAACCTATTTCAAGCGACTAGGTATTAAAAAAACTAATAATATGGCATTGCTCGATTTTTGTTTTTTTTGAAAGAGGCCTCAACAAAAAGTAGTTCCTCTATTTTGCTTAAAAACAAAAAAAAATTCTTTACTAATTAGCAAAAATAACTTGTGATCATCACCCACGACGGTTTGCAGTCTCGCTATCTTTCCTTAATGTTTTTCATAGAGACGGTTAATTTATGATGTCCATGAAGTAGTAGTGGGACATGATAAAATCATTAGGAGTTGAGTTTCTAGTTCTTATATATAGGTTGTGTAACGTGTATGTGTGTTTGTATGGTCAGACTAGAATTAGATTGATCGAATTTAAATTCTATAATAGAGATGCTACATCAATGATTCAAGCTGTTGAATATGATCTACTATTTCTAAACTACTTATATACAAAAAAATCATATTATTTAGAGATTCCTAGTCTATGCATAAAGTAGTTAAAAATTGGATAGTCTAAATAAAATTAAATTCGATATATCTTTTGATCACTTGATGGATAAGCTAGTAATTTTTAAATTATATAATTTTTAGTATGTAAGCAGTTTTGAAATAATAGATCATATTCAACGACTTAGATCATCGATGTAGAATTTATATTATTTAGTTTTGATCTGACTAGATCGAGTTCAAATTCGATCGATCTTATTCAAATATGCTTTTATATATATATATATATACTCTGTTAAATCCAAGTCAAAGTCTGACCAGACAATATTAGATCCGATTTAAAATTCGACTCAAAATTGATTTGGCCTGATGGGCCTCAAGCGAGATTGAGCCCATTTCTTAGCCGACTAGCAGGAGCCAATGCCTTCTAAGTTTTCACTCAGGAAATACTTTCTACATCGTAGGCAGTCTAGTTCCGCGGATACCGTCTGCAGTGATTGGCTCTCATATGGGGCCGGAGCATGGCATCCAATTTTTTTTTTTTTTTGTACTTCGACTACGTGCAAGAGCGGGCGGTATATGCAGAACTACACCGCATATGATGTAGAAAATATTCCCCTTTTTACTCATGTTCACGGCTGATCCTTGCATCCTCCTCACTCCGCGACAAGGATGCAGTCCACTAATTAAATTGCAGTCATTTCTTATCTATGTCAGTTAGGGCTGAAAATGGTTCGGTTGGTTCGGTTTTAAGTGATTTTTTCAAAATCAAATCGATATTTCAGTTTATAAGGTTCTTAAAATTAAATATTTATTTTAATATAATTAATTTTTTTGATTTTATTTTATATCGATTTGGTTTGTTCATATAGCTTTTTCAAGTATTTGAATGGTTTGAATAGTTTTTTGGTTTAAGTGGGTTGATCGTTTTCGTTGTTATCTATAAGCACATCAAATTTGGCCCAACTTATATTGAAATAGGGCTAAATCAGCATTTCGTATTCTATAATTTATATGAACTAGCTAACTTAAATTCATTATTCCTAAAATAATTTCAGAATATCTACAGTAATCTAATCATTAAAATTATTAAAATATAAAAGTAACTAAACTATGAAAAGAATGTACTACGAGAATAGTACCTCTATAACCACAAATATATTACTAAGTACTAACAAAAAAAGATAAAATAGATAAATATCATCCTTAAACTATGGCAACCGTATACTATTAATATACATCGTTTCAATTTTGGTTTACCGGTTCGGTTTGATTTCAGCAAGTCATGTAAATCAATAAATTGATAATTAAAATAAAATTTTGATTTTTCTATTTTACTTAATCAAATTAAATTATCAAATCATTATATTTAATTTGTTTTGGATTGGGCTAAACGATTTGGATGGTTTGAAAGAAATTTTGATACCCCCAGCCCAAGATCGAGGGCAAAGCAATCTGCCTACCGGCGTCTGGCCTCCTCTCGGCCTGACAGGGATGCAGGCCCCGCTAGGCCTCCGAGCCCGAGATCGAGGCCCGTCTGTACTGTATATTGTAACAAAATGCCAAACCCGGCTCTGGCACTCGGTTCTCCGTCGTCCTCTCTTTCTTCCACTCTCGATCTAGGGTTAGGGTTCGGTTCGCAAATCTCATCAGCTTCGAAAAATCTCTAGCATGGCGGACGAAGCAAACCGCACGGTAATTAAACGCTCTCATCCCTCCTACCTTGCTTTTAGTCCCTTCTCGTTTTCGATCTATTGAAAGCCCCACTTCTTTTTCCCTTTGATTTCTCTCGGATAGTACTTCTTTAATTAACGTAGATTGTCGCTATAATAGAGCTCTTCTAAGCAAGATTTGTTCGCAGGCGTTCGTTGAGCTCCAGGGCCGCATGATAGAGACCACAGGAAAGCTGAAGCAGGTATGATCCTCACCGATTTCTTGATTCCTTTTCCTGTTGCGGGCTTCTTCTCTCGACGAATGAAAGATTTCCCTTTTTTAGTAATAATCTGATAGTATGTCGAGATGGGCGAGTTGGTTTCCTTTTTGCTAATGTTTCGTTTGAAATTCTAAGAACAGGGACTACTGTTTACTCTTTCGAATGCTTGAGGTGGCCTTGTTTGATTAGAGATTTGGGACGGGAATACTGTGGCTTCCTAATGCTTGTCCTGTTCTCTGTCTCTTAACATTTTAGCTGCCAATCCATACATATGCTTATTATATTTGTTATGATCCATCACAGGCAGTGTTCTTTGCTGAGACCAACATACTTGTCGGATTTAGAATAAGAGTGACTAGAAACCGTGGTCTTCCTGGATAGACAGAGATCTGAGTGGGAACGGAAACTGTAGCCCTCTCTCCAAAACCATGCACTGAGAAATGTCAATTATAACATTCGTCATCATGCCACACATATATGACCCAATCCACGTTAACATTGCTCTCTTTTTTGATTGCTTTTGTTGTGATAATTACTAAAGCATGTTGTATCAATTAGTCATTGCCTGTGCTTCATGCTGCAAGTAATTGAAATCCATGAGGCTTTCCTACCATCTCTTTTGCTAATATTGGAAAGCAAGTTTGCCTTTTGAGTTAATCAGTAGATCCTTATTGCTATTGAAATAAAAGCTGTTGAAGTCTACTGATTTGATTTATTAAACTGCGATTCAATCATTATTTTGTCTGCGGGTTGTAACTCCAAACGGTAGAGGTAGATAATAACTGAGGCAAGTCTCAAAATGCAGATGTTATGTCTTCTTATTTTTAAGTGTACGGATGTTACTTCAATTATCCTTGCAGCTTATTGATGGGGGCTGTTCTAGCACCTGCACAACATTGACGACATATTGAAACAACTATGATTGAATAACTAGGATTTCGATGTCTATTATAAATTTCATGAGTGTCTGTCAAGAACAAAAGTTCTATTATCTGGATAAACCAGTTATGTTGTTCAAAATCCTGTTTGTTGAGTAGTTGACTTAAAATTTTATTCTACACTGCATTTTAGTTGGTCAGTCCCCAATGCATTATTTAGCCATATAATGACAACTTGATCGTACATCTATCATAAATTTACAGTGGAAGTATGATTATATGGGAATAACTGAAATGCCCCTTGCCTCCATTTAAAAGAAAACAAATATTGGAAATATGGATTTATGACACATATGGTGCCTAGCTGAAAATATACTATTTGAAGATTTACTTTTATGTTTTAACTAGCCTAATTGTGCTAAATGCTTTTTGACTAAATTTGAGAGAAAAAGGCCTGGAGACCAGTGACTTTTTAGCTTAACCAGAGGTTTGGGCAATTCTATTTATAGAAATGGAAATATAAGAACTTACTCTTTAATCAATTTAGATGACAAAGGTGTCTTTGTAAAAATAAAGCTTGCAAAGCTGGTGCTAGGAAGTCAGTGAAAAGAGAAGGGAGAAAACAAAGAAATGAGGAATATTGGTGCGGGATAAGAGTTCACTATGGACGAATTTCTCACAATCTGCTAGTAACTTGAAATCTTTTGAGAGAATTGATGTCAATCTTCAAACAATCTTTTTTTTTAAAAATTAAATTGCAACTAGGGTTTGCCGAACCATCCTGAACCGTCCGATTTGGGGCTTGTCGACTCGTACGAGCCGCTGATCGGGATGGTTCCGACAAGAAAAGTGGAACACCGATGAGCAGGGAGAAGAAAAGAGAGAGGGGAGGGAACGAGAGGGAAAGTTGGAGAGGCCGCCAAAGGTCTACCAAGGCCACTGAGGCCTCTAGAGCTCTACCCTCCTCTATAGAGATGAAAATAGAGAGAGAAAGGGAGAGATAGAAAGAGAGGAGAAAGAGAGAGGAAAGGAAGGAGTGGCAAAGGGTGGGAAGGCTGGTGGTGGCTGCTGGAGGGCCGTGGAGGCATCCGAAGGGCAGAGTCTTCCTGCCCTCCATCTGATTGAAAAAAGGGTGACTGCTCCTATTTTGATCTTTTTTTTTTAATCGCGAACTTGCCCTTCGACGGCCATCACCAGCCTCCCCAACCTCTCCTTCTCTCTCTCTCTCTCTCTCTCTATATTCATAGTTCCCTACTCCTCCGATCATTGGAGGGCATTTGTGGCCCTCCTCCAGCCACCACTGGCGTCTCCGTCGCCTCCCTCTCCTTCCCTCCCTCCTTCCTTTCTCTCTTTTCCTCTCTTCGGTTCTTCCTTTTCCCTACTATCTTTGCCCTATCGGTTCAGATCCAGTATGAAATGGTACGGGGGTGTGCGGAACTGTACCGTCAACCGACTGGCATGGGATCTGATTCTGGCATAATGAACCTTGACTGCAGCCCTTCTTTAATTGTTTTCATAATGTTTGAGATTTTTTCTTTCCTTGTATTTTCCATGGTGGGTGCCTACTAGCAATGTTGCCTCCCCTTTCTCGATACGATTACCATGTGTAAGAACACAGTTGTGGTACAACATCTATGTGAGAAAATTAGGGTGTTTTTGAGTTTTTTGTAATAGGAGATTTCATCTCTCCATGCATGAAATGAAAAGGAAAATTTCATACTTGTCATAAATAACTGCTCCATCTTTGATTTCTTTTGTCTTTTCAATACTCGATCTTGTTGAAAAGCAAGCAGTTCGATCAGGTTGATCATCTCATATCTGAGATTCTTTTTGAGCACTAAATGATATGATTCTTGTCAATATGTGTAATCTGGAAGGAAACAAGGGAAACAAGTGAAAGATTATTGAGAAATGGACTCTTAAGTGAACTACTAATTTTTGAGTTGAATCATGTCCGTTTGGGTTTATTTATCTCAAATATAACAAAATGTAGACATGCCCCAAATTTAGTAACGATGCATTACAAAAATTCTTCATTTTTCCATTTCCTTCTCTTCATTCTCTTTGCTGTGCTACATGGACTCAGGCATGAAGTGGGGTTTGTTTATCCAAACCCATAATCATGTTGTTTGTGGGTACTTATTAATAAATTGAAGGGTCTGATAATATAAGTTTGTATGTGCTTGCTTTACATTTAAAGGGAAGTTGATCATCCATGTCTAAGCAAGTTATTTCATGTAAAATTATCATGTCTACACATATATTGTTTAACTCATGTTTTTTGATTGTAGTGTCTTTCACCTTTCAGGTGCAGAATCAGATGCGTGCTAAAGAAGGTGAGAAAAAGCGCGCTTACCTAACACTGGAGGAACTTCACCAGTTACCAGACGATGCAAACACATATAAGTCTATTGGTATGAAAAGAGTATTTAGTTCTTATGAAAGTGTCTGTTTTGCATCCATGATCTCTTTTTACACATCTTGCCAATCAAGTAATACATGTACTACCTTTTTTTTTTTTTTTTTTTGAGATGTAGCTTGCAAAGCAAAGGTCCATAAAAGCATCTTTCAATGCATGCATAGTGGCCATTTATTCTATCCATGAATATCAAAACCTCATTATACTTATGGTAATCCCCAATCATGTTTGACATTGGTGGTGCCATTTATCGGTTCCCATGCTAGAGCCATGTAAAGTGGTATTAAGTGTATAATGCTGCATATCATTACTAGTTTTGCTAATTGCTGAATTCAGTGCAAGAGCAACAATAGAAAAATGATGAAACAATTGTCTGCTGGACATCATGTGAACCTTCTTTTAGGATTTGGAGTGCTATCAAGGGATCCAGTGAGTGGTTATTGTTTCATCAACAGGCACGTTGATCTTTAACTTCCTCAACCGCTCTAACACCCAGTATATGAATTCAGCTCTTCTTTGTAATATATGAACCTTATTGTAGATCTATGACCTCATTTAAACTGCAGTTTCTGATAGAAAATTTTTCTCTTAGTGAGAATCCAAGCATTATGAACATCATCTTAACTTTATCATGTGAGCCGCCTTCATGCATGAGAGTTCCATCAGACAGCCCTTGTATCAAAGAGGTGAAAACAAATTGATTGCATACTGTTGACAGTGTGTATGAGAGTATTATCAAATGCCAGATGGCTGTGCACCCCTTCAGTTTGATACCGTTTATGTACTGTTGGGGATAAACCCCGCTTCTGCCGAAGTCCAGTTCGATACTCAGCACCAGTAGCCACGGAAGAGCTTCAATGGACGGGCTTTAGCCGAACCCCCAGCGGCTGAGCTTCTTCGAACCTGTTCAGCCGGTCGAACTACTTAGCAGCCGAGCTTCTTCGGACTCCTCGGCCGTCGAGCTTTTTCGGACTCCCAGCGTCTGGACCGAACTCCTTCAGCCGACCGAGCTACTTAGCGGCCGAGCTTCCTCCCATCAGTTCTAGCCAAACTCCGTCTTCAGTCTCCCGCGGTCCTTCCGCCGCCCTAGCCGAACTTCCGCTTCCTCTCCGTACCGGACTCCATGGGGCCACTCGAGCCAAGGCGATGGAACCGCCGCACCCCTCCGGAACTCCTGGGACGCCCCCGGTCTCTGACTCCGCCGAACCTCGAGCGGCCCGCCAGCACGCGGCTGCAGTTGTCACCATCAACTAAGCTCCGCTATAAAAGGACCCCTCCCGACATACTAAGGCTAAGCTCTCTGAACTCTCGACTCTCTAAGCTCTCCTCCACATCTCTAAGCTCCGGAACTCATTCCGAGCACTCCATTACTGTTGGCCGGAAACTAACTTGACCGTCGGAGGGTCCTGCCGGAGCCACCACCCCACCGGTTCCGGACGGGACTTCGTTTTGCAGGTCCCCGGCGGCGCCCAGCGGCCTCGATTGCGGCGACCTCCGGCGGCGACGGATTTCTGCACCAACAGATTGGCGCCGTCTGTGGGAAGGAAGGGCCTGAACCTTCGAGGTTCCCTTGTTCTTAAAGGAGTGCTCGGCGACGATTTTCCTTCCCCTGCTCCGGATCTCTCTTCTCCCTCTTCAGAATTCCTTCTCTGGAAAGAGGAAATGCCCCCCAGAAGGGCTTCGACGCGGCGCTCGACGGCTTCCGCGGCTCGATCCCCTCCGAGTCCGTCTGTCCCTGCTCCGGCCCCGGTGACTCAGCCCCCGTCTATAGCCGCAGTGGATACGGAGCAGTTCAACCAGCTCATCCAGCACGTTCGTGGTCTCACGGAGGCGGTGCAGGCGGTGCTGCACCAACAAGTCCCAGTGCCAGCCCGACCGGCACGGGACTCTCCGAAGTCGGATGATCCGGTCCAAGAGCGACCGGCCTGGGCAGAGCCCGACCTCCGATACCCGGATTGGAGAGGCGGAGGAGGGAGAACCCTTGTTCGGATCATGGATCGACCAAGGGTGAAGCCTCGCGCCCATCTCACCAGAAAGCCTTGGAGATCAGAGACCGTGAGGACCTGCTGGACCAAAGGCTCTTGGAGATGAACCAGCGAATTGAAGAACTTCGTCCCCCCTCGCGTGCGTGATGATGACGTTTGTGCAGACCCTCCTTTCTCGCAGGAAAATCATGCAGGAACCGGTCCCGCCGAACTTTAAGCTCCCGCAGTTCGAAAGCTACGACGGGACCGCCGACCCGGTCGACCACTTGGAAGCCTTCCGGACGACGATGCTGCTTCACGGCGCGTCGGACGCCATATTTTGCCGGGCTTTCCCTTCTACCCTCAAAGGAGCTGCCAGAAATTGGTACTCGACGCTCAAGCCGAGAACCATCTTATCGTTTGACCAGATGAGTCAACAGTTCGCAGCCCACTTCATCAGTAGTAGGCGACCACGCCGAGGTTCGGATTCTTTGATGGCCATCAGGCAGAAGGAGGGGGAACCCATCCGGGCCTACGTGACCCGGTTTAACGCTGCCGCGTTGGAGGTCCGAAACCTAGACCAATCAGTCGCCATGGCCGCCCTCAAGGGCGGCCTTCAGAAGAATGACTTGTTGTTCTCCCTGGAAAAAAGGTATCCCAGGGACTTCGCCGACCTGCTAGCTCGGGCCGAGAGATACGCCCGTGCGGAAGAAGCCTTCAAGCTGAGGGACGAAGAAACCTTAAGGGAGCGGCTGACAGGCGACATAGGGAGCCGAATGAAGTTCGGCCGCGCTCACGGACTCCCTCCGGTAGCAGGCGGGCCCGAACCCCTCGAGCTTGCAGAGAAGCGCGAAGAAGCCCACCTCCCAAAGGATTTCGCGACTATGTCCTCCTCAACGCTCCCCGAGCACAGATCCTCACCGAAGTTAAGGACCAACTCCCCAGACCAGAAAGGTTACGGTCTCCCCCAAACAAACGTGACCGAAGCAAGTACTGCCTCTACCATCGCGACCACGGCCATGACACTGAGGAATGCATCCAGCTCCAAGATGAAATCGAGGAACTCATCAGAAAGGGGCGGCTGGGTAGATTCATTCGACGCCAGTCTAAAGATCGGTGCAGGGCGCTGCCGTAACGAGAAACAACAAAGTCGGCCGCCTCACAACGTCGTCAACATCACTCCAGGATCCAGCGTAGAAGCCAACAGAAGCACGCTTCAACGCAAGGAAGCTCGAATGAAATGGGAAAGGTCGTCCGCGTGGGGAAGCGCGGAGGAACGATGCTACTACCACGACCCTGGGTCACAGAAAATTCAGAAAAAATTGCCAGTAACTTCCTTTCAATAAAGTCCTTCCCTTCCAACAGTGTATTATTTTTGGGCGCCAAAAACTATGTAATGGCTGGAAAAGAAGCAGTCAATAGTCGCCGTGTTAGGAACAGGAGGAGAACCTCGGCCAGAGATAAGTCCTCGGCCAGAGATAAGATCTCTAAATTCGGCCAGAGATAAGATCTCTCCCGGCAACTTCGGCCAGAGATAAGATCTCTCCCGAAGGCAAAGTTCGGCCAGAGATAAGATCTCTCCCGAACAACAAGGTCGGCCAGAGATAAGATCTCTCCCGAACCGCAACCTCGGCCAGAGATAAGATCTCTCCCGAAGGCCAAGTTCGGCCAGAGATAAGATCTCTCCCGAACAAAAGTTCGGCCAGAGATAAGATCTCTCCCGAACAAAGGTCGGCCCGAGATCTCTCCCGAACAACCTCGGCCAGAGATAAGATCTCTCCCGAAGGCAAGTTCGGCCAGAGATAAGATCTCTCCCGAGCCCGAACCTCGGTTAGGAACAGGAGGAGAACCTCGTCCTCGGCGGCAGAGATAAGATCTCTCCCGAACCGCAACCTCGGCCAGAGATAAGATCTCTCCCGAGCGACTCAACTCAGATAACCGCCAACCTCGGCCAGAGATAGATCCTCCGAGGACTTCGGTCCTCAGCGGGTTCAGACTCCAAACATCGACTGAAGATGAGGTCTCCCCCAAGCCTCAGCCTCAACTTCAGCGTCAATCTTGGCTGGAGATGAGACCTCCCCGAGCTTCAGCTGCAACAAATGCGGAGCCTGGAAGAAGACTTCGGCAGTCGCCTGTTTTGGTACTCCCTTCCTTCAATTTTTGAACTCGGGAGTGGGGGGGCTACTGTTGGGGATAAATCCCGCTCCTGCCGAAGCCCGGCCCGAACGCTCAGTAACCAGTAGCCGCTGAAGAGCTTCAGCGAACGGCGCTTTAGGCCGAACCCCCAGCGGCCGAACTTCTTCGAACCTGCCAGCCGGCCGAACTCCTTAGCGGCCGAACTTCCTTACTCCTCGGTCGTCGACCGAACTCCTCAGCGTTCGGCCGAACTCCTTCAGCCGACCGAAGCTCCTTAGCGGCCGAGCTCCTTGGACTCCCATCAGTCGGGCTCTAGTCGAACTCAGCCGCCGAGCTTCAGTCAGGCTCCCGCAAGAGCCGGACTCTCTCCGCGTCGTTACAGCCAGACGCCTGCGGAAGCCGAACTCCCTCCAAGCTTCCTCTCCGGCCGGATCTCTTCAGGAGCCGGATTTCTCACCAACCGAGTTCCTGCCAAACTCCCTAGCGGCCGAGTCTTAGCTGCGCACTTCCAGCTAAACGCCTACGGAAGTCGAACTCCTTCCGAGCTTCCTCCTCATGAGTCTGAACTCCTCCGAAATGGGCTCACGTCGAAGGCCTTCAACTCTTCATTCGACTGGCTCTACAGCCATCACCATCAGTCCGCCGCAAGCTCTGCAACCATCACCATCAATCTGCCGCAGACGGCATCTCTCCGAGAGACCGACTCCGTCGAACCTCGAGCGTCCCGCCAGCACGCGGCTGATGGCTGTCACCCATCAATCCGCCGCACACGGCACCATCTACCGACGAGACTGACTCCGCCGAACCTCGAGCGGCCCGCCAGCACGCGGCTGCAGCCTGTCACCATCAACTAAGCTCCGCTATAAAAGGACCCCTCCCGACATACTAAGGCTAAGCTCTCTGAAGCTCTCTGAGCTCTCCTCTCTCCTCCACATCTCTAAGCTCCGGAACTCATTCCGAGCACTCCATTACTGTTGGCCGGAAACTAACTTGACCGTCGGAGGGTCCTGCCGGAGCCACCACCCCACCGGTTCCGGACGGGACTTCGTTTGCAGGTCCCCGGCGGCGCCCAGCGGCCTCGATTGCGGCGACCTCCGGCGGCGACCTCATCGGCCTCAACTCCAGCAGACTCCGGCGACGACCAGATTCTGCGTCAACATGTACATATATTGTTGCAATTGTTGAGAAAGGGCCTCTTGTTTGATCTGTCTGTTATACAACTACCAAGCGCAAATACTAAGGATCATGGCCTTTTTTAATCCACTGGTATTTTCAAACTAGTTGATTGATCATCACATCAAGTAGTGCTAATCATTGTCAACAAGTTAGATATGAGCTTCAAAATCAACTTGATTGGTGTCTTCATTAGTATGAACTATGAATTCGTTTAACTGCTAAAAGATACCACATGCTTTATGGCCTTGCTTGATAAGGGGACATTATGTTAATATGACCTCCCTATTCTTGCCCAGATCCAAGATCTGGAAGGGAGAAAATCATGCACATCAACCTTGTTTAAACCTTTCAAAGGATTTGATCTGGTTAGGAAACTAAAAAAGGGTTAAGACAAATCTGGCAACAGCCATTTGAACCCTAAACCATTTAGGACTTGATTCGGCTTTGAGAGGACTTGAACACATGTGACTTATAAGAGCTCTTAATGTATCTCCTTTACCTAATTTTTCTAATTCCTGAAGGGCCTACTGATATTGGCATTAAGATTTTCTCATAAAACTTAACCTTGGAACCTTGGTGATTTGTGTAAATGTTGTATATAAACTATGGGGTAGCTGGCGTGAATATTAGCACATATGCTTGGTTTAAAATCAAAATCTTATGTTATTAAGTTGATGTATGAAAGAAGAATACGTCGTTATGTAATGGTCGATGGTTATAGAGCAGGGATGAATCAATGCACAAAATGTCCACATACGGTAACCTGCATGTCGCACTGGTTAAAATACTGCAGTTACTTTCTCGAGGATGTGGAATACGTGTAAGACAAAGTTCCATCTCTTTAGTTTGACATTGTTGGCGGAGAGGATCAGTCCATTGATTTTTTTGTGTAACTAAATCAATGAAATAGTAGCATAGATAACATAAGTTTCTTGATAATTACCGCACAACAATGGCTTCCATTTAGTGTTTGATGATTTTCTTGTTATTTTGCAGGCAAAGTGTGAGTGCTGATGAATTAGAAACTCTTCTTATCTGGCTAAAGTTATCTCGCTTTGTGATGCAGTCATAGATTGGTAAGAATTTTCTTAACAGTATTCATCAATGATGTCCAGGTTTGTTTTGGAGCCAAAATTGCTCTTGTTGAATGAGCAAGAGCAGAAGTTCAAGGATAGTGAAACAGCTATCTCCTCTTTGCAGGTTTGTTTCTCCCTTTTCTGTCAGTTTACATTCCAAGCCAAAAAAAAAAAAAAAATCTGATGTGTTATTTGTAAGCAGACATCCAAGGAGTACTTAGAGAAGCAGTTGACAGAGGTGGAGAACAACCTGCGAGAATTACTACAACAAGACCCTGGTCTTGCACGACAGATAATGTCAATGACTGTGATGTAATTCTGTCCTCGCAGAAATTAACTGGATGAATTATGCATCCAACTAGTTTTGATTTTTTTTTTTTTTTTTTTGGTGTGTGTGTGATGACAAATTATCTCGAGAGAAATTGTTTGTTTTGCATTTACGTTATACTCTGTTCATGTAAGCAGGCCGACTATATTTTACCTGCTCCTGGAAGAATCTCAAGTCTCAACGTTCTGGGTAGCGTTGATGAAATCTTCTCCTCCCTGTGCTACCATATGGATCGAAAGTACAAAGCTGAGGATCTGATGATTGCCCTTGTTGCATGCATCGCCTTTTTTTTTTAAATAAAATAATTTACAATGATGAATATTCATATAGGAACTTGAAATCAATGAAAAGTATAAAATAAACATTGGTACGAGGTAGGAGTGCGTGTATGATTTAGTGGATTGTTGTGATGAGTGCATATCATATCATACTCCTTGTGGTTGCGATAAAAATGTAAGGTAAACGTTCCAGCAATCCTTTTAAACTCCTACTATTTTGGACGCCATGCAACTTCGAACTCAAAGAACCCAAACATGTAGGCTTAGGAAATGACATTTAGCAATAGTTTGACTTGGGTTATTTGGTTCGCAATTTGAATTAGAATGGATTGAAATAAGAATATTTAGAAGAAAATTATGATTGAGTTATTGGGGATCGAGTCATTTTCATTGTATTAGAATTCTTTATAAGAGAGTTAGAATTCCTTATAAGAGAGTCGGGATCGAAACCATTCCACTCTAGAATTTGAATGAGAATGAGACTTCCTTCAAACAAACAAATGGTTAGAGCGAGGATCACTTATTTTTGTTCTGATTATAGATGTCCCAACTCGATAGATGAATAAAAAGATATATCACTTCTTAAGATCATTTTTTCCTTTTTGGACCTAGTTGGATCCAGAATCTATGGTATTCATTGTCTAACTACCAAAAATACAGAATTATAAGTTGAACTAGATCTATTTTACAACCATCCAAATCTAGAATAACATCAATAGATAAGTTTTCTTCCTATGGGATTCAAGCTGGCCCGTGATGATCCTGGGCGGTTTGAAAACAGGCTTAGCATTTGATGGTTGAACGATCAAGCCCATAAAACTTTACATCCACCCATCGAGAGAGAGAGAGAGAGAGAGAGAGAGAGAGAGAGAGAGAGAGAGAGGGCCTTCTCCTTCTTTTTCTTTTAAAAAAAATTCACCCTCGGGATCGGTCGCTCCCTCGCTCGTAACCCAGCATTGTCTCTCCGAACGATCCCGCCGGATTCTGAGGGAACATCCCTAACAGACCCATTTGGATGGCCCTAATTGTGGGGACATGACATAATTACTTCATCGACCACTATAATAAATATCACAGGTGTCACTGCTAAAAGAAATACATGCTTTGATCGGAAGAGAGAGAAAATTATGGCTGTTCTTAGTTATATGACAGCCATTATTTACTCGACAAAAAAATAATGATGACGCTCGTTGCTAAAAGAAAAAAGATATGATCAGCATGTGCCGGTGACGCTGACATGCTTTGGTCATGAGCCTCGTTAACGCATGGCATGCGTGAGGCCAGAGAAAAGGAGATGTCGGGCGAAAGAATAAGAAATACTTGGGGGATAATTAAAACACAAACCTCGTTATTTTATTTAATAATTTATACTTAGGCAGAAAGAAATCCGGTCAAAATTACAGTGAGGGTAGGATCGAGTCCAGATCACAGGTATCCAACCTCCAATAAATTCATTGGCTGAACCAAACGGCACCCTCAAACCCCGTACAACCTCAAATTGAATAGGCAATTATTGCATCGAAAAGGGACAAACTAATGTCATGGAGAGTCCAATAACCATGGAATAACGATCATGAGCATAATGACAGAAGCATCCTATCTCTGGTACAGGAAGGACCAGGCATGATCAGCAAAAACGGGAGACACAACATTCTACCCATCCAGCAATTTTTCACCGTCCACGACTTACCTTTGGTAATGTTTGCTCGTCCCACAGCTATCAGAGCAGCCGACATGATGTGCCAGATGTTTCCTTTTCACCTAGCTAAGAATATTGGAACGCGTGAACTTGAAGTCTTGCGGTGGTGTACAGAGAGATAGAGATGATGCCTGGGTATAACTTGGGGGCTCCATAGCAAGGACACTCGATCAAAAGGCATGCTTGCATATGACCGTCGACATACCGTGTTAATAAAATTAAGGGAATTTAAAATAAAACGTCAAAGGCGATACAGAAACCGAAATAATCATTAGTACGATAAAGGTAGCACACATTATGGGTAGGAAACTGCAAAGATAAGCAACCGCGATAACAACGGACAACATTCCCATTGCAATTCTCTGGCTCATCGCAAAACATGACAAGTCTCATCATTATGTTAAGGAATGAAGCAAGAATAAAATCACATATAGATGGGAAGGGTATGGGTATTGATTGAAGTAAGTAGTTCTCTTCTTGGAAGAAAACTTCGAAGTTGATTTTGTTATGTCTACAATATAATATACATTTGTGGCCATACAAAACTACATGGTTATATACAATTCGCTCCCCAGACTGAAAAAGAGGAGAGAAACGGTTGAAAAAGGAAGCGAAAACCTGAACCGGTCAGTGCCTATTCTTCATATGATCCAAACTTCTTCACTCTGTATGGATCTAAAAGCTAGAATATGCATTCCCTTGGGTTGAATCTGCCCCTTAGACGGTTTCAGTGGTACAATTTTCTCCATGGGGATTGCTACCTTCCTTGCTAAGCTTAGATTTTCTCGAAGAAAATGATGATTGCCGAGGAGGAGCTGCTGCTGCTTGTTGATGAGAACCTAACATGTTGAGGTACGTGTACAAGGACATCCCTGCAAGAGCTGTGATAGCTCCGCAGATGCTTGACATACCTGGATTGGATTTGAAAAGAAGGTACCCTCCAAGAAGGATAACACATGTTTTGAACTGTCCAAGAACAACATGAGAAGTTGCAGATGTTGCCCTGTGACAAATAAGCAAGAGACAATCTTTTCAGTATCAGGATATATATGTTAAACTGCCACCTAAGCCAATCAAATAGCTGTCGTCCCAACTAAAAATTTCCACAGGTCTTCCAAATGGTAATAAGCATCTTATAGAAATATTCAGAGTCAAAAACTCCTTACCCTAGTGCCAACGCCCCAGACCATTGAAGCAAAAAACCAAAGATGGCTGACATGAGAATAGCTGATGTATTGGAAAAGTTCCAATGAAAGGAGAGAACACCAGGGGGATCGAGCCAAGGCATCAAGGCAACCAAAAAGAAGAGCGTGATCGGCGTCGTATTCCACATTAAACTGATGGATGGCTTATCATTAGTCGATGCTGCATGGATGCTAGCTAAAGTAATTATATAAACGTAGAGGAGTTCCACATCAGAAGACTACGTACGCTAAGGCAGTCCAGTTATACTGCTGCTGTAGATTGGACCACAGAATCTTATTAACTGCACTGGGTATGATCCATGCTAATGACATACAAGCACCAAAGAAGTGGAATTCAAGGTCTGTAACTGTCGCAACAGCAACACCGATAGATACTATAGTTAGCGCCATCACCTGCAACATCCAGAAACATACATCAGACCAATACCAATTGAAATTAACCTCATTCATGAAACCATAAATCTTAACATGATGAGTTGTTACCTTCTGGTAAGAAACTGTCTTCCCGAAAATCATAAACTCGGCTAGAACAATCGTCGGAGTGACAGCAATCTTAGCCATCTGATAGAATCCCACACTGAAAAGCAAACATTTTAAGCCTCACCCACTGATTTAAAATTTCATAAAGCTTCAGCCAGACATGCTTCATGTTACCTATTATACTTCAAGCTAACATTAGCAAGGCCATTAGATAGGGACATGACAATGCCCAGGGCTAGTAGAGAAGAAAATGGGGTCGACTTGGCCGGAGGTGGGGCTGGAAGCAGTGAGAAGGCATTCAAGACAGCCATCAAACCCCAGCTCATGATATAGTGAATAAAGGTGAGAAAGATTGGATAATTGAAGCCCACTTTCCCAAGAACCTGAAGACAAAATCAAAATTGGCGGAGTTCCGATTTATGAATGACCAAGCATGAGACGTAAAAACTGAGAGACAGTAGAGGAAAGCCCACCAATTTGTTCATCATAATTATACCAACAGAAATCAGGAAATTGAAGGACAAGGCAACTGTTGGACCACAAATTCGTTGCTGCAAACGTTTGGCACCCTCAGATGTGCGTAGCTCACTAAAAAGTGAAGCACGGAGATCCTCAAGAGCTCTACCTAAATTTACAGAGGAAAACAGGAAATACTTTGATCATTAGAATCAAAATAAAAAGAAAAAGCGGGAAAAATTACACTTTTGAGCCTTCTAATCTTTTCCTCAACAGGCCAGTCTGACGTGTAACAATCAATTCTCTACCGATGAAACAAAGCAAACAATAGTCTAATGCTAAATGCTTGCAAGTGGAGGTATGGTGATGTTGGACTCTATAAAAATCGAAGTAAATCCTCGATGCAAGAGTGGTTTAAGTCCTAAAATGTTGAATGATTTGAGCCAATTACTGCATTTCCTACTATTACAACCCCTTTTTGTCGCAAATTCTCAAGAATAGAAAAGAAACGGATGATGAGCAGCAAACATGAACATTTAATCCCTCCCCATTATAGAGTTAAAATTGTTTACCTGATAAATCTCAATTCAAGTAAAACCACCCAAATACTCACACTAAGTAGTTACAGCTTGATCCATTAGAAGAAAAAATGCAATAATAATTTCTAAATAAATCTATTGATTATGAACAGTATTGATCTAAAATAAAACTCTACCTTGTTCCCTGTGTTCACTTCAATCAAAACGAAGTAAGATTTCATTCATTTAACCCAAAGAAAAGCTCCATTATGCTCTTTCCCAAGCCAAAAGAAAAGCTTTCTGATTCCAATTACCTTTATGAAAGTAACGATTTCCCTTTCCTTGCAAATTCTTTAGTCTTAAGGCTGTTCTTTTGTGGATAAATATCATGGAAAAGTTGGTCAATTTTTCATGACCAACTTATCCATATTCTCACATTTCAAGATGGATGAGTTACTTTTTCATGTACAGCATTTACCAATGAAATGAAAAAAGAGTAGCTAAATTATTTTTCCATCAGCCAATAAGTAGATATTTTATTTTATACCTAAAATGCCCCATCATCATTTCCAATATCTCTATCATATCTCCATCATTCTCAATAACTCAATCATTAATTTTCTTCAAATCTAAAAAAATATAAAAAAAATATTATAAAAGAACATGGATAACGGAATTCAAAACCACTTTCCTATGCATAAAATAAGAATAAATTATTTTTCTGCCTAAATATTGTCTGGAAAATATTGATCGTAAATTTTTTACCTACAAAAGAACGAACGGACCCTAAAGTGGGAAATAGACTGTAGGCATGAAAACCGAAACATCAAACCCCCTTCATTTATCAAGTAAAAAAATCGCACCTTTCTATAATTCTTCTACACATAAACTGGAAAGTGAACAGAGCCCTATCATATTTCATCAAAACGTAGCCAATAAATTGAATCAAACGGCATCAACCTAAGGTAAAAACGATTTTTTTTTTTTTAAAAAAAAATAAAACGCAGAATGCTAAATGCGGCAGATGAAACTAACTGAGGAGCGCAAGGCGTCCAATTTGGCCCAAATCAAGAACCTCAGAAGAACCTAAACCCAAGAAAAGAGTCTAAAACCCATGGAAACAGCCATTTTTTCTTTATTGTTGTTTTTGGAGAGCGAGCGAAAGAGAAGGGGAGGCAGGGAGAGACCTCTTTCGCCGGCGTCGCTGTCCTTGCGCTTGAGGAACTTCCTCGCATCCTTCCTCAAGAAGAAGCTCATCACCCTTCGGCCGCAAAGCATCCTCCCGAAACCTCCTTCAAAAAACTCTCCACACTGCACTGAGCCAAAGTGCAGAGGAGAGGCCATGAAACACTCGATGCAGAAAAGGCAAAAAAATATAGGGACTAGAGAGTACGAAGGGATTTGAGCGGAGGAGAGAGATTGGGGGTAGGTTGGGGGGGGGGGGGGGGGGGGCGAGAGAGAGAGAGAGAGAGAGAGTGGGCAGTAACGGACTACACGCGGGAGTTGATCTTGGAGTGAAACAAGGGGAAGGTGACCACACCGCGGCGAGCTGGGTGCGCGACAGGGCTGGGGAGACCGACTGAATCGCGCCGCGCGTTCACTCCGCCGACAGCAGCGGAGGACACGTGGAGGGATTTGGTTGGTTAGCGTTGATCTGAACGGTCTAATGCGGGGGACAGAGGGAGAATAAAAATCCGATGGAGACCGTCCCTTGGAACGCCCACTAACCCTCCGTTTGGTATAAAAAATGGATGGATGAAATTTTTTTTTTTTTTTTTAATATATTTAATAAAATATAAAATAATAAATAGAAAAATTATATAATATTTTTATTAAATTAAAAATTAAAAAAATATTATTTTTATTAATTTATAATACTAATTTATACTGAATACACAATATATAAATTTATAATCATTATAATTCATAATTATATAAAAAATTATATAAATATTTAATTTTAATTTTAATTTAATTTAATTTAATAAATAATTTTATAATTAAATTATTAATAAATTAATTATATAAATAATTAATTTATTTATAATTTAATTTAATAAGTAATTACATTAATAATATAAATATCTAGTTGATATATAATTTAATTTAATAATTAATACTATACAAATAATTAATTAAAAATAATAAATAAAATAAAAAAAATTAAGATAATTTCTATTTATTTAATTATAATTATTAAAATTATGTATTAAAATTAAAATAATTAGTAAGAAAATTTAATAATACATGATTAATAGTATATGTAAAAATATATAAAAATAATATCAATAAAAAGTAAAAAAATATTATAGTTTTATCAAAAAAATTATAATTAAAGTATTAATAAATTATTTATAAAATTAGTTAATTAATATTATAGAAATAATTAAATAAAAATAGGGAGCTTTAATATAATTTTAGTTATTTAATTATAATTATAAAAATTATATATTAAAATTAAAATAATTAATAATAAAATTTAATAATGTATGATTAATAGTATATATAATAATATAGATGGAAAAAGCAAAAAAAATATTATAATTTTATTAAAAAATAATAAAAAATAATTTTGTTAATATAAAAAATCATTTATTAATATTTTATTTATTTTTTCTTGCATTCTTTAAATTTAAAAGGGAGGAATTGATGGATCGAACGAAGGATTCAACCTTTTCATTTATTTTATTATAATTTTTAAATTAAATGATGAATAAAAGTCATGCATCTTTCCAATCACATTCACCCTTTCTATCATGATTCCAATCAAATACAGAAGTATTCAGATCGTAGAGCACCGCGGGCGCTGCAGAGGACCGGGTGCGGGGGACCACGACGGAACAGGGCTTGGAGGAGCTTTCGACAACCGTTTCCTGGGACGGGCGAAGTGAAAGGCGACGGTGACCGGACGTGTGACCTTCCGGTGGGGCCCAGAGTCGGACTCATGGCAGCCGGAAAAGGGTTGGCGAGCGGTGTGGGAGGACTTAATGTATGGCGTCAACCTCTTTTTGTTCTCACAAGGTTTCCATGAGGAAAGTTAAATGTTCGTCGCATGGAAGTTGCCGGCAGCGCGCAACCGTCACGGTTTGTCTCCTGGTCCAGCCCCGCACATCAGCAAACGACGGAACCCACTCGTTGTGCATGCCCTCCTCTTCTCAACTAGTTTTATGACGGCCGAAAATATCTCAAATTGATCCACGATGTTGGTTTAGGGTTATGCATCACAAGGACATGCAGACATAACGACTCACCTTTGTCAACAAGCTCTAGTTCATCAATATCTGATCTAGCCCACCTTTATGGCTCCCATCAGATTTTTCCAACATCCTATACCGGATCCTGGCCGTCTGAACCACTTGCGAATTGGGGTCCAATTCCTGGTGCGGAGAGATCCCTAAAGTCATCACTCAGAAGAGAAGGCTAGCTTATTAACCATACATAAAGATTTTAAGCTGATGTAGAGATCACCAATCCAAGATTATTTTAGACCATGGAAGATTTGATATAGAGCACGTTACTCTTAAGCATGTTTCATGGAGACAAAACTGGACCACAGACAACGTGACGGTTCATTTTCTGGTGTGACAAACATCCATGCCACCACCTCCTCCACACAGATGTTGCAGAATGCCTTTAAAATACGGGCCGCACCTAATCAATTACGCATTCATTGTCATCTGTTGCCCAGAAGCTACCAATGCGGGTTCTGCTGGCATCCGTGCACAGCCATGTTTAACATCCTGCTATAGTCATACCGGAAATTACCAGTACGATTGAAACAGTAACTGCTCTAGGTACATCAATAATGAAGAAAATTCAAAAAAAAAAAAAAAGAAAAAAAAAAGGTGGGGTCGAACTAATCATCATTCAGTGGATGTTTCTCATCATACGAGCAGACACCAAAAATAAACTAACGCAACTCCAATGCAAAACGCTTATTTATGAAATTTCATAGTCATCTTTCACATAAATGAATAGGTCAGGTCCTCCAATTTATATAGGCCCCTTCCACATAATGGCTAGTTTGGTCAGATAGGTGTTTGCAGACCCACTGTTTCAAAAAGAAAGCTCTTGCACAACACATAAAATCCAGTTCCCGTATACATTTACTACAAAGCAAAGCTAAATGAGAGACAACTGGTGGCCCTACTGATACTAAAACTATAGCCCACAGGCATACAAGGGCAGCATAGCGAGGGAAAAAATTATCAAATGCGAAAACGGCAAGAACTTAATTATAACAAAGCAGTACAAGGATGAATAAATTGACAAAAGATATTTGACGGATAAGATTTTCAGCTAACTGCCACCCTTCTGTTTGAGAGTGATCTTGTCCCCCAAACTGAGGGCAATTCCTTGTGTCTTGCTTCTTATCCTAATATAGCCACTGAGCTTCCCATCTGCCTGCTTCTCAACGCTGACATTCACCAAAGCATCCTCCCCAAAGACACTCTTCGCATACAGATTAGCTGCAAGAAAGCCACATTCCCCATCCAACGCAGAACTGCGAACAATAGCATTGAAAACACAAACAAGATTAATATAACATTCCAGAAAACCATGCATACCATGAGAAACACCAACTAACACATCGCATCATATTTGATTCCATGTTCTATTAGATATGTGTACAACATGTTAATGGATTGAGCACTTACAGTGGAGTGAGACACTTCATGTTTGTTGACTTGATGATGTGATTCAAAAATTCCTTCTCATCCTGAATTACAGTGTTCACTGCCACCTGAAACGCAACCAGAAAATACCACTCTCTTATAATTCAATCACATGAACAAAGCATGTTTCGCGGTGCAACTAAACACTGGCTATATAAAGAAAAATATAATTCACATAAGACATGGAGATTGGAGCCAAAACGAAGAACCATCAGCTAGAAGAAATGAGTTTCCTAGCTGTTCTTTGTTTATATAAATTGTGAATGTAGCTGTCTTGAATTAGGAACCAAAAATATAAAAGAATCTCAGGTCATGATAAAAGTATGCAAAAAAGGCTCTCATGTGCATTAACATACAAATAAAATACACATGCACACATACAGAGGCATGTAGGTACATACACAAAAACTATGTGCTCATTTAAAATTGAAAAAACAGCCTCCATAACAATTGGTTCAGATATTATATTTCTAACACATTAATGGTGAGGATTTTTCTGCATGAGAGACAGATAAAGATATAGGATGCTATCATATAAAACTGGCAAAGTTGCCCTTGCTTAGAGTCAAAATATTAAAGAATTAGAATAGACTGCAGTCAAGACCAAAAGAAATGAACACACGGCAAAGGATTTCTGGCACAAGGGTTGCTCAGCTCCCATACCCCTTTGCATGAAGTCCACTATTTTTTGTCACCTCTAAGCATATCCTTTCAAATTTCAAGAGTAAATGCACACATGCAGCCCACAGTCCAATACCGGCGATGCATTTAATCTCCATAAAATTTTCAAAGATGGGATAATACTAAGCATGCTAAACTTGTTAATAAACAAACTGCGTAATAGCAATATACATTTCAAAACTGATATTAGGAGTTACTTGTGTCAAATTCAAAACAAAGTCCAGATATACAAGAAAAGGTTCCTAATAATGAAAATACCAAATAATGTTAAATATATATTATTATTACAGAAAATATGTGATCATGTTAAAGCCCTGCATTGCATCACATAATTTCATATCACATAGATATGATCTGAAATAAGCTAGCATCCATATGAAACAAAATGGAAAAGACAGATAACATACCTTGTTTTCCCACTCAAATTCTGCCCACATATTTCTAAATGCCACATCAGCACAGGTGGAAGGAGATATGTAGTCCATGATGTCAATATGAATGTCATTAAGGACAACTACAGTTCGCTCAAGTACATTTGAAGTCTCATAAACAATGTTACCAAATATAACTCCTGTTTCTGTTGATGAGACCTTAATATTGGCTCGAATTTGCTTGCTTGACTCTGGTGCTAGTGTATAGTTCTGTGGGCGGTCTACAAGTTTGAGGTCTCCCATGGTTGCCAATTCCAAACACAGGTTCTGAAGCGTCTCCTTTGTTCGGTTGATGACTGTAACATCAAGAACAATGTCATAATGATGGACTGTCACATATGCTTCAGCATACACAGGATCACTAAATCCTGTTAGTTGAAGAATACGATTCAGTTTATTTGCATCATCTCCATCCTTCATAAACTCTCCAGTTGCACGTTTTAAATCATCTTGAACCTCGTCCTCTAACTCAAGCTGGCTCATACCCTGTAAATAGAAGGTGCCAAGAACACAAATTACAAGAAGAAATCCTTCACAGTGCAGTGGTTCCAGAAGATGAATAATAGCATCAATGCGGCACAAATGAAGTCTTAGAAGTGGGAAAATTAACATTTTCTACCGTCAACTTAAAATAAAAGAATCTTACAGTACTTTTTTCTTTTTTTTTCTATTTTTTTTTTATTGGAGAAAGAGAAAAGGAGGGAGACCCAGCCATATTATAATTATCCAAGTCCAGATTTTCATGGATGTGGCATCCAAGAATCTTACAGTACAAATTAATAGCTCAGTTACCATAGTACAAATTTCAAATTAAAGTAAAAGATTCATGGACGAGTATTAAACTTTCCCCATCATTTTCTAGAGCATTACTATCATCATAGATTTACCGCAAACACGCAGATAAAAAGGGAAACTTTCAAGTACAAAGTAAAATGTTAAAGTGATCTCAAATCAACTTCGAACTAAGAAAGAAGACCACTAACCTTGTTGCAGTTAACTCTCGATTATCTTTTTTATCTAATTAATATGGGCTATCAGACAAGCCAAATCGTGTTCTTCCATATACAAAAGAAAAATTCTGGTTGATGAGTTATTATCATTTCCCCACATGCAACTTTCAACATCTACCACATTGTTTCCTATACAATTACATCTCCTGCTGGAAATGGGAGGTCAAAGGTCTATATTCTATATTGTTTCTGGTGGCCTCTGGGGCCGTGCCTATTGGATATTTAACAATTTCCAGTGCCATCTCAGTGTAGAAACCATGTCTTTTCTCTTACCGCAATCCTTCCATCAAAAATTCATAATAATATGCCCAAGATATCAAATCCTTCACAGAAATGATTAGAGTCCATGATTACTTATCTATTGTAAAAGACATCATTCATTGTGTCAGACAACCTTCATGATAAATGGAGAACCATGTCTAGAACAGTATTACACTGCAAAAATAGAACAAGCATTGCAAAGCTTCATAGGATTAACTGAATCACCCAATCCAGCATCAGATCACCACAATATCATTCACGTATCCTGCAAAGGGTTATCCAGCACACACTAGTATCTTAATCTTCTAGTGTCAAACACAAGCTAGCATTGAAGTGGTTCTCACTTAAAAAAAAACCTCATGATGTTTGGTAGGTGACTCGCAGCGAGGTGTTTTCTTGGTGGGAATCCAGCAGCCTTTCAGTAAGTTGTCAAAGATGATAGGGTCGTTCTTTTGCAGGTAAAACATTTACCTGAAAATTTACATTTTCCTAAGTAACTATTTTTCAGATAATATTTAGATAGAAAAATAATTTACCTATGTTCTTTTTATGCATGGACAAGTTACTCCAAAATCTGTTATTCATGTTCTTTTACATTACTACTTTCCTAGGTAGGTTGCTAAAATTTATTTATATTTCTAGTCAAAGTTTTTGGTACCGATAGTGGTGACCATACTGATCGCTGGTCGGTACGGTACCAGTACTGAACCGTACCGACACACGGTACGGGTAGCGTGCCCGTCAAACCGGCATGCAAATTTTTTTTGATTGTTTTTTATTATTTTTCAAGAAAAATATTCAATAATTTTTTTAAAAAAAAATATTTAAATTATTATTCATTGATATTAATTAATATTTGTACCCCTTGGAATTCAGAAATAATGTTAATCGTATGTGATGCGAATCTAAATTACATAAATCAGATATCATTGGATCTTAATATGCTTAAATTAATTAAAAAAAATTTAATATAAAATCATATATTAAAATCATACAAAAAATAAAATTTTGACTTAATTTCTCCTTGTTTTTTCATTTTTTACGAATTTTTTTTAAAAAAAAGAAGAAGAGAAGAGAGAGAGAGCTAGGATGAGTTACTTACCTTTAATCAATCTTCCTCCTTTGTTTTCCTTGTGTTTCTGGAGTGGGAGGGCGAGCAAAAGTTCAAGGCGAATCCAAAAATAAGGAGAGAAAGCCAAATGCTTCCTCTTTGCCTCTTTCCCTTAAATGAGCACCCAACCATTTGGTTCAGTCCGAAATAGGGCCGAACCGATCGGTTTAGGCCCGTACCACTCGGTTCGAGGTCGAATCGGGCGGTTTTCTATTTTTTTTATTTTTTTTGTGCTGATTTTCACGGCCAAACTGGACCGGTTTGGCGCCGGCTCGGGTCGGTTTCGAAAACGCTGTTTCTAGTAGTATCCCTTATGCTTTTTAGATTTCAAAAAATGGATGGCTGAGTTATTGAGCATTAAATGATGGGAATATTGGAAATGAGAATGGATATTTTAGGTATAACATTAAATGCCTACTTTACTGGCTCATGGGAAAATGATTTAGCCACCCCCTAGGTGGGTAAAATTTTTTCCTATTTCATGGATAAATGCTACCTAGAGGAAAGTAACTTTTCCATCTTGGAAAATGTGAGAACATGGATAAGTTGGTCAATAAAAAAGTCTACCAACTTTTCCGTGATATTTACCCACAAAAGAACGAGCCCTTAAGATAAAAACTAGTTCTGGTAAAACTATTTCCATTTTAGATGCTCCAATCATTTCCTTTCACTACCATGGAAAAGGATAATGGCTTCAAGGTAGTTTTTTTTTTTTGGCTAGAACCTTGATTTTATAAAAAATCACCCCATGATCCTTATGATCAAATACTTGAAAATTTCTTCTCTTGATTTTCTTTTGCTACCTAGAAGAAACTGGAAATATTATAGCGTATATAAGAAAAATATAATATCAGATGTCAAGTTGGAATGCATAAACAATCTTAGCTTAGTCCTACATGGATTTATATTTTGATTAATCCAGAAATGTTTCTTTTGTGGGCTGACCATAGCACAATGGCTTAATAACTAGTGAATTCTTCATGGATTATACATAGTTTTAAAATTAATGTATACACAAAAAAAGAAAAGCAATGATGTTCATGGAACCAAATCCATTTAATGTTGTTCTTGAATCTTGTTCTTTGAATTTCAAAGATTCTGGCGTCTTATATTGGTTGACACCAGATCTTGTACGCTATTATAGCAAAATTGGCTGGTTAAATCAATTTCACATCCTTAAACATACCTTTTGAGTACATCATGTACGGAACAAGGAATCTCCTTTCCCGCAACTTCCAGAACTAAGATCCCCTTATTACAGTTTGATTGTGCTTTTAAGTTGAGTGAAACATTCTGTTTTCAATTGGGAGAATGTGAAAACCCAAATGCAATTCCTTTGACCAAATTGCTGTACATTTCACATTAAGAGATTAGTTCTTCCCTTCATGATATCTAATAAATATGCCAATCTCATTTATACTACAAAAGACCACAATTAATCTAGTCTTAACATGGACCTCAAACAATAAAATCTTCTCAGAGGCCAACTGTCTCCTAACTCTGCAATGTATAGCAATTCAATGAAGATCCTAGAAACAAATTTGCAGAGCAAATGAAGCTTGCCAGCTTCGATTTACAGTGAAATAAGACTGCATGGTCCAAATTTAAGTGTCAAATGCTAAATAACTCAAAAAATGTCCCAAAGAAACCTTTTTTCCCCAAAAACAACTCCAGAAATTCATTCCATGAAACAAATTAAGAAATCTCTTGTTTTAAGATGTTTTTTGCCATCATTGTTTAGGACTCTTTCCCATGGTGCTAGAAGAGACCCAAGTTTGCATGTTCATGTGGCATTCTTTTTTTCAATAAGTTCACTACCTACTCAAAAATAAACAAATTAGAAGGTTGCTGCTGTCTTCTGCATTAGAGTACATGTCCATTCCATTTTTATTAGTTACATTTTTAAAGTTTTGTACAAATTTCAAAGTATCTTTCAAATAATTGCTAGTTGTATGTCTAGTGAATGATAAATCACTCCATACTAAGAAATGTAACAATGCAAGCGCATATCATATGTGATTTATGAAATGCGAAGGTTTGATATTCCAATACCTTTCTACTCTTCAAATGGTAGAAATCAATAAGATCATCAGGCTGTGCATGAGATATTTGGGCCTTTGCTTTAATCTCCTCGGTTTCTCGGAACTGCTTCTCTGCAAGCATCTTGGCGAAACTCTGGCGGCATGATTGCAACCAAATCTTCCGAACCTCATCACCTGTATTGCACAGCAGTCTTATGCAGAGCACAATTCTGTCATAGGAATCATTATCAATGGGGTGGGGTAGAAATGAAGACTGCCCCAACTGCAGCATGGAGACCATGATCAATAAGGCACTGGTGCAAACTTCGTTGGCCTCAGCCTTTGACGGCTGGACCTCCTCCAATCTCAAAACAAGTTTAGTCAAAGTGCAAGCCACAACCGCCCCTAAGAAGAAGTCGCCTGAAAGAATTAAAGACCTCAAATTTCCAGTTGAAGCTACGGAACCAGGAACAATTGTGGGGGCAGAAAAAGCAGTCTCAGAAGCAGCACTTTGGGTTGCATATGTCCCATCCGCCAGAATCATGGGCCTTCTCGAAGAAACAGTAACAGAGGAGTTCACCTGCTGTGGCTGCTTCGAAGCATCAGTCACCTCCCCCTCCTCAGTGGTAGTGTAAAATGGGAGATCTCCAAGGCACTGCTTAATCATTGCAATCCCACTCTCCACCTCAGACAATGAGAGGCAGTATTCCCCAATGATCCAAAGGGCACACGAGCAGACACGAGCAGACCTAATCTGGTAGAAAGTGTCAAGCAACCTCGTGATAATAGAAACTCTGAGCTTTGGGTTGGTTTCAATTATCTCTCGCACAAAGAGGACCACATCTATGGCAGATGCAACATTGGTGTCTCCAAGGAAATCCATCAGGAGATGGACAACAGTGCTCGCGACCTCTGGGAACTTGATTGCACACGTGTGGATAGCTTGCACCAACATCTGTCTATACTCTCCATTCTTCTCAAGCTCTCCACTTTGGGTCTTGACAACCTCCTTCTTAAGTGTGAGCACCACCTCGTCAATGTTCCTGGGGGTAATCAGCTCCAATGCGATGTCCAAGGTCTTACAACGGATATCAAGATTCGGACTGGATAAGGCTCTGAGCACATCCATGATGACCTCCACCATGATGTCCCTGTGGGAGGACTTGAGCTCATTGAGCCGGTCGAGGACAATAAGCTTCACATTGTTGTCGCTCTGAGAGAGGAGGAGCTGGCAGTAGGTGTTGGCGGCGGCCCGGATGGCAGTTGGAGCGGATGAGAGGGAGACGAGAATCCCAGCAGACTCATAGATGACCGCAGTGGAGGGGGAGTTCAGAAGGGAGATGATGATCTTGATGTACTTCCCCTTCTCGGCCCGGTTAGAGCGGCAGACCTTGCGGATGAGGTCGAGGGCGGCCATCTGAAGGAGGTCACCCCACATTGGGACCTGATCAGTGTGGGTGAGAAGGTAGCTAACGGCACGGTCCTGGGCGCAGGTGGCGAGCATGAGGAACGCGTTGCGCCTGGCCGACAGGTCCTGCTCGGAGGAGAGGGCCTTCTCGACCAGCTCGGGGGCATCGGGGAGGAGCTGCTCGCCCTGGGGGAGACGGTAGATGGCGCAGATGGCGAGGAGGGCGTGGCGGCGGATGAAAGGGTGGCGGTGCTCGAGGTTGGTGAGGACGGAGGGGATCAAGGGCTCCAAGATCTCGGCCTCGGAGAGGCGGCAGAGGAAGCGGAGGGTAACGCCGCGGATGTACTCGTTGGGGTGCTGGAGGTTGTTGCGGAGGTTCTGGCAGATGAGGATCATCTCCGGAAGGACACGGCCACGGGCGTCGGTCTTGTCGATGATCTCCAGGTAGAGCAAGAGGAGCTTTTGGACTGTGTGGTCCTCGGTGGGGAGGACGTAGCGGACGATAGTGATGAAGAGTTGGGGGAGGGTCTCGCCGTTGAGGAGGAGCATGATGGCCTTCTTCATGGCGTCAATCTTGGCCGGGACGTCGTTGCCCTCCATGGCCTCCTTGATCTCGTTCGCCAGGGCCGGGGAGCCCTTGTCGAAGTGGATCAGAAGCGTGCAAGATTTCTCCATCGCTTCCGCTAGCCCTAACCCTAGATCGCGGTGCTGCTGCAGCTGCTAGCCCTAACCCCGGAAGAGGACCAACAAGGACCCAGATCTAGATTAGATCGCTTCGGATCTCGGCAGAATTGTGGCCGGAAAGATCAAAATCTTAGAAGATCTAACAATTTGGTTAGAATAGAGATGAAGTAATCGGGAGTACCTTGAAGGAGGTGGAGATAGGATTGGAGATCTGGAACTTGAGGACGGTTTCGAACCCGGATCCAGGGCGCCGGAGATCGGATTTGGCCTGGAGGGGTTTCCTATGGGGGTAGACGGGAATTTAGAGAAATTGGACTTTCGAATCGTAGGAATCGGGAAGGAGGAGAGGAGCCCAACGGATGGCGGAGGAGAGGAGAAGGGGGAGAAGAGGAAGCGGCGGGGAAGACGCCTTCAGATCGTGTTTTATGGTCTCCAGTAGCACTGTCAAGTGTTGGTGGCTGGGCTCCAGTCGAGACTTCCGAAATCGGGCATGCATCGGGCCCATAACGATTGCTATTAAACATAGCTCTAAGTTGTAAATGGGTTGAAATTCGGCCCAATTGCTAGGCACCAGGCTGACAAAGTTACTAGTCCAGCCTTGCAGCTGAAGAATAAGAATGTCAATCGTCTAACTTGAAAAAAAAAAAAAAAAATTTCATTACTGGAATATGTTTGGCGGAGAACCACCCAATACCTAAGTCAGGCAAAGAAATAGTAGAGATTCTAGAGTGGCAAAGTAGTAGCATATAAGTAATAGATCAAGAGAATGTTCCTAACAGTCCCCCAATGTTGTTTATGTAATCAAAGTTTAGAGTAAGACGGATACAAACCCAAATTGCTTGGTAACAATCCATTTGTTATGCCCATGCATTACACTCATGGATTAACCATGCATGATTATGGGCTAAGCTATAACAGGCATAAGTTGGAGAGAATTTGAAAATGTGGCAAATTCTCATCGATCAGGCTGCCGCATCAATTAGGATCGGTTCCGATGTATATCATCTTGCATAACAAGATATCGTAGAGATATGATTTCACTGTAGAGTCACAATAGGGAATTTGAGTGGAACCAGACTTCTTTGACTTCAAGATGAAGGGACAAATCTATAGAAGAATAAGGAGCAGCCAAGGGAATGTAATGATAAACAAACAGAAGTCATCGTCAGCAAATCTATCTTGAGTGAGATAAAGTGAGGAAATAAAAAGAACTCTAAAGTATGAATAAATATTATAGTAGTCCATAAATTAATAGATCCGTTTTCATTCTAAGCGAAGAGCAAGAACTCACCAGATCCACAGGCATTACTAGTTAGCTCCATGCTAGAAGCATTACTAGCATTAGAAATATAAAACATAAGATATTGAGCGAAGGCACGAAATTTTTATTTTTTCCAAAATAAATCGTCATGAATACACTCCATGCGTATGTGATTTCAAACAAAGTCAAGCAAAGCACATAGTGCGCACAAAGAAAATTTAGCTCTGTGGAATCTTAAGTTGGGAACCAAGCACCTGATACCTCAAGAAATTACTTCACTCGATTTTGATTGGCAAATGCATAACAAAAAAACTAGGGGGAAATTAAACAGCAGCTAAATCCAACAACAGGTCGTAGGAACCAGTCACCTTGTCGAGAATCAATAAATACGAGAGCAATATAAA
Organism: Cocos nucifera; assembly: GCA_006176705.1. Classification (NCBI taxonomy): domain Eukaryota; kingdom Viridiplantae; phylum Streptophyta; class Magnoliopsida; order Arecales; family Arecaceae; genus Cocos; species Cocos nucifera. The sequence goes on from QRFJ01000083.1 coordinate 2,214,743, forward strand.
GGAAGGGTCATGTTATAGTGTTCTAGAAGGATCTCTTGTTCGAGGAATCACTGCAGAGCATCTAGGGCTTTGTGTCCTTCACAGAACAAGAACGAAGTGATCTACGGCTCCACCGCCGTGATCCTGATTCCCCCACGATGCCACCTTCTTTCCTTGCCCTTGGATCCTGATCTTAAAAACTCGTTCGCTTAAGTCTCAAATAATTTGTCCAAATTTCAAAAGCTAAAAGCCTCAACTCGGCAAAAACTTCGCTGACTCGATTATATCTATATGTGGAGAAATTTTCAATTCTAACTTTGTAAATCACAGAGTTGAAATATTAATTATTTATACGTCCCCGAGCATCAATCCGAACCCATTGTCGACCACCATGTTGGATTAAGAAACTGTGTAGCAGGATTGTATTAGTTTTTACTTTTCCAAATGCTGACGAGTAGCACGATTTAGCTTGGTGGAACGACGGCAAGTAATTCCAACCATGTCCTTGATTGCATGGAACAACTGCCTTCTTTCTGATACCTGGAGCACCTGTTGACAAGATTCAAAACTAACGGTGGTTGCCTTAAAGTAACAACATATTTTTCTTGTCCAAATTAGTTACAAGCAAGTAATTATACATCCGTACTTCGTACTAGTGCCCTTTAGACGGTAACTACGAGCGGCGGCTAAACCGATCGAAATGCGCTCGACCGTTCCCACTACAAGAAGAAGCAACTAAAAGCCAACACCATTCCGTCACCATGACAAAATACCAAACACGTCATTCATCATTACAGCTTCAGAGACTGAGATCTTCGTGACGAGAAGAGCCGGCGAGGCGAGAACGTGCCCGCATGCTCTGGAGTCGCGAATCCCTTCACCACGCGGTAGTCCGACAGCAAGGACTCGCCGCTCTCCCAGTCTAACCTGCCAGTTGACAACCTCCGGCCACTGAACGTTGTGCATTTCACCAGCTTTCGGATGAAGGACGTCTTGGTCGACGGAAGGCCGTCTGTTTTCGCTCTCTCATAATTCATCCTTGCACTCAAGTACTCACGCATGGCCTCTACTCCTCGATGGACGACCTCCATGGGAGGGCTCACGAGGGGGTTGCCCTCAACATGGAGGGCGCGGAGGTTGGTGAGGCAGCCAAGGGAGCTGGGGAGCGCGGTGAGGTTGTTGTAGCTGACGTCGAGGTCGGTGAGGGAGGTGAGAAGACCGAGGGAGAAGGGGAGGGTGCACAGATGGTGGAAATTGTGGCTGAGGTTGAGGGAGTGGAGGCGGATAAGGTTCTCGAGGCCGTCGGGGAGGGAGCTGAGGCAGTTGAGGTGGGCGTCGAGGGAGCGCAGGGAGGTCAGGTGGGAGGTGGAGGATGGGAGGAAGGCCAGCTTGTTGGAGTTGACTGAGAGAGTCCGGAGGTTGGTCAACTGGTACCCCATGGTGTCCGGGAGCCTGGTCAGCTGGTTGAAGTTGGCATTGAGCTCCTCCAGAGCACTGTTTAGAGAGATTAATCATAAGAGATAGGAACAGCACTGGAAAATAAATTAACATAAAAATAAAAAATTAAAAAGAAAAAAAAAAAAGAAAGTGTGGATTCCTTGATGGCTAGCATTCGGCAGAGAAAACACTGCTGTCCCTGGTTTTGCCTCCACTATAATATACAAATAAGATTAGAGAAAGCTTATCCTCATTGTACTTTATCGCGCATTGAAGACGAAGTCATATTTTCATTTCCATAGCATCTCCCTATACTTTAAATTTAAATGGTTTGATATAAAATTCAATTTGACATACAGGTACGCAGCACTTTTGTAGTATTTCTCTTTAGACCAATATGATACAAGTTCTGGGGTAAGGCCCAAATTTGACCGCAGTGAGTTACCAATATTTTTTTTTAAAAAAAAATCTGTTAGTTAATCTTGGTGACTCGTTCACTTGTACCATCTCAAAATGTGATTAGTTGAATTCATAGGAGACCAAGAATTTATGCACAACTAATCCAGCCGAACAATTTCTTAATCCGAGTGAGCCCTAATTAACAAAATAATACGGGCTGACCAAGTCATGTAGAGCAATCAATTCAGATTTTGCCAATCGCCAAAAACCCAATACTTGGCACATGATCAGCACCTAAACATGCTTCCATCCTTGCAGTTGTGGATACTCGAAGATTTGGATCAGACTTTTCTTCTATTTTGTCCTTGATTACAAAAATTTCTAGTTATTTGAAGTTGAAGAACTATAATTGATAGAGCTAAGCTTTTTTACAACCTTAACATGTATGACGCTGACCCTGTTATTTGAATGAGGTCTAGGTGGGTTCTGCAAGTAAGAATAAAGCTAGGTAGAGGCATGGTGGTTACCAGCAATTCTCAATGGCCTTCGGAAGGGACACAAGAAGGTTGCTGGAGACATTGAAGACCTTGAGCTTGGTAAGGCAACCAATAGAGTTGGGCAGCGCCTTCAGCTGGTTCGAATGCACGTCCAATACCTCCAAGTTCAAAAGCCTCGCCGTAAGTGATTCTGGAATGCTCTGTTATCCGTGTTACAAGAGATGGTCAGCAAAGGATAAATAAAAGAATCTTTTTACTAAACTACAAGGCTTGGAGGCAAATAATTGTCGATTCAACTTGTTGGCACCCCCACTTTAATTTTAACGGAAAATAAAAGGGCAACATAGTAGGAGGTTGGTACTCCTTTCAAATATTTGGAAAAAATATATATCTGTATTTTTCATGAAAAAGAAGTATATAAGAGTAATCCATATAATTAAGTAAGAGGTCCGCAGAAAGCTTCTCTCTCTCTCTCTCTCTCTCTCTCTCTCTCTCTCTCTCTCTCTTCTTCTTCTTCTTTTTGGGAAGGGACCTAAAGACACAAATCGTGCAGAGTCATTTTTAACTTTCGGAAAAAAATAACCAAAACCTTGGTAGTTCTGTCTTTAGTCGATAGCTAATTTGCATGTAGGATGCCAAGTAGGTGATATGCATCAATCTGCTAATTGTTTAGTTACATGCTTAAATAAGCGTAGACTAAGTAAACAACAACCTACCAAACCCATGTGGTCTTAAAAATACTTTCAGGTAAACAAATGTAAAACATCTCTCTCTACGCACGCGTGAACACTTGGACTGGGGAAATAATGGAGCGTATAAACCTATAAACAGTTAACAACGTTCTATTGCATTTTACTATCAAAAAGCGTCTAAAATCTTATGAAGAAAACAATATAATAATAATAAAAAATTCTTATGAGGTAAACAAAGATATCTCGAAAATGTTTTCATTTAAATTTATCTATGGAGAATCAAAGAGAAGCATGCCTACCTCAAGGTTGTTGTTGGAGAGGTCGAGCTTGGTAATGCACAAGAACTCCATAGCAGGGTTCGACAGGGTATTCAAGCTCATCCCACTGAGATCCACCTTCTGCGCTTTGTCCTTCACCTTTTGCGCCGTGTTCTTCTCCACCCTCTTTCTTCCCTCCATCCTCATCTTCCTTAACATTAACCAAACACAAATCAAGAAAAATGCCACAGAAGTACGTAGAGAAAACAAACAACTAAAATTTTCTGAACAAGCGATGCGTACTACAACGTAAAGGCCTCACCTTTTCCTCCAGTTATCTTAAAGAAAGACGAGAGCGAGCGAGCGAGAGAGAGAGAGGTCGTCTTGTCCGTTATTTTTGGGGAGTATTGCCTCTGAATGGAGCTATTAATATAGATGTGGATCCAGAGCGCGAAACCCGGGGGCCCGGATTACTGAGAACGTACGTACGGATGTTAGTTTGTGGGGGGGGGGATGACACGTGTTCCCGTGGAGAAGTCAACGGTGACGTCATTATGCTGGCGGCCTCCCTCCACCACCTGGGCGGCTCCGGAGGCGGAGCCGCCAATTAGGACCGCCACGTGGCAGCAGAGTATGTTGTGAGAAACGATCAAACGGAGCAGCATAGCTTGGATGTTCTCTTAAAAATGGTTATAGGCTGACGACGGGCGAGACGATCGTGGATCCGCCAATTAGGACTCGCCACGTCATTCACAGCAAAGGATGTTGTGAGACGGCACAACAGCATAGCTTGGAAGTTCTCTTAAAATTGGTTATATTATCTATATAGGCGTGCCCAGGTTCACGCCATGCATGACTAAGACTAACGCCATTCAGATAAATCTAGTTGAAGCCATGTACCCAAAAAAAAAAATCTAGTTGCAGCTGGCACTTGTGACCATCAAGCTAAGTTAGTTATATGTGATGAGAATCCAAGCACCGCCCTTATTATAACAACTTTTAATGTAGAAGGCGCCTTCGGCACCGGCATGTTATTCTCAAGGTAGACATGCAACGGCTTGCGGTTGAACAGTAAGTCGTGCTAAAAACAGCTGACCTATTTTGTCAGTTCTTATTTTCATATTATACTCAACTTGCTTTTGTTTAGCTTTCTCATTATTTAATAGAATGGCATTCCATCTATTTTTCTTAAAATCTAGTTCATTAATATACATAAATTCTTATAAATTTCTCCCTCTTTCTTCAAAAATAAATAAATCTCTGTTTGCCCCCAACCACCGAAAGGAGACTTTACCAATTCAACTAGTTTTTACCCCCTAAATCAAGTTGAGGGATTAACTAGAGACCTAGCATACATTGATTAATTCTTCTACTCTTAAGATTTCAGCCTAACAAACTTTAACATAAATCCAATCAACTCAATTATGAACAGACAAGTCACCTTATAATTGTGTATTATGGTTATTTTTTGCTAGACACGCTATTCTTATGTTGTCAATGCTGGTGTACCAATGATATATTCTTCAAGCACATTACATATTTGCTTTACAATTTATGCAATTCCTCGTTATAGGACACTTGATCAACCCAGCCATCCCTCAATGCTCCAATTGCTGAGCTAAGCAGTTTGGTTGCTATAAAGTGTGAAATTAACAACTACACAGTGTGATCAAGCCACCATCCACAAACCATCAAGAACATTATTTGCCAAAGTATATTGTTGGAACTTCCTTCCAGCAAATGGGAGGGCATGTGTAGCTTGGGCATATGAAAGTTGTAAAACTCTTGTAATCATAGATTTAATGAAAATTATATCTATGGTTGAACTGAAAGCTGTTTAGGAAGGATTCGTTTTATGTTACCATAGTTTCACAAGTCGATCGTATCATGTTGGAAGGGGATTCTAGAACAATTATTTTCTGGATTATATTAGAAAATCATTCATAGGAACATACTCATGCATTATGGTTGGACATTTAGAGATTAAAGTATACCATCATGTTAAGTGAATCTAAACGTGTCTTCAAAGATGTTAATGGATATGTAGCGTCGTTTATTGTCGATCATAGTGGATTTAAGTCGTGGGAATCTTCCTCCATTTTATCTTGTTAATTTCGAGATTTGTTGATGGTTGATTCAAAAGTAGATATATTCATTCGAGAGCTGTGTAAATCATTAAAAATAAAATAAAATAAATCATGCCTACGTGCCAAATCTATACATGTATGCATTAGATTGTTGGCATCCCACCCCAATCTATCAAATGTATAAGCCTACGATCTAGACCAGCTCCAAATTAAATAACCAATTCTAAGTACCTGGACGACATTAAGAATGGAAAAATGTCATGAATTGCCTTTCATCACACTGTAAGATCCAATTTTCCAATACGGCATTGGTGTGGTTGGTCGTGATTCGGCAAGAATCCGTCATCCTCAAACAAAATAAATCCCCTCCTATAAACTATAATCTAAGTCCCGGGCAAATAGGATTATCTAACTCCCGCAGCCATTAATTTCTGCCCGCTCCCTCTAGTACCGGCCTCCTTTTCCATTTTATCTTATTAGATTCGAAGAGCTTTCACAAGCCACGTCAGAAAATTTTGCCCCTCTGATCAAGTCATCCAGCAACTGGATGACAGAAACGGCGGCTCTCGTTTTCCACTTGCATGTCGCCTTCCTAAGCACCTAGTCCAATGTGCACCAAGCGCACGCGCACGTCGACCTTTCACACATACCACGGACCGTTTATATAACCATATTCTGGGGTGCATCGATTGTATGTATCATAAGCCTCTTTTACAGCTTTCGATGGCCATCATTAAAAAAATGAACGATCGTCGAACAAAACCATCTGTTGTTTAATTTCATGACCATACATACATACATATATATATATATATATATATATATATATATATATATATATATATATATATATATATATATATAAAGAGAGATAGAGAGGGAAAGGTTGACTTTTTTAAATTGGGTATAAATCTCTGGCATGGTTAATTTTCAGAGTGGGTTTTCTACATGATTGGTCGTACCATATCAAGGTCAGATGATAGACTTATATTAAATTAAACTTTAAACTTTAGCCTATGTGACGATTCCATCAAAATAAACTTTAAACTTTCGTCGAAATTTGATAAAAGCTGGGAGTCGTGTCCCGGAGGATTTTAAGTTCCGAAAGTTGGATAAGTAGACATCTCACGATGTGTATCTGACAAATGTTTGCATACGAGCACTCGGACCAGAACATTGCCACGCTCTCCTCCCATCCTTGTTGGCATCATCATATATTTTTATTCTTTCCATTCCCCTTCGCCTTTTTGATAAGTACGTACGGCTGCCTCAGTTTGAACGATGGAGCTTCTGCATGTTTCACTACTAGAGTTTAATATGCATTAATCATGAGTCACGACAAAATCTCAATAAAAAAAAAAAAAAAAAGCCCACATTATAAAATAACGGAAATGATGACATACTCTATCATATTACATTTAAAAAAAAAAACTATCATATAAATACGATCCGTTGGATATATGGATGGCTGCTGTTACGTTTTAACAATGATTTCGCGCACAACAAGATTACATATGAGATGCTTACTATTTCTATTTTTGAATTTGGTGTAATTTTTATATTTTTAAACCATACTTGGCACATGAGGAGGCTGTTCTCATGCTTATCTTCTTGGCATTACTTTGTTCTATTTATAATTTAGATTTCTCAATTCTGATGATAGAGATTGGGAGACAGGGTTTGAGGACTCTAAACTCACCTAATGCATGTCATGTTATAGACTTTGGTGAGGCTTCTAGCCAAGGAAGCTTTTAATATCCTGCTATCGATGGATGGCTAATGGCTATCAGAGGCTGCACTCCACATACAAACGTTCATGGAATATGATCCGAATTGCTTGTTAGTGAGGCTGATACTCATAAAAGAATAAAAAAAAATTTCAAATCATATTATAAATAAATATGTTGGGATCTATGAAATATAACTTCTCTTTTTCATTTAATTAGCTGAGATGTTCCCCCACGATCATACCTCTCATTTCAATGGAAAGCTGTTGGATTGTGGTCTTTCTTTTTTTTTTCACTCCTCTCTAGAAGAAAACAGAACCCTTCATTTGTTCTACTTTTCAAAAAATATAAAACATAAATAACAAAGAATAGGAATTGGCCAAAAATAACCAATCTCACATGATATCATATGGTTCAATCCATTGTTGTAATTAACATTCTAATAGCTTAACAAACGTTGATGAACTAATCTTAAACATGTAGCAAAAAATGGTATAATTTTCAATGTAGATTAAATGCACTGGTTCAGGATATAGAACAAACACCAATTAAATTAAACAATACTAATAAAAGAAAAAATAAAAATAAAAATATTAAAAAAAATAAAGGTCAAAAGAATGAATTTAGCCCCTTCCCATGAAGATACTTAAATTCCTCTCTCAACACTTCACTCAATCCTCTACCCCTCTTGATACAATGTCACACAATTTTTCTCCTACTAAAAGGCAAAAATGTTAGTATCTCACATTAAAAAAAAAACTTAAATATATTAAGCTTAAGACTCGACTTAGCCTAATATAGACTAATATTTATAGATAAAAAATATTTTATAGATGAGTTAAAGTTCATGATAACTTCATTGCTCTCTCTTATTATAAATTCCATACCAATAATTAATATTGAACTAGTCAAAGACATGAATAGGTAAAAAATATTTTATAGATGAGTTAAAGTTCATGATAACTTCATTGCTCTCTCTTATTATAAACTCCACACCAATAATTAATATTGAACTAGTCAATGACATGAAATACTGCAGTAGTCATTATCATTATTGCTACTGTAACATATATGACAAATGACTCATAAAACCAATAATTAAATAATTTAGTTTTTTTATCAACTTGAATAATAATTAATAAAGCTTAAATCATATATTTCTTTCTTATCATTAGCCCCATGTATTTAAATTCAACTAATTATAATTCTCAGATCCTTATAGTTGGTAACCAGAGAATCTAGATTTCGAGTGTCGGATGATATGTATGTAGAAATTTAGACCTAGATAATTATAGTATGGACATGCATTCCTATCTTTATTTTTTTTTTTAAAAAAAAATCAAGTAATTCTACTTAGTTCATCCCCCATCGTTCCAGAAGAAGAAAAAAATATTTTTAATTATATCATGGTAACCAATCGACCAGATAGGCTACCCCTTCCAGCGTGGCCACCATTTTCCCAATCCACAAGAAATCATCCTAAACTGCCTCCAAAGCACTACCTGTTGCTTGTATACAATTCCTCGAAACAAATGGGAAAAAACAAAGGATAGAATAAATTTATCCACGAGGAGACCGCCAAGCATCATGATGATAGATGCAATTTGAATAAATTTTTTTTTTATTAGTAAACAAGGGACGTATATTATATTCCTTCCCACATCCCGCGCCCCCCCCCCCGGCCACCTTACCGTAGGATCTCATCCATATGCTCATATCGACCGTCTAAATCTTTTCTGCAGTTGCCAGCAATGTTAAGAAATTGCCACACTCATGTTATCGGCAACGTAGTGGGTAGGATCATCATCATCATATGATGCTAATCTTTAAATAACCTTTGTGCTACTAATCATAGCAATCCTGGATTGCGTTACTTTAAAGAAAAATGTTATGCTTTCTGGCATATATGCATACAAAAAGTCTCTCCAACCCAAGCACGAGTAGTTTAGCCGGTTCGGGGCTTCGAGCGTGTAACTAGCTGTTGACCTATTTGGATTTCTACTATTTTGGTTCTAACTTGCCTTGGGTTTCTGCTATTTGGATGTTTTCAGCTGCAGAAGCTGTTTCGGTCAAGTTTTATTTCAGCATTGTTCCGGGCCATTTGGAAACACTAAGAGCTCAATGTTTAGGCATTACTGAGTTATAACCTTGTTAGTATTTCTTAAGCAGTTCTGATCTTTGCCTAAACTTTGGACCAGAAGTCACTTGAAAACTTGGATCACGATGGAGACTGATTCAACCTGCTTTGTTCTTATTGGGAGATATCGAACCATCATCTAACTCGCCAATCTGTTCATCGGTCAGCAACCGATTGACCATCAAACGACGACCATCATTTGCCGATTGATGATTGACGACAAAAAAAGTTGGCTGGCTAACAGAAAGTCTTCTAACTGACCAATCAATGATGGACCAATCTGCAAATAAGCCGGCTGACCGAGGAATCGATCGACTGAAAATCGATCGGTCCTAGATATGCTGACCGACTGACAATCGATCGGCCCCAGATTAACCGATCGATCGTCAGGTATTCTATAAATAACTCGTCCAATTTCTGATCGATCCTATAAAACTATCCTTAAGAAGAGCGGGCAACAACGATTAGTGGATGCTTCTAACCATCTTCCCATAATCGCATTACACCGAAAAAAGAGAGACTCACGTGCCAAGTGGTTATCACTCCAATACTTATAAAAGGAAGGTAAACTAGCTAGTTTAAAAGGGAGAAAAAGACACTCTTGAGAGCAAATTCAATTCTTTTTTGCTCATTCCTTTTCGACCAATCCATCCTTCTAACTTAAGCATTAGAGGATTCTCGCCAGAGCCAACTCCGATCCGTGCGGACTTCTTTCTTGCAGAATTTTCGACGTTCATTCATAGGCGCAGGTGGATTGACCGCTATAGATTGGTGCACCAGGTATGGAGGATATCGAAGATCGAAAGCAACTGATAAATTTGTGTCATACATTGCGATGGTAAAAACGTGCGCTAGCAACTCGCTCAACTCCGTTGGTCAATCATTTCGGTGAGAAGCACTTCCTCCCCCATTGCCGTCAGTGGTGAAATCGAGTTCTTCGCATCCGGCAGTCACGACGGATGCACAAGTCCAGCAATTAGCTGTATTGACGCAGTAGATCCGGATGTTAACAGAAGCTGTACACAATCTCCAACAACAGCCATGTGTGGCAGCTGAAGGATTAGCAATGCAGGCGGTGCCATCCAGACACAACAGTGGCGTATCGAGGCTCTCCATCTCTCCTTCATCGGAGCGACCATCTCGACATTCTCGTCGAGCAGAAACTCCATCCCCCCACCATTCATGAGGGACTATCTGACGATCTCGATGCTTCATTTTCCTGCCTTCTTGTCGGAGTCAGCACAAGGGGAAGGCCCCTCGGGGTTCAACCACTTTCTCCTCTACTAGTTCTTCAGGAGGATCAACCCCAGGGACACCTCGCCAGCATCGACTCGATACCAACGAACGAAAGCTCAAAAAAATTGACCAGCAACTGACCCGGATCTAGGAGGATGCGAAAGGAGGATCCTCTGACGGACTCCACATCCAGACTGCTTCTCCTTTCTCCTCGCGTATCCTAAACGTACTAATTCCATCATGGTTCAAGATGTCACAAGTGGAGCCATATGATGGCTCCACCGATCCAATCAATCATCTTCAGAGCTATAAGACTTTGATGATGATCCAGGAGGCGAGTGATGCCCTCATGTGCATTGGCTTCCCAGCCATCCTTCAGAAAATTGCTTGAGCCTGATATTCCAGGCTCCGATCGGGGAGCATTGATTCTTTTAAGCAGCTTGAAGACTCTTTCGTGGTTTACTTCAATACTGGCAGGAGGATGCCGTGAACCTTCAACACCCTCTTCTCGATCAAGTAAGGAGAGGAAGAAATCCTTTGGGCCTTCGTGGTGCGTTTTAACGCCGCCATACTCGAGGTCTGAAACTCCAATGAAAATATGGCCATTTCAGTCATGAAGCAAGGTCTACGGGATTCTCGGTTCACCTATTCACTGGACAAGAACCACCTTCAGACCTATGCAAAACTCTTGGAGCATGCAGATAAGTACATTCATGTAGAAGAAGGTGCTTCTGGCCGACGTCAATCAAATGAAAAGGGTCAGAAGAAGAAGAAACAGCGAAAGAATGATGTTTCTGCTGGATCAAACCAACCTACACCAAATAAGAAAATGATCTTCTCTCGACTGAATCCAATATCGATTAATATAAAAAGTCGGTACGATACCTATACTCCCCTCACCACTCTGCGTGCCCAAATCTTGATGGAGATTGAAGAAAAGAATTATCTTTGCTGACCTTCATCGATGAAAAATCGAGGAAAGGATAAGAGGAAGTACTGTCATTCCATCGCGACTATGACCATAATATCGAACAGTACTTTTAGTTAAAAGATGAGATCGAGGCTCTCATTCAGTGGAAACTTTTGGCCAAATACCAGCTTGATCGCCTGACTCAATCTCATGCCAATCAACCATCTGCTCTGAAGGAAGTTCATAGAATCGACCAATGGCTGGAGTGATCAACATGATCTTCGGGCGGCTAAGAACTGGGAGGCAACATCCGAAGAGGGATCGACCAAGAAGCGATGATCCGACGAATCTATTTTCTTTTTGGATGATGATATTAAGGAGATTCAAATTCTCCATGATGATGATGTCGTCATCTTAGCGATAATAGCTAATTACGATGTAAAAGGAATCCTTATTGATAATGAAAGTTTGACTAATATTTTATTTTACTCTGCATTCTCTCGAATGAAACTTTCGATAGAATGCCTCCGAAAAATTTCTATCCCTTTGGTTGGATTTATGGGAGATGCCATCGACGTTGAGGAAGAGATAGATTTTTCATTGACTCTAGGGACAGAACCTCAGTAAAGCACCATCATCTTGACTTTCATGATTGTTAGAGTTCCATCGGCATATAACGTCATACTCGGAAGATCGGAGCTCAACGCTCTCAAGGTGATAGTATCAACATATCATTTGCTAGTCCAATTTTTGATCAAAAATAGAGTCGAAGAGATGCGAGACGACCAACAAATTGCTCAACGATGCCTCGCAATCACTACAAAGAAAAATAAATTAAAAGATTCTTCGTCGTTGGAAAGCCTTGATCAACGAAAAGATGAAAATCGGGGTGAGCCAGCTGAATGGTTGGTCTCCATCCTGTTGCTGGAAGATGACCCAACCAAAACTATTCAAATTAGATTGCACCTTCAGGTGATAGAGCGTGAACAACTAATTTGGTTACTAAGAGCTAATACCGATGTATTCGCTTGATCGACGATCGATATGCCTGGCATACCTTCGGAAGTAATCATTCACCAACTAAATGTCAATCCAAGCATCAAGTCGGTGAGACAGAAGAAGCGACCGTTCATTCCTGAGTGACAGAAGATAATTGATGAAGAAGTCGACAAGCTCCTCATGGTAGGCTTCATGAAGGAGGCTCATTATCCTGATTGGCTTGCGAATGTTGTCATGGTAAGAAAAGCCAACAAAAAATGGTGTATTTGTATTGATTATACCAATCTGAATAAAGTATGCCCGAAGGATAGTTTTTCTCTTTCGAAGATAGATCAACTTGTCAATGCGACTTCGGGATATGGACTCATAAGCTTTATGGATGCTTTTGTAGGCTACAATCAGATCTAGATGGCATCCGAGGATGAAGAACATACCACCTTTGTCACTGACAAAAGGATTTACTGTTATAAAGTCATGCTATTCAGACACAAAAATGTAGGAGCGACCTACCAATGTTTGGTGAATAAGATCTTCAAGCAATAAATTGGACGAAATATGAAAGTATATGTCGATGATATGCTAGTAAAAAGCATGCAAAGTCAGGACTATGTTCGAGACTTAGAAGAGACTTTTCACACACTATGACAATACCAGATTAAGCTTAATCTGACTAAATGTGCCTTCAGAGTGACGGTCGAAAAGTTCCTCGATTTTCTTGTTTCACATTGAGGAATTGAGATAAATTCCAAAAAAATAAAAGCAATTATCGATATGAAGCATCTAATCTTGAAGAAAAAGGTACAATAGCTTAACGGAAGAATCGCCGCCCTTAGCTGGTTCATCTCCAAATTCGTCGAAAGGTGTCTACCATTCTTCAAAACTCTACGGCAGACCAGAGACTTCTTATGGACTAACAAATGCCGACGATCCTTCGAATAGCTGAAGAAATATCTGTTGACTCCTCCATTGCTCGTAAAATTGATGGAAGAAGAATCTCTCTATTTATACTTGGCCATATTGGATAAAGTTGTTAGTTCAGTTTTGGTCAGAGAAGATGAGAGTCGAGTACAACACCCTATTTACTATGCAAGTAAGGTACTTTATAATGTCGAAACCCGATATTCAATGATGGAGAAAATGACTTATGCCTTGATTATTTCGACACAATGGCTTCGGCCCTACTTCCAAACCCATATAGTTATGTCTTAATCGACCGACTTCTAATATCGCATGATAATCTAGCAGATGAAAAAGCGAAAGCTAGTAAATATTCTAAATGCCTTCGCGTAAACCAGACGTTACATTTAAATAAATTGTTAGATATATGTGCCCTAGAAGCCAGAATTGGCTGACACTTGTAATACACTTCTAGGGGCAAAATTATAATTTTGACTATAATCAATAAAATGGGTTATTTTCTATCACATATGTGTATTTAGTGTCTGTGATACATCCTTTGAGTTAATGGTAATGATAATTCATATTTTCAAGAGTTGAAAATTTAAGACATGAATAATCATTATTAACTCATAAAATGCTCCCGACCATAGGATCATCACGAGGATGGTGATTGATCCGGAAGGTTGGTGTACAATCGCTTCTCTTTAGTAGATGAGTCTTGAGTCTACGGTGTGGAGACACCGGAGCGAGAGTACAGGTACTCGTTAGAGAACGAGGGCACTGAGCGTGACCACCTCGAGTAGTCATTAGGAAGTCTACCTTCTCGTCAATGACTGACTCGATGCTGCAGTAGTGTGTCTGGTTCTTTGACCTGAGGTGCATCGGCAGTTCACCTTGAGGGTGTTATAGTTTGACTACACCATTACTCGGTCTCCTAGCCATATGGAACCCTGAGGTGTATGTTGGCTATAGCATGTTCATTGTAGGAACTGGATTGCATCAAGATGGAATCTATCTACCTCGGTGGTAGAGGAGCAGCCCTATGATGATCATGAGAATCAAGTCCAGAAGCCCATGGCCATGGCAGAGTGAAATAATAGAAAGAGTTTCTATTTAGATTTTCACATTCGGACTTGAATCGAATGATTACATCATATGACAGAAACTAGGGTTTGACGAGTTCACCTTAACCCTAATCTGATCGGGGCTCAAGATAGAAGAACTTAATCACACAGGTAGCTGCACCAAGAGGTTCGCATTCAGCTCTGATGGGTTGCCACCATATACTGCTAGGTGTCACTGGTGGATTTTGGGAGCAATTAGAATGATTTAGATGATCGATCATTCTAGCTGTTCGAATCAGAAGAGTTCTGATCCATCGAAAGGAGTTTCGATGATGTCGATGATAGAGATCATGACATATCCCATTACCATACAGAACTGAACCTAACTGGGTCACACAAACAAGGGTTTGAATCTGGTGATCATCAATTGAACTGATCCAGTTCAATTGATCTGAATGAGATTCAATTAGGTTCAAGGAAAATCGTGCTAGCACTCGATTGAACCTAACGTTCTTCTTTTACTATCATAAATAAGTTGTCCTGACTGAGCCAAAGGAGTTTGTGCTCAATCAGAGGCCTTCATATGGTCTGACTGGAGGTTGTCCAAGTCAGAAAAGGTTGTCTTATTTTGTAAGACATTACCTGCCATTTTTGGTCACCTGCCATTTCTTGTTCTTTGACTTTGGTCAAAAGTCTACCTTTGACTGGTCAAATGTTGACCATTGACACTTTGACTTTTGACCACATGTCATGCACCTATTGGAGAGCTGGTGGGGGCCTGTCCCCCTGCCAGAACCTGGCAAGGAGGAGGGCGCACGCCAAGGGTGGCGTGTGCCCAAGTTGGAGGCGCCTAGGAGTCCTTGTTGGACAAGGGACTCCATCTCCTTTTTGGATTCCAATTAGAGTTCTCCTAAGAACCAACTTTGACTGGTCTTAGGCGCCCTCTAAGGAGGAATCCAGGGGACTCTATTCCCACCAATCAGATTTAGATCTGATTTCACAAAGGGTTGTGATTGGTTGGGAAGAAGAGGAGTTGGATCACAGCTTAGTCTATAAATAAGACCCTGCGCCCAACTCAAAAAAAATTGAAAAATTTCCCATGCCCCAAGGCTGCCTCTCCTCCTCTCTCCTCCATGCCAAGTCCATCTTCTCCCTCTCCTCTCCACGTCCAAAAGAGTTTTGGATCTTGGTTGGTGCGATCCAGATCAAGAGAAAGGCGATCAAAAGCAAGAAGGCTGCGCTGCTGCAAAGGACGACTGCTGATCTTCAAAAGAGTTTTGAAGATCCTCCAGATCAGATCCAGATCTAATTTTTGGAGATGTGATAGAGAAGAAGAGGATCTCCAGATCCAACCCTGAGTGGATACCGGTAGAGGCCAGGCGCTTGCGTGGCTAGATCCAGAACCTTCCGCTGCTTACAGGATCATCAACAGGGTAATAGGATTACCCAAATCAAGGTAAATTAAATTTGATTTAATTTATCTTATTTTATTTTAATTATTAAAATAATAAGAATTAGATCTAAAATATCTTAGATCTGATTAGATCAAAGAGAAAAATTTTTGAAATATATCTCTTGATCTGATCAGATCTGAACGAACCTGGATCCGAAAAATCAGGATTTTTCCCTTCAACTGGTATCAGAGCCAAGGTTCTAAATTATTTAGATCTAATTTTAAATTTATTTTAATTAAAAAATAAATGATTTTAGATGTCACATGAGATGTGATCAGATCTAAAATTAAAAAAATTAAAATTAAATAATTTGGATCTAAGATTAGAAAATATGCATGACTAGTTCTAAAATAGAATAGTTCTATAGAATAGTCTTGCATGTTTTAATTTAATTTGATTAAATCATATTTTAGATCTATTTATTTACTATTTTTTGATATTATAATTATTATAATAACATCTAAAAAATAATAAATAAAAATTATTTAATTTTAAATATCATATGAGATATGATTGATGCATGTCTAGACTAGTTGTAGAATAGTTCTACATAATTGTCTAGATTAGAATTTATTTTGATTAGATCAATTTAAATCTAATTTTTTAGATTATTATGAGATAATTTAGATCTAAAAATATGCATGATTTGATACATGAGATGTATGCAAAATATGCCATGATTAGATCTAATTTGTATATGAGATATATGATATAGATCTAAAACTGTTTTGTAGTATTACATGTTCCTGATTAAGGCGTTCCTCTTGGCCGTCCGGTCATAAGAATGAAGAAGGGTTTAAAGGCCCTCTTCTTCCATCCGATGGGGTGTTCTTATGATGTGTAGGGGTGCTGCGCATGTTCGTCCTTAATCAGAAATCCAAAACTTACTTTCTGCAAAACCCTAGATCCTGAAACCCTAGGATTTATTATGCATATTTTGTTTATGAACCCTACTTAATTAAGAATTAAGATTATGGAAATATTAATTAGGTCTAAAATTGAGAATTTTCAGATCTAAGACATATTCATAATACTGGGTTCGGGCTTGGGTAGCTCAATTAGGTCTAAGCGGTTGATCAAACCGAATCAAGAGTTGGTTAGATGGGATCAACAATGCTTAAATTGACCAGCCTAATAGGATTAAGTCTGGGTCAAGATCGAGTCACGATCAAGCAAGACCTAATTAGGCTCAGAGGTTAGAGTCTGGATTGTAGGCTAACCCAATTGGTTCTGGACTCAATAATTTGGTGTCTAAGGTAAGTTTGGCACATACGACCGACTGGATTTTTAATTGGAAGCTACTCGACCTGAATGCATTCTTGTACGAGTTAATGGCATATTCCTTCCACCGGATCTCACTTACCTGGCCATATCTGTTGACACAGTTCTGATCTGAGGTGGTCAATAATCCGAGCTAACCCATGCCACTAGGTTAGTCATAATTGTTATGACTAATGCCAAGTCTAGTTTAATGAGACCTGAATCAATTCTTCCTAAGAAAAGATTAAGTCTGAGGTCTTCCACCATTGTAGATGTGCGGGCCCTTCCCGGGGTTGATTGTTCTCGGCTGGATACAGTGGCTCAGTTGCACCGGAAGATGCAACCATGTCTATTAGGCATTGGATGCTATGGGCTGGAGGATGAGTTGGGCTCAATATTTCGGATACGGTGAGAGACTCAATTAGGAAATCCAGTCTATGCAAATGGTGGGTCTGACTTAACTAAGGAGTGGATCAATATTTCGGATACGGTGAGATTCATGAATTAGAGACCAAGTTTGGGTGCACCATGATTAGAGAATCATTGAACAAGAGTTGTTCACTCATTGGCTAACCCATCACCAATAACTGTTAGGTGAGGTGATGAGTCAGTTGGTGAGACCGCACCACCCACTAGAAATCATTAATCATGGAGATTTTTCGCATCTCTACAGAGGGAGTGTAGGGATCCGAGAAAATAGTGGGAGCTAATTTATTTAAAAATAAAATTTTCCTAAATAAATTGGTCAAGTCAATAATTACAGTATCTAACTAGAATCTTTGACTCTCTACAGGAAAATGTCTGCGTCCAACCCATTGGCACGTATCCTGGACACACATAGACTGACCGGACCCAATTATAAAGATTGGCTCAGGAAACTACAAAATTATTTTGGGTTCTGAGAAGTTAACCATGTATTGGACCAGGACCCTCCCACCTTACCAGCCCGTCCATCCACTGAACAGAGAGCGTCTCTGGAAAAATGGATAGACGAAGATAATAAGGCCAGATATTACATGTTGGGCTCGATGTCTGATGAGCTCCAGCGCCAACATGAAGATATCGGGACTGCTCGCCAAATGTTGGCTCACCTGCAGGAGATGTTTGGTGAACAGAGTCGCGCAGCCAAATATCAAGTCACGAAATGACTTTTTAAGGCTAAGATGCGTGATGGGCAGTCAGTCCAAGATCACTGTCTGATGATGATCAAGGACATGGAAGAGCTTGAGAAGCTCGGTGTGAAGTTAGACTTGGATCTGCAGAATGATATTATTCTGCAATCCTTGACTGATGCATATGGGCAATTCATCATGAATTACCACATGCATAAACTTCAAAATTCCTTGGCCGAATTAATGAATATGCTGGTTACCGCTGAGCTTTCTATGAAAGGTTCTAAAGGCTCAGTTCTTGCTATGGAACGGACTTCTTCCAAAAGAAAGTCTTATGGAAAGAAAAAGAAGTCTGTGAAAAAGCAAAAGGATGGAAGGAGGAAAGAAGAAGAAGGCAGAGCCGAAGAAAGAAGGCCGATGTCAAAGAAAAGTATTTTCCATTGCAACAGCGACGGCCATTGGAAGCGGAACTGCCCTACTTACCTGGCCACCCTGAAGAACAAGAAGGAAGGTCCTTCTGGAGGTATGCTCGTTATTGAGTCTAACCTTACGGATTTCTTCTGCATCCAGTTGGGTGCTTGACTCTGGTTCTAGTGCTCATCTGTGCACTTTCATGCAGGGATCTTGAGGATAGCAGGAGGCTGAGGGATGGAGACATGATCCTACGCATCGGTAATGGAGCAAGAGTTGCTGCAGTAGCCGTGGGAAACATACCCTCTTCGATTACCATCTGGTTTAGACTTAGTTTTGAAAGACTGTTATTATGTGCCTGCAGCTAGCAGGAAATTTGATTTCTGTTTCATGCTTAGCACAAGAAGGCTATGTGATTACCTTCTTTAAGGACCATTGTAACATTCTTTATGAAAGAAATAAAATTGCAAATGGTTTTCTTATTAATGGTCTTTATCAGCTACATATTGATGTACCTGTTCTAACTATCGAGCAAAACGTGAATGCCAAACGACCTAGGGATAGTCCAAACGACAGATATCTATGGCACCTGAGATTAGGTCATATAGCAGAAGATAGGATCAACAAATTGGAGAAAAATGGGCTATTGAGTCCATTGACTTTCGAGTCATATCCAACTTGTGAATCTTGTCTTCAAGGCAAAATGACTAAACTCCCTTTTGTTAGGACATGGGGAAAGGGCCACAGATCTCCTTGCCCTAGTACATACTGATGTGTGCGGCCCATTTGATGTGCCGGCTAGAGGCAATTTTGTCTACTTCATTATCTTTACCGATGATCTGTCTAGGTATGGGTATGTGTATCTTATGAGACACAAGTCTGAAGCTTTTGAAAAGTTCAAAGAATTCAGACATGAAGTAGAAAAATAAACTGAAAAACCCATTAAGGTTCTTCGATCAGATCGAGGAGGTGAATACCTTAGCCAAAAATTCCTAGACTATCTCAAGAAAAATGGCATAGTCTCTCAATGGACTCCACCAGGAACACCTCAACTCAACGGGGTTTCAGAACGGAGAAATCGGACTCTATTGGATATGGTTCGATCCATGATGAGCTTCACAGACCTTCCTGATTTTCTTTGGGGACACTCATTGTTAACTTCAATTTATCTACTGAATAGGGTTTCCTCTAAAACCGTTCCTACCACACCGTATGAGATATGGCATGGTAAGAAACCAAGTCTGAGTCATCTCAGAATTTGGGGTTGTCCGGCTCATGTCAAAAGACAACAAGCGGACAAGTTAGAGTTTAGGTCCTTTCAGAGCTCGATTCATAGGATATCCTAAAGAGTCATTAGGATACTATTTCTACATTCCAGAAGACCACAATGTGATTGTGAGTCGACATGCCATCTTTCTTGAAAAATAGTTTATTCAAGATAGCGGCATTGGAAAGCAGATTAAGCTTGATGAGAAAGTCTCACAAGTACAACGAGCTAAGGACCAATTGGAACCAAATCAGGTTGAGCCAATAAGAACACTACCTCCTCCACCTCGTAGATCGGAAAAGAGTTTTCCATCCCCCTGAAAGATACTTAGGTATTATTTCAGAGGAAGTAGAGAAAATGTTCCTCATAGGTAATGGTGCTCATGGTGATGATCCCAAAACCTACAACGAGGCGATATCAGATATCGACTCCGAGAAATGGCTAGAGGCAATGCAGTCAGAAATTGACTCGATGCACTCAAACCAAGTCTGGACCTTGGTAGATCCACCAGAAGGTATAGTACCTATTGGGTGTAAATGGATCTTCAAGAGAAAGATTGGTGCAGATGGGAATGTGGAGACATTCAAGGCTAGACTAGTGGCAAAAGGTTATAGTCAACGCGAAGGCATTGACTATCAGGATACCTTTTCCCAGTGGCTATGCTAAAATCCATCCGCACATTGCTTGCCGTTGCAGCCTATTTCGATTATGAAATATGGCAAATGGACGTGAAAATGGCATTCTTAAATGGATATCTTGAGGAAGATATCTATATGGAACAGCCGCTAGGTTTCACATCCAGTGATACTGATCACAAGGTTTGCAAGCTGCAAAGGTCCATATATGGACTTAAGCAAGCATCTCGGAGCTGGAACACTCGTTTCAATGATGTGATCAAAATAGTTTGGTTTCATCAAAAATGAAGAGGAACCATGTGTTTTCAAAAAGGTCAGTGGGAGCGCTGTTGTCTTCCTCGTATTGTACGTGGATGACATCCTCCTTATTGGGAATGATATTCCCATGTTGACAACAGTCAAAATATGGTTGTCCAAGGAATTCTCCATGAAAGACCTAGGTGAAGCATCCTTTATTCTAGGAATTAAGGTCTATAGGGATAGACCGAATAGGATGCTAGGACTTTCACAGAAGATGTACATAGAGGAAGTACTAAAGAGGTTTAGTATGGAAAACTCTAAGAGGGGATTAATACCCTTCAGACATGGTATTCATCTTTCCAAGAAGATGTGCCCTAGCACACCTGAGGAAATAGAACGCATGAGCAAGATCCCTTATGCTTCTGCAATAGGGAGCCTCATGTATGCCATGCTATGTACACGACCTGATATAGCCCATGCTGTGAGTGTCACAAGCAGATATCAGTCAAATCCAGGTGAAGAACACTGGACTTCTGTGAAATGTATCCTTAAGTACTTGAGAAGAACTAAGGATATGATGTTGGTCTTTGGTAATGGAGAACTCCAAGTCCAGGGATACACAGACTCGGATTTCATGTCCGATATAGATGATCGAAAGTCGACATCTGGGAGTCTGTTTGTGTGCAATGGTGGTGCTGTCAGCTGGAAAGAGTTTCAAGCAAATCGTGATAGCAGATTCCACCATGGAAGCAGAATATATCGCTGCATCAGAGGCTGCGAAGGAAGCATTCTGGTACAAGAAGTTTGCTGCAGAAATTGGAGTAATGCCATCAGATGCCATTCCTCTATACTGCGACAACAATGGCGCCATAGCCCTTGCTAAGGAGCCGAGGTCTCACCAGAAATCCAAGCACATTGAGCGGCGATACCACCTCATCCGCGATTACCTCGAGAAGGGTTACGTCGAGGTCAAGAGAGTCAACTCCACAGATAATGTGGCAGACCCACTTACAAAGCCGTTGGGCCAGCAGAAGATCGAAGCCCACCTTGAGAAGATGGGACTTAGACTTGTAGCCAATTGGCTTTAGGACAAGTGGGAGATTGTTAGATATATGTGCCCTAGAAGCCAGAATTGGCTGACACTTGTAATACACTTCTAGGGGCAAAATTATAATTTTGACTATAATCAATAAAATGGGTTATTTTCTATCACATATGTGTATTTAGTGTCTGTGATACATCCTTTGAGTTAATGGTAATGATAATTCATATTTTCAAGAGTTGAAAATTTAAGACATGAATAATCATTATTAACTCATAAAATGCTCCCGACCATAGGATCATCACGAGGATGGTGATTGATCCGGAAGGTTGGTGTACAATCGCTTCTCTTTAGTAGATGAGTCTTGAGTCTACGGTGTGGAGACACCGGAGCGAGAGTACAGGTACTCGTTAGAGAACGAGGGCACTGAGCGTGACCACCTCGAGTAGTCATTAGGAAGTCTACCTTCTCGTCAATGACTGACTCGATGCTGCAGTAGTGTGTCTGGTTCTTTGACCTGAGGTGCATCGGCAGTTCACCTTGAGGGTGTTATAGTTTGACTACACCATATTACTCGGATCTCCTAGCCATATGGAAATCCTGAGGTGTATGTTGGCTATAGCATGTTCATTGTAGGAACTGGATTGCATCAAGATGGAATCTATCTACCTCGGTGGTAGAGGAGCAGCCCTATGATGATCATGAGAATCAAGTCCAGAAGCCCATGGCCATGGCAGAGTGAAATAATAGAAAGAGTTTCTATTTAGATTTTCACATTCGGACTTGAATCGAATGATTACATCATATGACAGAGACTAGGGTTTGACGAGTTCACCTTAACCCTAATCTGATCGGGGCTCAAGATAGAAGAACTTAATCACACAGGTAGCTGCACCAAGAGGTTCGCATTCAGCTCTGATGGGTTGCCACCATATACTGCTAGGTGTCACTGGTGGATTTTGGGAGCAATTAGAATGATTTAGATGATCGATCATTCTAGCTGTTCGAATCAGAAGAGTTCTGATCCATCGAAAGGAGTTTCGATGATGTCGATGATAGAGATCATGACATATCCCATTACCATACAGAACTGAACCTAACTGGGATCACACAAACAAGGGTTTGAATCTGGTGATCATCAATTGAACTGATCCAGTTCAATTGATCTGAATGAGATTCAATTAGGTTCAAGAAAATCGTGCTAGCACTCGATTGAACCTAACGTTCTTCTTTTACTATCATAAATAAGTTGTCCTGACTGAGCCAAAGGAGTTTGTGCTCAATCAGAGGCCTTCACTTGGTCTGACTGGAGGTTGTCCAAGTCAGAAAAGGTTGTCTTATTTTGTAAGACATTACCTGCCATTTTTGGTCACCTGCCATTTCTTCGTTCCTTTGACTTTGGTCAAAAGTTGACCTTTGACTGGTCAAATGTTGACCATTGATACTTTGACTTTCTGTCCACATGTCATGCACCTATTGGAGAGCTGGTGGGGGCTTGTCCCCCTGCCAGAACCTGGCAAGGAGGAGGGCGCACGCCACCCAAGGGTGGCGTGTGCCCAAGTTGGAGGCGCCCAGGAGTCCCTGTTGGATAGGGACTCCATCTCCTTTTTGGATTCCAATTAGAGTTCTCCTAAGAACCAACTTTGACTGGTCTTAGGCGCCATCTAAGGAGGAATCCAAGGGACTCTATTTCCACCAATCAGATTTAGATCTGATTTCACAAAGGATTGTGATTGGTTGGGAAGAAGAGGAGTTGGATCACGCATAGTCTATAAATAAGACCCTGCGCCCAACTCAAAAACACAATGAAAAATTTCCCACGCCCCAAGGCTGCCTCTCTCTTCCTCCTCCATGCCAAGTCCATCTTCTCCCTCTCCTCTCCATGTCCAAAAGTAGTTTTGGATCTTGGTTGGTGCAATCCAGATCGAGAGAAAGGCGACAGAAAGCTAGAAGGCTGCGCTGCTGCAAAGGACAACTGCTGATCTTCAAAAGAGTTTTGAAGATCCTCCAAATAGATTCAGATCTAATTTTTGGAGACATGATAGAGAAGAAGAGGATCTCCAGATCCAGCCGAGTGGATACCGATAGAGGCCAAGCATTTGCATGGCTAGATCCAGAACCTTTCGCTGCTTATAGGATCATCAACGGGTAATAGGATTACCCTACATCAAGATAAATTAAATCTAATTTAATTTATCTATATTTTATTTTAAATAATTAGAATAATAAAAATTTGATCTGAAATATTTTAGATCTGATTTGGATCAAAGAAATTTTTTTTTGAAATATATCTCTTGATCCGATTAGATCTGAATGAACCTGATCTGAAAAATCAAAATTTTTCTTCAGTCCGAGCAAGAAGAAACAACGTATAAGTTGATAAAAAACATCCCCAAAACCAATCATAAATCGACTTGGGTGTTACACATCGACGGGGCGTTGAATGCTTTTAGGAGCAGTGCAGGGCTCATTTTGGCAAATGCTGATGGAATAGTTGTCGAGTATGCCCTCTGATTTAACTTTAAGGCTTCAAACAATCAAGCTGAATACGAAGCTCTTCTAGCCAGCTTAAAAATCGTCAGGGAGCTTGGCATCGAAGAATTGAAAATATTCACCGACTCTCAACTCATTATGGGATAAGTTAAAAGTAACTTCGAAGCTCGCGATCTGATAATGCAGAAGTATTTGAAAAAGATCAAAGATCAAGCTTCTACTTTCAAATACTTCGACATCATGCACATTCCTAGAGTAGAGAATGCTCGGGCTAACGCATTCTCTCGACTCGCCGTCATCGCTTCTAACAAACTTGGCTAAACTTACATCGAATATCTTAATATACCAAGTATCGAAAGGATGGAAGAAGTATTATAGATCAATGACGAGTCGAGTTGGATGGATCCAATTATTAGATACTTGATCGAAGAAATCCTATCCGACGATCCATCTGAAGCAAAGCATTTAAGATAGATGGCCTTGCAGTATATCATGATGGACAGACGACTCTACAAGCGATCTTTCTTTCTTTCGCTATTAAAATATCTAGGACCTACTGATGTCGACTATGCACTTCGAAAAGTCCACGAGAAGATCTATGGGAACCACTTAGAGGGCAAGTCCCTCACCTACAAGATCCTTTGATAAGGATATTATTGGCCAATAATGTAGAAGGATTCGATCGAGTTCGTTCGAAGATACGAGCCATGCCAAAGATATGCTAATATCTAATGGCAGCCGACGGTGCAACTGACATCGATCAGAGCACCATGGTAGTTTGCACAATGAAGAATCGATATACTTGATCCTTTTCTTCTGGCATCCAGACAAAAAAAATTTTTGGTCATCGCCATCGATTACTTCACAAAATGGATGGAAGCTGAACCTTTAGCATAAATTATAGAAAGTAAAATAAGGATTTCATTCAAAAATCTATCATTTATAGATTCGGACTATCGCATACAATCATAATCGATAATGGCCAACAGTTTGATAATCAAACTTTCAAAGACTTTTGCACGATGTACCACATCGCACACAAGCTGATGTTCGTCAATCATCCACAATCGAATGGAGAAGCAAAAGTTACGAATCAGATGATCCTCCATGATTTGAAAATTTGGCTCAATGAGGCCAAAGATCTCTAGATGAAAGAGCTACCTTCGGTACTATGGGCTTACCGAACTATTCCACGAGTTCCGATAGGCGAATTTTTCTTTAACTTTTCTTACGGGATGGAGGTAGTGATATTCGTTGAAGTCGGGCTACCATCAATGAGAGTGAAACAGTATGATGAATCAAGTAATTCGGATTGCCAAAGAACTGACCTAGATCTATTACTTGAAGTTCGGCAACAAGTGCAACTCAAAATGGTTGCTTACCAATAATGAGGTGTAAGATACTATAATAGAAGGGTTAAACCAAAAGAGATCCACCTGAAAGACTTGGTCTTGTGGAAGGCCGAAGTATCCAAACCACTAGACTAAGGAAAGTTCTCCCCAAACTGAAAAGGACCTTATCGAGTGACGAAAACCCTTCGACTTTGAGCATATCGACTCAAAAGGATCAATGGAGTTGAAGTCCTCCGAATGTAGAATGCTGACAACCTTAAAGTGTACTATCAATAAAATCAACTCCATGTACTTTAGATAAATGCAAAAGATAATATTTTGCGAAGTCTTCTATAAAGATGTCTCCTCCATACACGACAATCGGTTAACCAACGTATTAGTCCATCGAAAATCGGACAAATTGACCAATGGAAGAGAATTCGATTGATTAACTATCGGTTAAGTATTTTAACCGATGAACAATCGACATGTTTCGCTCGATGGAATCCAACAATCGATGAATGAAGGATGATCGATAATTGGCATTTCAACCATCTTTGGTTGGGTACTCTAAATCATCGGTGTGATCTCGATTTTCTATAATAGAACCGTCGACTGGTCGACTAGCAGATGATACATAACCTTCTTACAAGTGATGAAGGAAGAAAAACATCGAACTTTGGTTGCAGACTAGTTGGTTTGCCCTTGCTAGTGACTAACACAACCTTCGCTGATTTGGCCATGGCCGAATTGAAGGATGTTTGACTTGTACCCGATCGTCATGCAATTTTAAAAATCAATTAAGTATTAGATGGTAAAAAACCTACTAAAGGTCGGTTGGAAACCGACCCAAGGTTGGCTTGTCTCTGACCTAAAAATGCCTTAATAAATGACTAAGTATTAGCAAAAATTCTGATTTAAAGTTAGTTTGAAAGCTAGCCAAAAGTTAGTTAAATGAAACTGACCGACGGATGGACAACAACCAATCAACCAAAAGATTTGCAGTCACGGTGTAAAGCAAAGTGACACAACAGAAAACAAGTGAAAGTAAAATTTTTTATTACTGAAGAAGAAGTTTACAAATAGACCTTTGGGCCTTACAAAATTCAAACTACAAGTTTCAAAAGATAGATAATAGTACAAAATTTATTCGATGACCGGTTGCTCCAAGGGTTGATTAGGAACGACTTTAGCTTCGATCCGCGATGTAGCATCCGTCGGCGGAACAATTTTGGTCGGAGAAGCTCCCTCATTCTCCGATGGGGCTTCAGCAGCCAATTGGAAAGCCAAACCCATCAATGTGGAGGGACCCGATGTATCTTCGACAAAAGCCATGGGAACTGCAGGAATAGCTAGCTCAGTTGAAGCAAGAATGGTGACGGGAGCACCATCGTCCATCGGGTCCGCAGGGGATCCATCGCCTCCGCCCTCTTCCTCTTCTTCAGCACCATCTCCTCTCTCTTCCTCTTCTTCAGCATTAGGAAGGACGATGCTACTGAGGTCAAGATCAGGAAAGAGCTATTGGACAACATCCCGACCATCGCCAAAGCCAATCCAATAGAAAGCTTCACTTCCCTACAAAATCAGGATCTTTAGGTCAGACGAGGCCTTGAATTCCTTGATGCCCAACTCTTTTGTCCGACTGAGATCTTCTCACAAAGCTTGGATCTCCACCTTGGCCAAAGATGTCTCCCCTTCAGCAGACTACCATTTTCGACGATAATCCTCTGCTTTCCTGACCTAATTGTCACGATCCTTCTTCATCTTGGTCATCGTGCGCTTTTTTTTCTTAGCACAACTTCTCTGGGCCTTCACCTCCACCTGAGCCAACTTAAGATCAGATTGAATCGACTCAAGTTCGGCTCTGAGGTGGGAGACTTCATCAGACAACCTCTCTTTCCGAGCGATAGCGTCCTTCTCCTGCTCCTCCAACCGATGAATCGCTGTATTGCATTCTACGTTCGCAATCGACATAGAGTCGGAGCACACACGCCGAAGATCGGCCATCTTACAATAAACAGACTCAAGCTCGACTATATCATGGGCCCACTATTCATAAAAACAAGTCAAGTTAGTCAAAAAAAAAGGACAAAAGGGAGGAGAAAAGGTAGTAAAAATTTATTGGTTTACCCCAATCAAAGTTGGGTAAAATGATCCGAATATTTCATTCAAGGTCCGACGCCTCCTCAACTCTCGATCAGTCGGGAGAAGAATGGCATGGACCAAGTTCCTTACCAACTAAGGATCAAAAAAAGCCGACCCATCCTCTGGAACTCGAACATCAAGATGCTCAAAATTCATGTACCCATGGCTAGAAGCGTCACTCCCAGTCGGTGCAGATGAAGCTGGCGCCTTTTCTTTTCTCTCGATTGATGATTGTTTGGGATGCGCCGACATCCACTTGGATGTGGATGGGGATAATGAACGCCCTCCATGAGCTAGGGTTGATCGGAGGGCAGGCACGATAATAGTCAATTGAGCTACCGACAACGGAGCGATAGTTGGAGTATCAATAATGATAACATCTTCCTCCGACCGAGTGACGATCGGAAGGGCTTCAAAAGACATTATCGCTGCTGGAGCATGAAGAGCGACAACGGGAGCACCGACAACCTTAGAAGGTGTCGTCGATGGAGCATCAGCAGAAGCATGGTCAGCTGAAGGATCAACGGCTTGATTTTTCTTTGGCGCACGCGATGAACCGATGCCGGGTGCCACCCTCTTCCAAGTGGTGAATTGGCGAACTTCGTCCATAGAAATTCCAAGAGGAGGATGCATCCCTACAAAATCGAATGACAAGATCAGATTAATATTAGAAATTGATTGATTAAAAGAAAAGATAAAATTACAAACACTACATATACTTATAGACGATGTTGGATCAAGTTTAGCTTCGTACAAAGCTAGCTCGATGTTCAGTTGTTTCTACGGGGGAACCTCTATATCTTTTAGTTTAAGAAAGTCCTTCCGATCAGTCGAATCCATCCGATTATTCTCATTCAGAAGAATGTTTGGTTCTCCCCATACCGAGAGAAAATCCCAAGAATTAGGAGGAGAAACAAAATAAAATTGAGTCTTCTAGTCATGGATAGATGATGGAAGATCGATAATAAAAGAAAGCCCCCTCTTCGGGACAAAATACCACCATCCATCGACTTTTGGATGGGATCGAAGAGCAAAAAAAGATCTAAACAAAGAAAGTTGGAGGATCGTCGAAATTAACCGACACAACAAAGCGAAGGTAATCAAAAGTCGAGTGGAGTTCGGCGTTAATTGGGTCGGACACACCCGATAATAATCAAAAATATTTCGGAGAAACTTCGGAATAGGGAACCTAAGGCCCGACCTAAGATTTTTTAAGTGAAAAGTGATAAAACCCGATGGAGGTAAAATCATCCGACCATCGGGACCAGGAGCCAGCAGTTGAAAGTCCTTCGGGATCCGATATTGGCCCTGAAGTTGCCCCACAACTGATGCTGTCAGCATAGAAGCTTTGGCTGCTGGGCCCAGCGACACGCTGCTATGGATACTAGCCATATACGCAACTCGACAAAATAAAATAAAAGGAAGAAACAAAGATGTCAGAAAGGATGTTCGAACTTCGAACCTGAGGGTTAAAGAGCGAGAGGACAAGCAAAGTTCCCAAAAGCTACTACTGTTAAAAATGATGGAAGAAAAACCTTCAGAGGGGACCAGTATATATAGGACCCACTGATGATCGAGTTGCATAGAAACCTTCCCAGATACTGACATGTGTCGATCAGAGAATGGCTGAGCGTCAAATCCCTTGGGCTTCACGATTGTGCATCCATTAATGGCGACTGTTGCAATCTTTGAAGCGTCGAACAATAAATTTATCAAAGATCGTGGAGATTATAAATGATAGATGGTGGAATGAAATTCAAGGCAACACCACGTGTTAATCTTCTGCATTCGGTGCATCAAGATAAAATGTCAAATCATCGCACCAAACTTGGACGAGAGGGAAACTATTGAGAGATATCGAACCACCGCCCAACTCGCCAACCTGTCCATCGGTCAGCAACTGACTGACCATTGAATGATGACCATCGTCTGCCAATTGACGATCGACGACAAAGAGAGCTGGTTGACCGATGGAAAGTCTTCCAATCGACCGACCAATGATCGGCCAATCTCCAAATAAGCCAATTGACCGAGGAACTGACTGACTGAAGATCGATCGTCCCTAGATATGCCGATCGATCGACTAGATTAATCGATCGATCATCGGATGTTCTACAAATAACTCATCTGACTTTAGATTGGTTCTATAAAATTGCCTTCAAGAAGAGCAGGCAACAATGATTAGTGGATGGTTCTAACTGAAGAAAATCGAGCAGAATCTTTAGCATGCATTTTTAAATATTTTTAAAATTAAAGCAATAAAAATTAAAATTAATCAAATATTAATCTATTGCATGCATTGATCTAATAAATGTAAATCCTACTTAGGATCTAGACATGCTAATATGCAATTTTAAATTTAAATGTGATTGATCAGTAAATTGAATTGCTGACCAATACGAGTTCAGAACTCGATACCTATGCGCGGATAGCTGATCATTATAATTTAAATCTATCGAATAATGCTCTAGTATTACACTACAGCCGCACCAATATCCGGCCCCTATGGTTGGTCCACACGAAGCTTTTGGTTTCGATCAGCCCCACTGGAGTGCTAGCTCATCGTCGGGGCCTTCAACGCTCGATCCAATCGATCATCTTCTTTCTGATCTTTTAGATATTATAGAAAATTAAAATATGTGCTTTGGAGGATGATAAAATGGTATTTTAAATTTGATGGTGATCCGATGCTCACAACACTCGATCTTTCCATCCGAACCTAGATTCCCAAGTCTTGCGTTTCACTCAGCCCAAAAACCCAGACACACTAAAAACCCTCTCATGCCCTCTCTGTGTTGTGTTTTTTTATGAAATAAGTTTTCATAGAAAGATAACTTTCAAATATATAAACTTTATTTAGATCATATCTAAAAATTGGATGTCCTAAGATATGAAAATCAGAAGAGAATAAAGGCATCAAGGAAAAATAAAGTGTTATAGGATTCTGCTCACCTTCACTCCAAGATTTTTTTCATCCAAAAACAATGCCCAATCACTTTCAAATTTTTACCATGGAAATGCAACCCATCAGGCTTCATGCATAAAAATTCTCATAATTTATTGCATGAAAAATAAGTAAAAATTCCATGTGGAGTGGATAGATTAAGATTGGTTGAACTAGTTTCAACCAACTTCTAGTATTTGAATTCAAATGGGATCTTATCCTTTTCCAATGCCTCTCCAAGAGGGTGACGAGTGCTCACCCTCTATTAGAAATCCTCAAAAAAAAAAAAGTGCGACAAAAAGTTTAGGGGCGTGGAGATAAGGATGAGAGGGAGAGGGAGGTTTCAACCAAACCAAACTCTTTGATTTCAAAATTCTACAAAATTTGATCTGATCCAACACTTAGACCAGGTCAACATGAGAAAGAAGAGAGGCACAAATATCCTTTTGTGCATGGAAAAAATTCACGTGAATTCATAATTCATGTGAAGAAGGATGTGGGTCCAGATAGGATGGCGCAGGAGAAAATTCAAACTTTATTTGACTTGGTCCTAATTGATTTTATCCAAACCAATTTATTTGGATCTAATTAGATTAGGTTAAACCAACCAAATTAGGCTTAATCCAAATAAATAAATTTTTAATCAAATTAAAAATTAATTAAGTTCAGTTATTGATCAAATCAGGGTCAAATCTTCTATAGCGATTAGGTCATCTCATGACTAGATCAGGTCAAACCAAATCGAATCAAATTCAATTGAACTTAATCAAATCCTCATTGCTCAATCAAATTAAACTAATTAGCAATCAAATTACTAATTAATCTTTCAATAAACATAGAGTCCCAATCGGATGGATGTTTGGGCAACAAAATTTCATCAATATGAAACTTCTGAAGAGTCCCAAACTAGTAGGATCCTTGAACCCAATATCCTAAATGAATCAAACTCGTGATCATAGAGTCTCAGACTAGTGAAACTTTTGATCAGAGAGTTTCAAATGAATAGGACTCAGAGTTTCAGTCCACTAGGACTCTTGGTCATAGTGTCCCAGTCCAGTAGAACTCTTGACCATAGAGTCCTAGGTCATTAGGACTCTCGATCAGAGAATTTTGGACATGAAGGACTTAGAGTTCCAATTCAGTAGAACTCTTGATCACAGAGTCTCAGTCTAGTAGAACTCTTGACTACGGAGTCTTAGATCATCGAGACTCAATATCAACCATCAGATCAAATAGAAACTCTTATTATGTGTGACCCCATATGTTCGAATTCTAAGTTGGTAGCACAAAAACTAATTTTCTGTACCAATCGATGTGACCATCTAGTAATGATACCCGATATCCGAATAGGTCGAATAATTATAATGTAATATCGACGAACCTATGGCATATGATTACCGTATAATTCATCTCCTTAAACTCGATGCTCAAAGAATGATTTAGAATTGACTATCAATCCTAAAATTCATCCACAGTGTATTTCAAAACTCAGTGTCCATCACATGGACCATTTCGATCGGAGATTTGCTAAATTAAAATACAGTGATGCATTTGCTCCAACACTTGGAGGGGTCAATCCCATCTTGACACACATCAACTTCATAAGTACTTGACTGCACCGAGTAGCCTTCCATCACTGAATTAAAAATTCAGATAGTCTGATACCTAAGTACAATGAGTTGCTTGCAAGTCAGCATGGTGGTCTCAGGTCTAAGGGACACTTATACCCATATTCTTCACGAGCAACTCTTGACAGTAGAGAGTTCTATAATTGAGTCACGTTCAATGAATCCCTACACTTCACCTGCATATCATAACAATATCTTCATACTTCTTGATTAAAAGGATAACCAACACTTATGGCACACAATGACCTACACTCGATACGTTATTATTCTGAGTAACAGCGTATCATTTGGTCATAAACTAATTTAAGGACTAAACAACAAAACCTCCTTTGTTGAGTCTAAATAGCTCTAAAGACTTCATCACAGAAGAGTTCATTACAGAAAGATGCACAAAGTAATGAAAAGATCAAAATAATAATTTTATTTATTAATAATTCAAGTATAATTATATTTAATTCAACCATCTACAACCTAGATGATTGACTTTAGAATATAATTTTCAACAACTTTCACTTGGACTAAAGCCACTTAGAATAGTATCGAATATCCATCTTTCATTTACGATTATCGAACTCTTTGATTCTTAGAGCTTTAATAAAGGAGTCGGCCACGTTCCCTTTTTTATCGATCTTTTGAAGCTCAACGTCATCTCGCTCCATGATTTCTCATACAAGATGGTAGCGACGTAGAATATATTTGGTGCGCTCATGTGCCTTCGGCTTCTTCGCTTGAGCTATAGCTTCAGTGCTATCATAGTATAGCAGAATCGGACCATCTAAGAAGGGTGCTACTGACGGCTCATCGATGAACTTCCATAGCCACACAGCTTTTTTCACAGCATCAGATGCTCTGACATACTCTATCTCACACACAGAATCGACTTTAATGTACTGCTTGAAACTCTTCCAGCAGACCGCTTCACCATTTAGGGTAAACACAAAATCTGACATATTTTTGCTATCATCATGGTCTGACTGAAAATTAGAATAAGTATTACTTACAAGTTTCAAGTCAGTATCTCCATAGATGAGCCACTGATCCTTGGTATTTTTTAAATACTTCAGGATTGTCTTTACAACCTTTCAATGATTCTCACCTAGGTCAGACTGGTATCTGCTCACTATCCCTAGTGAGTATGCGATGTCTTATCTCATACATATTATGGCGTACATAATAGAACACACTATCGGAGCATATGGTATTCTACCCATTATACGCTCTCTCTTATGGAGTTATTGGACAATCCCTCTTCCAGAGCAAAATTTCATGGCCTATTGAGAGATTGTCCTTCTTGAAATTCTCTATGCTGAACCTCTTCAGCACGGTATCAATGTACGTGGACTGAATAATCCTAGCAATCTTTTAGATCTATCTCTATAGATCTTCATCCCTAGGATGTAGGAAGCTTCTCCTAAGTCCTTCATGGAGAATTGAGATGACAGTCAAACCATTATTCCCTGTAATGCAGGGATGCCATTTTTGATTAAGAGAATGTCATCAACATACAGTACAAAGAATACAATAATAGAACCATTGGTCCATTTATACACGTAGGGTTCTTCTTCATTCTTAATGAAGCCATACGTTCTGATTACTTTATCAAAATGCATGTTCCAACTCTGCGATGCCTGCTTCAATCTATAGATAGATCTTTGAAGCCTACACACCTTAGACTCGTCTGTGGATATGAAATTCTCAGGCTGTATCATATATACCTCTTCATCCAGCTCTCCATTTAGGAAAATTATTTTCACATCCATTTGCTAGATCTCATAGTCTAGGTATACTGCTATTGTAAGTATGATCCGAATAGATTTGAGCATTACCACAGAGAAAAATGTCTCATCATAGTCAATACCATAACGCTGATGATATCCCTTGGCAAGTAGACGGGCTTTATAGATCTCCATCTTTCCATCTGTGCCTCATTTTCTTTTGAAAATTCATTTACACCTAATGGATTTTATCCTTTCAGGTAGATCAACTGTGTCTATACACTATTGATCTTCATGGACTTCATTTTGAACTTCATGGCTTTCAACCACTTATCGGAGTCGAACCTCTGCATGGCATCCATGTAGGTGATTGGATCCTCATCGTTCTCATCGAATTCGATGGGATCATCGTTTCGGATCAAGAAACTATAATATCTGTCCGATTGATGTGGTACTCTATCGGATCTTCTTGGTGCCATTTTAATAGGCTCTGGATTTGATCTTATCAAATCTAGTTCTGCAGGTTCACTAGAATGTATCAGTTCTTCTACCTGTCGAACTTTATTAAGTTTAATATTAGAGGCAGCTGTTCCTTCACTAAGAAACTTCTTTTTCAAAAAGACTGCTCTATTGCTGATGAATATCTTTTGTTCTTCAGTAAGGTAGAAGTAATAACCCCTAGTTTTCTTGGGATACCCTATGAACAGGCATTTATCAAACCTAAGTCCAAGCTTTTCTAGCTGCAAACGTTTAACATAAGCTGAACATCCCCAAATCCTAAAGTAAGAGAGTTTCGGTTTATGCTCAGTCCATATCTCATATAGTGTCTTTGCAACAGACTTGCTCGAAATATTATTCAAAATAAAACAGACAGTTTCTAGTGCATAACCCAAAAATAAAATTGATAGACTTGTAAACCTCATAATGGACCGAACCATGTCCAACAGGATTCGATTCCTCCTTTCAGATACATCATGATGCTGTGGTGTTCTAAGAGGGGTCCATTGTGAGAGAATCTCATTCTCTCCTAGATATGTTAAAAATTCGTTGGAAAGATATTCACCTCCTCGATCCGATCGAAGAATTTTAATACTCTTTTCAAGTTATTTTTCTACCTCATTTCGATATCATTTGAACATTTCAAATGAATCAGATTTACTCTTCATAAGATAGACATACCCATACCTAGATAGATCGTCAGTAGATGTAATGAAGTAGTAAAACCCATCTCTAGTACATGTGTTCATAGGTCCACATACATCAGTATGTACTAGATCTAAAAGCTTAATGGCCTGCTCACCCTTTCCAGTAAAAGATGATTTGGTCATCTTACCAAGAAGATAGGACTCATAGATATTCAATGATTCACAATTATCAATGTCGAGGATACGCTCCTTGACTAACCTATTAATCTTATTCTTATTTATATGATCGAGCCTGCAGTGCCAAAGATAAGCATTAGTGATATTATCTAGTTTTGGTCGTTTATTCGACGTGTACATTATACTAATAGACTGTGATAAAATATAAATATCATTTCTTAATTATTCTTGCATTATTGTGACATCATTCATAATAATATCGCAATAATGTCCCTTTATTGATAAACTATAACCATCTTGGGCCAAAAATCCAATGGATATTATGTTCATTATAAAAGATGGATAATAGTGATAGTCACTTAAAATGATACTATTATTTTTGAAAAATAGTTCAAGAGTTTCCAATGCTAGGACTGAAACTTGACTTTCATCTCCAACATTAAGAAATCTATCATCATTCTCAAATTTTTTACCAATTTAAAATCTATGCAATGAATTGCATATATGAATCAAACTCTCAGTATCTAATACCAAGGTAAATATATCACATACGGAGAAATTATAAGATGTTATCTTATAACAGTCTTGACCAGTAACCACTTGCTGATTTCTAATATTCAGCCTATTTGGGTCAAGAGGACCATTCCTTTTTAGGTTTGCCTAATTAGGGTCAACACTAGACTCCTTATTCTTAGGTCCTAAATACTTACCACTGTCCAATAGTGAACGGAGCAGACTAACTCTAGCCATTCTAATTATCTAAAAGAAAAATATGAAATCTTATTAGTACTTGAATTAATTAATCCTAAAGACTTGGACTTTAGTCTAAAGATTCTTCCATTATTTTTAACGAATTGGTAGCCTCTACCTTCAATTCGAGGAATTACACTAACTCCTTAGCAGGTATTGGAATCCACATAGACTACATACGGGTTTGAGGAAAGCTCTGACTAACACGTGTGCATCTACAGGTAGGTTCACAATCAATTATTTCTTCAAATAATTTTTAGTATTTAGATTTTGCTCTAGATGCCAAATCAGTAGGCTATGGCCTTCACTGAAAAGGTCTGGTTAGGTCCAACCATTAATATGATTGACTTCGGTGCATCAAACCAATGATAACCAGGCTCGAGGAAAGCTCTGGCTAATCTGATCACCATTAAGGGAGTGCGACCTAATCATCATATGATGGATAGTGTTGGGGATAAACTCCGCTCCTGCCGAAGTCCAATCCAATGCTCAGCCTAATGCAATCGGTAGCCACGAAAGAGCTTCAGCGGTCGAGTCTTAGTCGAATCCCTTCAACCGATCGAACTTTCTAATGGCCGAGTCCAAGCCGAACTCCTTCAGCTGGCTAAACTTCTCTATGGTTGAGCCCTAGTCGAACTTCTTAGCGGTCGAGCTCCAATCGAACTTCTCAGTGGTCGAGCTCCGATTGGACTCCTACGGGAGCCGAACGCCCATGAGAGCCAAACTCTCTCTGCGCTCCTTCCGTCGAACTCCTACAGAAGTCTAACCCTTGCCAAACTTCTTCTTCGGTCGAACTCTTTCTTGGGAGTCTGAGCTCCCTCAAAATGGATATACGTCGAGGTTCTTCACCAACCAACACCAGCTTTCTCAGAGCTATGGCTATTGAATCTTGACGAACGATCGCCATCAGTCTACCATGGATGATGCTATCGGATGGTATGATCGTCACCACTAGTCTGGTGGCACCTTTCTCTCTGTAACCAGTCCCATGCAGCCCACGATCGGACAACATGGTCGCCACTACCAGTTTGATGACACCACTCTCTCCGTACCGAACTCCATGCGGCCTAGAGCGGCCCGATATCAGATGGTATGGTTATCACCATCATTCAAGCTCTGCCTATAAAAAGAAGCCCTCTAGATGTATTTTCTCTAAGCTCTTCTCTCCCCTCTAAAGCTCAAAGCTCATTGCTCATTCCTGAGCACTCCATTTCTGTTGGTCAGAAGAGCTGATTTGATCATCGAAGGGTCCTACCGGAGCCACCACCACCGACTCCAGATGAGATTTTATTTTGTAGATCACCGATGGTGACCTTATCCTCCTACACTCTAGCTCGATCCGATGTCAACCAGATTCTGTACCAACAGAATTGGTGCTAGAAGAAAGGCTCTCTGTTCTTGAGGTTTTTTTGTTCTTAAAGGAGTGCTCAGCAATGATCTCTCTCCTCCCTCTTCAGAGATCTCTCTTCTTCCTTTCTAGAGTTCTTTTTTGAGAGAAAATGCCTCCCAAGAGAGCTTCAACCCGATGATCGACAGCCTCCACGGCCCGATCTCATCCAGATCCATCTGCTTCTGCTACAGCTTCGACAACCCAAGTTCCACCTGTAGCCACGATAGATGCAGAGCAGTCACCTACTGATGCGGTGGGTTTAGAGCCTCACTGAGATGGTGTAGACCATGCGGCAGCCCCCGACGGCGACTCTGCCAGAAAATCTACCGTTAGGATGTCGAAAATTGATCCTAAGGAAGAGCATTTAGGCTAGTATGCCCATCGCCGCTGGAAAAAAAAAATAGAGAGTAGAGGACCCAAGTTTGAATCATGGATCTCCTCTGGAGGAGACCTTCCCCATCTATAGTAGAAAGCCCTCTAAGGTCTACGATCGAGACAACATCCTCAATCATAAACTACGGAAGATGGATCGACGAATTGAGGAGTTCGACCACGCTCATGGACTCCCCCCGAGCGTAAGTGAGGTCGAGCTCCCCCTCGAGCTCGTCATCGAGGAAGCCCTGACAAAGGGGCATGAAGTTCTCTCTCAGGAGGTTTCACAAGAGGACGGAATGAAGTTCAGCCATGCTCACGACCTCCCCCAGCACAAGCGAGACCGAACTCCCCCTCGAGCTCATCATCAAGGAAGCCCCGACAAAGGGCATGAAGTTCTTCCCCAGAAGGTTTCACAACTACGCCCCCTCAATGTTTCACAGATGCCGGTCTGAAGCAAGCCAATGGCGCTACCACATCTAGAACCACCAATGAGAAAGGAACAATAAGAAAATCGATTGGCTCCCGACATCATCGATGCTATCTCCGGGGGCTTGGTACTTCGATGGGCTGTCATCTTTTAGCATCAAAGCCAAGAGAAACTTGCTCCAAATTGAAAAGGCTAGCATAAAATAGAGGAAATTGTCAGGTCCGAAACTTACCACCTAAAGAAGCTTGGAGGAACAACGCTCCCACGACCTTGAGACTCGAAGAATCCGAGAACATACTGCTGGTAATTTTTGTTCAATAAAACTCCTCCATTTCAACATTATTATTTCTCGATGCAAAAACTACCTGATGATAGGAAAGAAGCAATCAATAGTGGTCATGTTAGGAATAGGACGAGAATCTCGTCCTAACATGAGCAAGTCGAAGGTCTCGTTCATTTTAGATAAGATGGAGGAGAGGCCCTGACAACGGTTCTTATGTGCCCCCACAGTCCGTTAGGAATAGGAGGAGAAACTCATCCTAATGCGAGCAAAGTTGAAAGCCTCGTTCATTTTAGACGAGATGGAGGAGAGGCCCAAACAACGGCCCTTATGTGCCCCCACAGCCCGTTAGAAATAGGAGAAGAACCTCATCCTAATATGAGCAAAGTCGAAGGCCTCGTTCATTTTAGATGAGATGGAGGGAGAGGCTCTGACAATGGCCCTTATGTGCCCCCACAGCCCGTTAGGAATAGTAGGAGAATCTCATCCTAACGCAAGCAAAGTCGAAGGTCTCTCGTTCATTTTAGACGAGATGAAAGGAGAGGCCCAAACAACGGCCCTTATATGCCCCCACAGTCTATTAGGAATAGAAGGAGAACCTCATCCTAATGCGAGCAAAATCAAAGGCCTCGTTCATTTTAGATGAGATGGGGGGAGAGGCCCAGACAACGGCTCTTATGTGCCCCCCACAGCCCGTTAGGAATAGGAGGAAGAACTTCATCCTAACATGAGCAAAGTCAAAGGCCTCATTCATTTTAGACGAGATGGAGGAAGAGGCCCAGACAACGATCCTTATGTGCCCCCACAGCCCGTTAGGAATAGGACGAGAACCTCGTCCTAACGCGAGCAAAGTCGAAGGCCTCATTCATTTTAGATAAGATGCGGGAAGAGGCCCAGACAACGGTCCTTATGTGCCCCCACCATCCATTAGAAATAGGAGGAGAACCTCATCCTAACGAGAGCAAAGTCGAAGACCGAGCTTCAACCTCGGTCAGAGATAAGATCTATTCCGAGCGATCGAGCCAACCTCGATCAGAGATAAGATCTCTCTCGAGCGATCGAGCTCGAACCTCGACCAGAGATAAAATCTCTCCCGAGCGATCGAGCCAACCCTGGCTGCAGGAGATAAAATCTCCTCCGAGCTTCAACCTCAGCTGTAGGAGATAAGATCTCCCCTGAGTCAACCTCGACTGTAGGAGATAAGATCTCCCCCGAGTCAGTCTTGATTGCTGGAGATAATATCGCCCCCAAAGAGCTCAACCTCCAACCTCGATCGTAGAAGATGAGATCAACTTCAACTTTGGCTGGAGATGAGATCTCCCTCGAGCTTTAACCTGAACCGATGTAGAGCTCTGAAGAGGGCTTCAACAGTCATCTTTTCTGCACTCCCTTCCTTCAAGTTTCAAACTCGAAAGTGGAGGAGATTATTGTTGGGGATAAATCTTATTCCTGCCAAAGTCCAGTCCGATGCTCAGTCTAATGCAATCAATAGCCACGGAAGAGCTTCAGCGGTCGAGTCTTAGTCGAATCCCTTTAATCGACCAAATTTTTCAGTGGCTGAGTCCTAGCCGAACTCCTTCAGTCGGTCGAACTCCTCTATGGTCGAGCTTCGATTGAACTTCTCAACTGCCGAGCTTTAATCAAACTTCTCAACGATCGAGCTTCAATTGAACTTCTCAGCAGTCGAGCTCCGGTCGAACTCCTACGGGAGTCGAACTCCTTCCGAGCTTCTCCTCCAATTGGACGTCTATGAGAGCCGAACTCCCTCCGCGCTCCTTCGGTCGAACTCCTACAGAAGTCGAACCCTTGCCGAACTTCTCCTTCGATCGAACTCCCCCTTAGGAGTCTGAGCTCCTCCAAAATGGATATATGTCGAGGTTCTTCACCAACCAACGTCTGTTTTCTCAGAGCTATGGCTATTAAATCTCGATGAACGATCGTCATCAGTCTGCCATGGGCGACGCTATCGAATGGTATGGTCGTCACCACCAGTTTGACAGCATCTTTTCCTCCATAACCAGCCACATGCGGCCCACGATCGGATGACATGGCCGCCACTACTAGCCTGATGACACCACTCTCTCCATACCAAATCCCATGCGGTCTAGAGCAGTCCGCTACCAGATGGTATGATCGTCACCATCATTCAAGCTCTGCCTATAAAAAGGAGCCCTCCAGATGTATTTTCTCTAAGCTCTCCTCTCCCCTCTAAAGCTCACTGCTCATTTCTGAGCACTCCATTTCTGTTAGCCAGAAGAGCTGACTTGATCATCGAAGGATCTTGTCGGAGCCACCACCACCGACTTCGGACGAAACTTTATTTTGCAGATCACCGACGGTGACCTCATCCTCCTCCACTCCAGCTTGATCTGGCATCAACCAGATTCTGCACCAACAGATAGCAATTCCAATATCCAGATGAACACTAGGTGTAAGGCACCTTCAATGTCTACTCAGAAGATTGGACTCATTACTATTCATCTTAATGGAAGGCTATGACTCAGTTATTCCCATAACTTAGTCATTTTAAGGATTTAACAATTTAGAGGATTTAGTTTATATGTGATTTAAGGATAGAAAGGATACGAACCAAATTTCTCCTACTGATTTCACCAAGTCAAACCCTCCCACTGACTTCAACAAATCAATAGGTCAGGGCTAGGATCAATTTAAGTCCATGGGCATCTAATTCAATCTTACTGATTGAAATCAGTCAAACTGATTTCTAGTGACATGGGTTAGTCCGAATCACCAAGTGATCTAATCAAATCCCAATCGACCATGTTAGTCAGGTAAGTTAGATCAGTGGAAGGGATATGCCATTAACTCATCAAAGATTAAATCAGTGTGAGTAGCTTCCAATTAAAAATCACTGATCTAAACTGCCAAACTTACCTTAGATACCAATCGATTAATTAAGTTTAATCTGGTCATCTTAGCAATTTTGAGCTAGACTGCTTAGCCATGAATTAAGTCCATCTTGGTCTTGTTAAAAATATGGACTCATCCAACTACAACCATTGGAGTTGATTCTAGAGTGCTCTTGACCTAATATAATTCAACACTTGATTAGATTTGATCAATTACTCTAGATTAATTCTTTCTTTAACTAACCTTAGGTCTAACCCAATTTATGAACCTAATTCATCTAACTCTTTAACCCATAGTCTTATGATTTTATCTTAGGATCTTAATTCATAATTCTAGACCCTATGAATAATACTTAATTCTTTTAATTAAGTTTTTGGGCTGTTGGATCAGGGATCGACATTTCAAAAATAATTTTTAAATTTTGAAAGATTTTTATTTTTTATTTTTTAAATGGGTCGATTCATTTTAAAAATGGATCGGCTCATTTCTCAAACAGCAACCTATTGCTAGTTTTAAGCAGAAAATAAAATATAATAAAAATTAAACTATGAATCAATCTTTTAGATTTAATCTAAAATATATTTATATTTAATTTTTTAATTAAAATAATTTTTATCATTAAAATTCTTTCACTGTTCATCTTAATGAATAAGTTCACGGTGGCACCCCTACCGCCATAAGGGATCCCCACTGAATGAAAGGAGATGGCCTTTAAATAATACTTGTCCCTTGTGACCAGACGACTTGATGGCTCATTCATTCTTAATTACTAAGTTATCTGGATTAAGCATATCAAATATACTAATATTTAATTTCTAATTATATATTAGACATGTCAAGCAACCCAGTTGCTCTGATACCATTGAAGAAAATCGAGCAGAATTTTTAGCATGTATTTTCAAATATTTTTGAAATTAAAGTAGCAAAAACTAAAATTAATCAACTATTAATCTACTACATGTATTGATCTAATCAATATAAATTCTACTTTAGATCTAGACATGCTAATATGTAATTTGAAATTTAAATATGATTGATTAGCAAATCAAATCAGTTGATCGATACGAGTTCAGAACTCGATACTTGTGTGCGGATAGTTGATCATCATAATATGAATCCATCGAATAATGCTCTAGTGTCGCACCATAGCCGCACACATGTTCGGCCTCTATGGTTGATCCACATGGAGCTTCTAATCTCGATCAACCCCACTGGAGTGCTAGCTCCTTGCCGGGACCTTCAATGGCTGATCGCGATTGATCCAATCGATCATCTTCTTTCTGATCTCCTAGATACTCTAAAAAATTAAAACATATACTTCAGAGGATGATGAAGTGGTGTTTTAAATTTGGTGGCGATCCGATGCTCACAGCACTCGATCTCTCCATCCAAACCCAGATTTTCAAGTCTTGGGTTTCACTCAGCCCAAAAATCCTGACGCACTAAAAATCCTCTCATGCCCTCTCTATATTGAGTTTTTCCATGAAACAAGTTTTTATAAAAATATGACTTTCAAATCTATAAATCCTATTTAGATCATATCTAAAAATTAAGTGTCCTTAGATACAAAAATCAAAAGAGAATAGAGGCATGAAGGAAAAATAAAGTGCTATAGGATTCTGCTCAACTTCACTCCAGGATTTTTTTTTCACTCAAAACAAATGCCCAATCACTTTCAAATTTTTACCACGGAAATGTAACTCCTCAAGCTTCATGCAAAAAAAATTTTATAATTTATTGCATGAAAAATAAGTAGAAATTTCATATGGAATGGATAGATTAAGATTGGTTGAACTAGTTTCAACCAACTTCTAGTATGTGAATTTAAATGGGGTCTTATCCTTTTCTAATGTCCCATCCAAGAGGGTGACGATAAGAAGGACTCTCCTTCTACTCACCCTCTATCAGAAATTGCCAAAAAAAAATGTGTGACAAAAAGTTTAGAGATATGGAGATAAGGATGAGAGGGAGAGAGAGGTTTCAACCAAACCAAACTCTTTGCATTCAAAATTCCACAAAATTTGATCTGATCCAACACTTGGACCAAGTCAACATGAGAAAGAAGAGAGGCACAAATATCTTTTTGTGCGTGGAAAACATTCACGTGAATTCATAATTTATGTGAAGAAGGATGTGGGTCTAGATAGTGTGGCGCAGAAGAAAATTCAAATTTTATTTGACTTGGTCCTAATTGGTTTTATCCAAACCAATTTATCTAGATCTAATTAGATTAGGTTAAACCAACCAAATTAGGATTAATCCAAATCAATAAATTTCTAATCAAATTAAAAATTAATTAGGTTCAATCCTTAATCAAATCAAGTTCAAATCTTTCTTAGCGATTAGGTCATCTCATGACCAGATCGGATCAAATCCAATCGAATCAAATTCAATCGAACTTAATCGAATGCTGATCGCTCAATCAAATTGAGTTAATTAGCAATCAAATTGCTAATTAATCCTTCAATAAATATAGATTCCCAATTGGATGGGTGTTTGGGCAATAGAGTTTCATCAATATGAAACTTTTGAAGAGTCCCAAACCAGTGGGACTCTTGAATCCAGTGTCCGAAATGAATTAAATTCATGATCATAGAG
The DNA here is from genome assembly GCA_006176705.1 of Cocos nucifera. NCBI lineage: Eukaryota > Viridiplantae > Streptophyta > Magnoliopsida > Arecales > Arecaceae > Cocos > Cocos nucifera. Next base: position 2,258,754 of record QRFJ01000083.1, read on the forward strand.
TTCCAGACCAGTGGGACTCTTGATCAAAGAGTCCCAAATGAGTAAGACTCAAAGTCCTAGTCCACTAGGACTCTTGATCATAGTGTCCTAGTCTAGTGAAACTCTTGACCATGGAGTCTCAGATCATCAGGACTCTCGATCAGAGAGTCCCGGACACGAAGGACTCAGAGTCCCAGTCCAGTGGGATTCTTGACCACAGAGTCTTAGATCATCAAGACTCAATATCAGCCATCAGATCAGATAGAAACTCTTATTGTGTGTGACCTCATAGGTTCGAATTCTAAGTCAGTAACACAAAAACTAATTTTTTATACCAATTGATATGACCATCTAGTAATGATGCCCAACGTCCTGATAGATCGAATAATTGCAATGCAACAACGACGAACCTATGGCATATGGTTACCGTATAATTCATCCCCTTGACCTTGATGCTCAGAAGATGATCTAGGATTTACTATCAACCCTAAAATTCATTCATTGTGTATTTTAAAACTCAGTGTCCATCACATAGATCGTTCCAGATCGAGGGTTTGCTAAATTGAAATACAGTGATGCACTTGCTCCAACACTTGGAGGGATCAATCCTACCTTGACACACACTGACTTCACAAGTACTTGACTGCACCCAGTAGCCTTCCATCACTGAATTAGAAATTTAGATAGTCCGATACCTAAGTATAGTGAGCCGCTTACAAGTCACCATGGTGGTCTCAGGTCTAAGAGACACTTATACCCATATCCTTCAGGAGCAACTCTTGACAGTAGAGAGTTCCGTAATTAGATCACGTTCAGTAAAATGTACCTCTATACTTCACTTGCATGCCATAACAATATTTTCATATTTCTTGGTTAAGAGGACAACCAACACTTATAGCATATAACGATCTACACTCGATACGTTGTCGTCCTGAGTAATAGCGTATCATTTAATTGCGAACTAATTTAAGGACTAAACGATAAAACCTCCTTTGTCGAGTCTAAATAGCCCTAAGAACTTCATCATAGAAGAGTTCATTACAGATAAATACACAAAGTAATGGAAAGATCGAAATAATAATTTTATTTATTAATAATTTAAGTATAATTATATTTAGCTCAATCATCTACAACCTACATAATTGGTTTTAGGATATATTATATTCTTCCAACCGACTGACCAATGATCGGCTAATCTCCAAATAAGCCAGTTGACCGAGGAACCGATCGACTGAAGATCGGTCAGTCCTAGATATGCCAATCGATTGATAATCGATCAGTCCCAGATTAACCGATCGATCGTCAGATGTTCTACAAATAACTCATCCGACTTTTGATCGATCCTATAAAACTGCCTCCGAAAAGAGCAGGCAACAACGATTAGTGGATGATTCTAACCACCTTCCTACGATCGCATTACGTCGAAAAAAGGACCCACATGCCAAGCGGTTATCACTCCAACACCTATAAAAAGGAGGTAAACTAGCTAGTTTAAAGGAAAAAAAAAACACTCTTGAGAGCAAATTCAATTCTTCTTTGCCCATTCCTGTTCAACGAATCCATTCTTCTAACTTAAGCATCGGAGAATTCCTGCTGGAACCAACTCCGATCAGTGCGGAGTTCTTTCTTGCAGGATTTTCGACATTCGTTCGCAGGCGCAGATAGATTGACCGCAACAGACCTGAAGGTGAACAGTATCAAAGTCTGTCGATATATACTTATTAATAAGGCTGAAATCGAATCGAACACCCATATATTTATATCCATATTTATATTTATTTTGGTTGATGAATACAAATACAAATATGGATATTAGTTAAATACAAGAATTTATATTTATATTTATTTTTAACGAATGCGAATATAAATCTGATATTAAAGGCATGGATGTAGATGCGAAAATAAGCTAGATAATTAAACTTTATGATCATTAAATTAAAAATATTACTAAGTGGATGATAGATCAAGTTAATAATAAATTAATATGATTATATATTTCTCTTATAAGTTTATGAATGCTATATAAAATTAAATATAATTATAAATAGAATCGGATGGTTATCTATCCATATCCATATTTTTTTTTTTTTGACGAAGATGGATATAAGGATATGGATATTAATTGAATACTCAAATTTTTATTTATATTTTAATAAATTTAAATATTAAAATGAATCCAAATAATTGTTATCCAATCCACTTTCTCCTACTCAATCGTTGGCGAGCACATATCCAACACAAGGTTGCGTCTTATCAACCAAAGCCTAGTCAAACTCGACATTTGCTCTTTTGCCTCTCTCAACTGACGAAACCTTTTGACCTGTGCCTCCATGCAAGCCAATCAACTGTCTGAGCCATGCTCAGTGGTTAATTATCTATCACTTGGCTGAACTTGACCTCTTCTGTTTGGACCTTGTTTGGACATTTGGAAAGTCAATATTTGCTGATTTTTTTATGGGAAAAAAAGATACACATGGTTGCTAACATTTTTTGTGGGAAAAAAAGATACATATACATACAGTGCAGACTATATTTCCTACATATAATGTAAAGTCTACTATTTTGCACTTACTATGCATGCAGCGGGCGGCCATATAAATTAGATGCAAGGTTCATCATAAGCGAGATTATGATTCATGCTACATGAAAAGTTCTTTTTTCGTTTTTTAGAGAAAAATTATAATGAGGGAAAGCTTAGTTGAAACTAGCATGAAGGCAGGATCGATTTGATCTTAGATTTTTGATATCTAACATCCAATGAGTTGACTAACTAGTCTCATACGGAATTTGTATAAATCAAGTCAAATATCATTGATATCTCTCTCTCTCTCACACACACACACACACACATATATGTATATATATGCATCTGCATCTGTATATGCATGTATAATCCATGCTGACCAATCTAAGCACATACACGATGGGTAATATATGCACAGGCTAAAAAACATAGCCAAGTGTATAGCAGAAAGCAATAGATCATCATAGTTTACCTTATAGTAGTAATGTAGTTTGCTTGGATGCCTTCTTCTACTAAATAATTAGACTCTTCTACTAAAAAAAAAAAAAAAAATCAACTATTTTTTGAAAAAATGGTTTATCCATGATTACAACAAGCATCATGATCTCAGCCATCTGTCATGCACACCACATGACTCATATAGTGGCATCCATGGCTATGTGTGAATCAACAAACAACCGTGTTAGATGTGTCATCCAAAATTAATGGTTCGCTTGAGCCATGAAAACCGCTTCACAAGCCACGTAACATGCATCTTTTTGAGCAACCTTTGCAGCTAATTAAGTTGTGAACCGCATACCTCAGCTATTGCATATAATACCAAATATTGTTGAGTACTAAAATCATTAGGCACATAGCATACATCATTGGTGTCTGCTGTTGAGCTACAATTAGTGTTATAACCGTCATCCTAATGTCACCTTTGCCGATACCTTTAGCCAAGAGCACTTCTAAACAGACTCTAGGCTCATGTTTGATCTAACTAGCCAATTAATTCTCCCTCTTGAGGAGAGTTAGACTTTGGAATAAGAATGAAAATGAAGGACTCATACTTCAGCTATTTGGTTGGACAGAATTCCATCCCTATTCCCATTCCAAGGATAATGAAAATCTCCAATATTCTAAATCTAAATCCCGGCTCTCCTCCTAATATTCAAATCTCATTCCACTAGATTTACTTAAAAATTAATTTTCTAAAAATACTTTTGCATTTAATTGATTTTTCAAAAGTGCTCTAATCAACCATCCCAATGTCAATTCTAATCATAAACCGAATACCATTTCGATCCTGATTCTAATATAATTCTAATTATGAGCCAAATGCATTTTGAGTTTCCACATGGCTCATGGAGAGGCATATCCATGGCTACGTGTGAATCAGTAGACAATAGTGCTAGACACGTCAACCAAAATCGGTTCACTCGGGCCATGAAAATCACTTCATGAGCCACGTAGCATGCATCTTTTTGAGTGATCCTGGTAGCCAGCTAAGTTGTGAATCAACGTACCTCAACTATTGCATGCAATACCAAATATTATTGAACTAAAATAATTTCTTGCCATGTTATGGAGAATGAAAATCTCCAATATCCTAAAACTAAATCCTGACTCTCCTCCTAATATTCAATAATTGTGCCACGATGGATCCGTCTCCTATGGGCCATGGGGGAGTCGAGAACGCAACCAAAGCTCCACGCCCCTCCTCAAAGCAAGAGGAATCCTTGAGTATCCACAAGTATCCTGGCAGTCCACTGCCATGCCAAGATCACGCATTCCGAGCCTTCAGATATCATGCCACGGCCATGCCGCACCTTGGCTAACCATTGCCCCTCTCAATACCCCAGGAAGGCATCCTCCCAAACTCCACCCCGAGGATTCCAAAGTATCGAGAGGCATTGTATTTTCATAGCAACCCAGCAAAGCCAAAATCCTTTACAGCACCATGCCACGCCCACACCGACACCTCCTGCGACAAGCCTGCAGACAAGCCCATGATAATTCTCCCCTATTTAAGCTGTCGACGCCTCCGTCGACGTCCAAACCACTTCTGGACCAATGGTCGCTATGACCAAGTTTCCATTGCATCCATTGCAAACACGGTTCCTTTAGCCAGAGCTCCACGGCCTTGATGTCCTCGATCCTTTCTCCATCATTGAGAATCCATCATCCACACCATGCTGACTCTTTCACAGAACCCAGCCATTTTGATCCCTGACATCAGCTTCTACTTCTGTCATCCATTTTTGGTCATGTGACCTTCCAACTGCACGGCACTTCTCGAAACCATCTAAGGCTTGACTCTCGACTTTCATTTGAGAGCGGCCACTACATCCTCTAAGCATTACGGTCCTCTAACCATCAACCACATGGCACTCCTCGGATCTATCCAACGTTTGACTCCTAATTTCCATTTGGATCTTGGAGCGGCCCACCACATGAGTCCCCTCTGGCAACTTACCTCCAAATGCCTGGCCTTGCTTCATACCCACCCTGCGGCCTTGTAGTATTTCCGCCTTTCTCTATAGCACCATGCTCTTTGGACTCTACCACACCACACCAATGCCAAGTATGAGCAAGTCGCCTCCAAAAATTTGCATCATCCCATACCAACGCAAATCATAGATACTACCAAGCGGGACCCTGATATCCAATCAAAGTCACTTCTTATTTTGCTCGAGTACCTCAACATAACAGTCTTTACTCCGAGCTCCAACAATCTGCTTCTGCAGAATTGATAGCTCATGCTATTTTTTGTAATCCTCGGCCTATTCTGACTGCCTCTATATCTTCACTGCGAGTCTGCAGTACCAACGCAAGGCTACCCCACTGGCTTGCCTCATTCCTATGACTTCAGTACCTTGACACCCTTCTACATCAGACATCCAAGCTTTATAATACATCACAGCATGACCGATCCAATTTACCTCATAGCTAACTTGGCCAAACATTGACCAACCCATGTGCTTCATATCTTACAACTTGACATTGCATGTCTCCACAGCGAGTAAGCACTTTTGACTCAAATATTTGTCTCTAGTACCTCGGCTTTTCAATGCCTTCACCTTGAGAGCAGTTCTATCAGGTTCAATTCTGTAATCTCTTCCAGGACTATACACTACTACAAAAATGGCCTATGGCAGCGATTTTCGAAACTGCTGCATTACAAATAAATTACTGCCGTAGGTCGGACATATAGCAGCGATTTATTATAACCGCTATCATAAGTCGGACCTATAACAGTGGTTAGTAGGAACCGCTGCTATAATCTGATTTATGACAGCGGTTAATTGTAACCGCTACTATATATATAAATATATTTTTTTATAAATATTATATAATTTTAAAATTTAATGTTCATCTTCATCATTCATTATCTAAATAATTATCATTAAAGTATCTTCGCAAAAGATCGCCTCGATCCGATGGCCCTAGCTTTATCGATCAAAAAAATTTAATTTCGATGATCACGAACAACGATGCGATGATCTGATAGATGAAGACCTCCGATGGATCCAAAAACCTACGATGATGATCTCGATGATGTTTGTAGCATACTATCAAAATTTTACTTCAATCGAATATCATTATCTTAGTCAATTTAGTATATGTTAGTTTCGGTCGTTAAATATAAATGAGTGATCAAAGGATCAAACGGTATTCGATTATGAGATAATTTTTTTTATAAATGATCTTCGCTACTATTTTAATCATTTTTATGATGATGATTATAAAATTTAACTCATGAGATGAAGAACGATCTAAAACTATACGTTTCCTGATAACCATTCTAAAACTTCACTGGTTGTTATGCTCGTGCTTTTACAACATCTGCTTAACATGAATAATTTATATGAAAATAATTTAAATTTTACTATCATTACCGTATAAAATATTTAAAATTATAATAAAGATTATTTAACTAAAAAATTATTTCATAATCAGAGTCGCTTAATCCTTTGATCACTTATTTCTAATTTAACGGCCAAAATTATTCCGTACTAAATTGACCATGATAACGATATCCAATTAAAGTGAAACTTTGATAGTATGCTACAAACATCATCAAGATCATCATTGTAGATTTTTGAATCCATCAGAGATCTTCATCTATCAGATCATCGCATCGTCGTTCGTAATCATCGAAATCAAATTTTTCTGATCGTTGAAACTAGGGCCATCGGATCGAGGCGATCTTTTGCGACAACACTCTAATGATAATTATTTAAATAATGAACGATGAAGATGGATATTAAATTTTAAAATTATATAATATTTTAAAAAAATAAAAAAATTATTTTCTATATATGGCAGTGGTTATAAAAAATTGCTACTATAGATCTACGGCAGCAGTTATAGAACCGCTGCCATAGATCTATACAGCGATTTTGGGTAACCGCTGCCATAGATTAGGTTAAAAATCTTTAAATTTTTTCTTTCCTTTCATGTGCGCTTGATCTCTCTCGCTCTCTCTCTTCCCCTCCACTTTATCGTCGGTGAGGCTCCTTCCCCCCCGACCGGCGTCGCCCCACCTCCCCTCCAGCCCCGTCGACCCTCCTCCCCCCTCGACCAGTACCGCCCCTCCTTCCCCTCGACCAGCGCCGCCCCTCCTTTCCCCTCCCTCTCCAGCCTCCCATCCCCGGCCGCCCCTCTCCACCACCCGCCACCCCCCACCCGGCCCCCCATCCCCTCCATCCGACCCTCCCTCGATCCTTAGCAAAACCCTCCTCCGACGACGAACCCCATCCGATCCTCCCCCTCGGCCCCTCACGAATCCTTCCTCCAGCGAACCGCCCTTCACCCTCGCTTAGCCCCCCCGTAAAACCCCACCCCACCCCACCCCACCCCCCAATCCGACCCTCCCTCGGTCCCCAGCGAACCCCCCTCCGGCAAACCCCATCCAATCCTCCCTCGACCTCCTGTGAAACCTCCTTCTGACGAACCCTCATCCACCCTCAACCCTCCATTGATCTTTCGTGAAACCCCCTCCCCCACACTCTATCCTCCTCCGACTCCGGTGCGAAACTAAACCCCCCTTCCAATGAGCCCCCCTCACCCTCCTTCGGTCCCCGCAAAACCCCATCCCCCACCACCACCACTATTCTGACCCTCCCTCAACGAGTGCGAAGCCTCCTTCAGCCTTCTCATCATTGTGCCCCCTCCCCCTGGCCCCCATCCCCGACCGCCCCTACTCTCTCTCTCTCTTTCTTCTTTTTCTCTCTTCTCTATTTTACTATCTTATTTTTATTTCGCAGGTTACCTCTAGTGCCATCATCCTCCTTTAGCATTATCGCCAGCGACCCTTGGAGCTTTCGATGCGACCCGCTCTCTATAGCCATAGGTATATATTTTTTTAAAATTTTATAGTATTATTTATTAATCATGTATATTTATAATAATTTATAAAATATTTATAGTATATATTATAAATATTTATTATAAATATTATAATTATCTGCATGTCGTAGTTTTTGGGCCGTGCCATATCGATGGTTGTGGACTAGATCTGTCAACGAGTTGGGTTTGGATCGAAATCTAGATATTTAGATCTGGTCCCAATTTTAATTACTAATTTTGAATCCGAATCTGAATACCCAATAGGTCTGTACTTGAGAGAGGAAGGAAAGGATCCGACTTCGCCGCCATAATTGGGAGGGAGGGGGTCCAGCCTCGCCGACGAGGAAGATCGAGAGAGGGAGAGTGGGAGATCGAAAGAGCGAGAGAGGGACGGAGGGGGTCCGACCTCGTCGGCATCACTGGGAGGGATGGGGTCCGGCCTCGTCGGCGAGGGAGATCGAGAGAGGAAGAGAGGAAGATCGAGAGATGAAAAAGCTGGGAGGGAGGGGTTGGCCTCGTGGTCGTCGCCAGCGAGAGAGATCGAGAGAGGGAGAGAGGGAGTGATCAAGGAGATGGCACACAGTCGAACCGGCTTGGATATGCAGCCGAGCCAGCTCGGGCCATGATCGAGCCTGCTGAGGGAGGACCCTAATCGACTGTCTCAGGCACGGAGCTGACTCGACTTTCGAGTAAATAGAATTTGATATGTCATGATGTTATATTGATTAATATTCATTAACGTTGTAGGACACGATGACACCAAAATGCCATCTAGCTTTTATCCCTGTCCTTCGGTGGGTTACGTGCAGTTCAGCATCCGAGGAGCAGTCGGAGCATACTCTGTCCACCTCAGTATCGGTTGCTCAGGGATCTCCATCGTTGGCATCTACTCCACTGACGGCATCTACTCCACCGATGGCATCTACTCTACCGACAGCTGAGCCTCTATCATCGCTCATATTTGAGGTACATGCTACTACGCAGGCATCTAAGTATACGTTTTTATTATATTAGCACAACTTTATTTTTTATATAGTATTTATATACTTATATATTTGCATAACGTATTTGCATTGCAGGAGCATCATTCAGTCGGATATTTTACGATCCCACATCTATGGCACACATGTGGAACCGTCAGCATCAGGTGATGGTCTATTACGATGCAAAGGGGAGGTCATAGGAGAGACCGTAGGGAGATGCATTCCTTTTTTGAAGTGCTTGTGAGGCGGTCGAACATCATTCCCATAGAGCCCAAAAACTGACATTTGATGGATGCTGCCATCAAGGACTGGATATGAAAGGAGATATGAATAAGTACACGCATCTTAGTTATATTTATATATTTTATATGTTTATACTATATATATTTAATTAGAATAATTTTGTAATTGATTTTTGATAAATTTATGCAGAGGAGATACAACTTTTTCAATTATGAGAGAGCTCGAGATGCCTGACTGAAGAAGATCAAAGAGTTATACCGAAGTTACAAGATCAAGCTCCACAGAAAATGGCTCGAGCACCGATGAGACACTCCAGAGGAGCTTGTTCCCTAGATATAGGACTATCCTTCGAGTCAGTGGGAGAGGATGGTTAGACATTGGAGGAGCCAGGAGTTCGAGATAAAATTTTTAACTTTTAAATTTTTTAATATGCTTAAAATTTTATTGAAATATTTTTTAAATATTTATTATTTATTTGAATACTTGTTAGGCTACCTTCCGTCAGAATCAGAAGAATCATGTAACCCAGGAGTATACGCACACTCTAGGCCGCGAGTCTATGGCCAATCATATGCATAGAGAGATAATTAATTCTAAATCTTATTAGATAAATTAAATTTATATTTTTTATCATTTTTTTGATAAATTTATTCTTTGCTATAGCTAATGAGAGATGGAGTGATGTCCAGCCATAGCGAGATCTTCCGATTCAATCGCATGGACAAGATAGATAAACTGATGAACACCGCGATCGGACATATTTTTATAAGTATTAAATATATTAGTATATATGATTAGTATTATAGCATTTTTTATAAAATTTTATTTTAATTTATAATTACAGGATCAATTAGATGCGCTCGTGAGTGAGGGCCTAGATACCTCTGGGCCTCATGACCATCTATCTTAGATCTTGGGACCTGAGCACTCTGGAAGGATTCGATGCAGGCCCAAAAATACGTCGATGAGCTACTGATCCGAGGTGAGCATCTCCTCACAGACTTTCGATGTTGTCAGTCGGAAGGAGCTTGAGGAGGCATTGGCACGAGCAGATCATGCTGCGATGCGAGCAAATCGGGCTGAGGAGCGCGCATCTCATCTGGAGGGCATCGTGAGAGATATGATGTCGATGCTCAGTGCGTATTTTGGAGTCATGAACTTCGAAAATATGTTGACCGACATTTCAGCTCTAACTCCGGCTTTGGCTCTAGCTCCAGCTCCGACTCCGGCTCCAACTCCGACTTTCGATGATGACAACGATGATGATGATGTAGATTTAGGAGATTTTTTATGTTTTATTTTTTTAAAAAATATTATAATAAATTTCATTCGATAATAAAATTTTAGCATTTTAGAATAATTTTTATGTTTATTATATTTTTTATATTATATATCAATGTTTATCGAATAAAATATATAAAAAATAAATATTTTATTTTTTTTAATTATTCAAGATCTATGATAATGATTTTATAATCGTTGTCATATCCATGTCAACCACTGTCATAGATTTCTGATGCAAATGGTGTCAATTGCTGTATTAGACCTATGGCATGGTTAAGAAACTGCTGCGATAAATTATCTATGACAGTGGTTATGTAACCGCTGCTATAGATAATCTATAGCAGCGATTATATAATCGCTGCTATAGGTCAATCTATTATAGCGATTTATAAACTACTGTAATAGGCTATCTATGACAGCGATTCTAACAACCGCTGCTATAGAGCTACGACGACGACCACACTAGCAGCGGTTAGAAAATCGCTACCATAGCCTACGACAGCGATTTTTTAGGCTACGATGGTGATTTTTTATAGTAGTATACTCAAATGATGGTACCAATATTTGGATACTTTAGTGGGCTTTTAATTCAAGAAGATAATACTTTTGGACCTTCCTCATCTTTCTTAAGTCCTATGGTGCGAAGGTATTGAGGTCATGTTTGCATAACAACATTCTTATGCTATTGATTTTAGTTGTCTAATTATTCAAAGTTCTATGGTGACTTCTTATAGTGAAAATAGTAGTAATAAGTGTAGGATACAACACTCAAATAGAGAACGATAATTGGGTCAGTATTATAATAAATTCTGATAGCTGAGGTTTTGAGTTAGATGATGAGAATAAGGCTAAAGAAGAATGGCTTGATGAATATAGTAACAATAAAGAAGATGAAGATGAAGATGATCTGCCCAATAATAATGTAACATCTCTAATGATAGGAGAACCTGAACCTCGTTTACATGAACCTCCATAATTTTTTAGTAACTTAAATTTAGTTGATGGTCATGGTGTTAGTGTTGGTCGAAGATTAAACTTTGACTATTAATTTTAGGACTCCTCGATGACTGAATTTTCTGTAAGTCTGATGTTTAAGAGTAAAGATGAGCTAAGAGAGCTGTTAATCTTTATCACATTCGAAAGTATCGGATATACGATGTAGTTCAGTCATATTCAAAGTTGTGATCCATACGATGTGCATCATCAAATAATGAATAAGGATGTAAATTGAGGCATCATGCTGTATTGTTGAAAAAGCATTGATATTTTTAGTTCATAGGATATGAGGGTTCTGATACTTATTTGTTTAAGGGATTAAGTCGAGACCACAAACATATTAGTGAAAGGATAATTGGCATACTAGTCCGACATATTACTGAGAAAGATCTAGATGTTAATATTGAAGCTATTGTAGCAACAGTTAATGAGTAATTTTAATACATAGTGTCATACAGAAAAGTGAAAATAAAAGATATTTATTGATATTTATGAAGAATAAGAGCCATCTTATACAAAATTATCCTATTATATGGCTGCACTCCAAAATACAAATTCCGATACTATTGTCTCTTTTCAACTAAAAATTTTAATGTGTAGATTTTAAATTATATTTTTTGAGCTTTCCAACCATCCATCTAGGATTTTAAGCACTGTTGTCCTGCGATCAACATCGATGGCACATATTTGTATGGAAAGTTTAAAGGTAAAATGCTACTTGCAACAGAAATTGATGCAAAGAATGAAATTTTTTCTTAGCATATGCAATTATGGATGAGGAGATGACTGCTAGTTGGAGTTGGTTTCTTTTAAGACTTCGAACATATATCACATAAGATAAAAATGGAATATGTCTAATTTCTGACAGACATCCATGTATATTAAATACCATTGCAGATGAGTCTATAGGATGGAGTCCACCATGTATCTATCATCAATATTGCTTAAGAGATATCTGTAGCAATTTCAAAACTCATTTTAAAAATGCATAGCTCAAAAGAATAGTATGGCAAGTTAGGAGTACTCATCAAGTTCGTAAGCTCAAATTTATCATGAGTAGAATCAGGACAATGAATGCATAGGCTTAGAATTGGCTATCTAAGTTGAAAAAGAGAAATGAACATTGGCATATGATACCGGCATGCGCTATGGTATTGTAACTATAAATTTATCAAAAATTTTTAATAGTGCCTTACGAGGAGCTAGAAATGTACCAATTACAGCTTATGTTCGTATAACATTGAACCGTCTTATGAAATACTTTAATATGAGATGTGCCCAAGCCTTAAGATATGTGTAGGAGAATCCAAATAGATTTTTTTACTTCTTATATTACAATTAAGATTGCTGAAGATCAAGTTGAAGCTAATCAGTATAGAGTAACAACATTCAATCTCCAAAAAGGCATATATGAAGTGCTTACGAGGAGAGCAAGCGCAGGATTAAGAGATGGAGAAAATTCTCATACGATAACTTTAAGTGAAAAAAAATATTTTTATGGAAAGTAGAGCATCTATAGATATTTTTGTTCACATATTTTAGTTGTGTGCTAAAAAATTACTGTGCATTTTAGTGGATTCGTGGATGATGCATATACAATTACGGCATATATGAATGCTTGGAGTGGCAAATTTTATCCATTACTACATGAGGACTATTGGAGGTGCATACATATATTCACATGTATTCCTGATCATCATCATTTGAGATCTAAATAGAAAGGCAGGCTAAAATCAACAAGGCTTCAAAATAAGATGGATGATAGGCAAATAAAAGCAAGAATCATTATAGCATTTGTAAGGAATAGGGTCATGATCGTCTTCGCTGTTCTAGGTTACTTCAACACATATCAACTTCAAGTAGTGAAAAAAATTAAAGACAGTAGAGTGTATTGCTCTATGTATTTTTAGAATTGTGTATTATTCTATATATTTTCGAAAGTTGAACTATTGTCTAGTCTATATTCAGAGTTGTGTATTGTTGTATATATTTTCAGAGTTGAACTATTATGTAGTATATGTCTAAAGATGAATACTTATTTTATATATGTTCAAAAACTATTATGTAGTATATATCTAGAGATAAAGACTTGTTCTATATATGTCCAAAGTTGGATATTGTTGTATATATTCCGTGCTATTGATTGTGGAGTTGGTGTTTTTCTTTTGTCTTGTTCTTTGAGAATTTTCTAACATCTTTGTAAGCTATTCTTTTGGATGTGTTTTGCAGGTTGTTTTAGCCATCATGTCTCATTGCATTTTGAATCCAGGGCCTTGAGATCCTAGCATTCTAACTTTATAGGCATTGCACAGATTAAAGCACATGTATGAAGGGGAGGCGACTAACTTTCCATTGAAGTAATTTTGGTTAATTTGATATTAATGATGTTACTTATTTTCATATTATTTTTGTTTGGTGTTGTTTCAGGAAATGCAGCAGATCAGATGTCGATGGTCAGATTGGTCTTTTTGGATATGCTCCTCATCTTTTTCAGATAAAGTCTTACAGCTTTTGCAGCAGTTGGATTTTTACGGCATCTATCATATTGGATGGATACAAATGGATGTAGGTTTGATTACTGCATTGATTGAGAGGTAGCATGTAGAGACTCATACATTTCATTTATCTTTTAGGGAGACTTCCATCACATTATAGGATGTTAACATCCTGACTAGTTTACATGTTTACACGTCGATGGTTTGCCAGTTACTGATCATGATCCTGCATTTACAATACCGCAGTAGCAGTTACTTTGCGAGCAATTATTAGGGGTTGCACCTCCGACTGAAGCTTTTGAGGGGAGTAGACTTAGGCTGAGATGACTGTCAAATTATTATACGGACTTTCAGTTGCTAAATGATGCTCTCGATGAGATGGTTTAGTAGTACACTTGGGCCAAATTTGACGTATGCTTGGAGGATCCTTTTTACCTGATACATCATTAACTCTAATGAAGCTGATGTATTTACCTCTATTGGAGGATCTTCATTAGTTGGCCTATATGAGTTGGGGGAGTGCAGTCCTGGCATTTTTGTATCGGACTATGTGTAGAGCCACTAGGCCTACACAATCAGACATCGGTTCTTACTTAGTTTTATTATAGGTACACATTTTCTTCAAGTTTATATATATTTATTTATATAATTTAGTTACATGATTTATCTATGGATATTTTCAGATATGGGCATGGGAGAGGTTTTCTATTTTTCGTCCATAGAGATGGAAGTTTTTAAAGATTAGACCGGCAGGGATGGACGATGATATGCCATCGTCTTAGATGCACCATGGGGATTTAGGTAAAAGAAGTTCATATTATAAGCATTATATTTTTACTTTTATAATTGGTTACAATTAAATTATAATAACAACATCTATGGATGGAATATTTCGTTTCGTGTGAAGGATGTGTCCGTCCATGTCGTACGTACTTATAGAGATTAGTTAGACTGCTTAGATGATACTGAAAGATGGGTAACTTAATTTATATTTATAATTATAATTTCAAAAGTTCTTGAATAATATTCAACTTATAATTATTAATGGAGATATTTTTATTTTTATCATTTTATCTAGGAGCCCCCGCCTCACATGTGCACTGATGGGCAGGATATTTGAATGGCACATATGCCTCTTATTTGCCTTGATGTCATGAAGTGGCATTTTCTAGACCATGTACTTAGGTAGCTTGGCTTACATCAGTCAATACCATAAATGTGTAATACAGGACTTGCTCTTCATGGTATAGATTGATGAGATAAGTCCAACACTATTTGGGATACTACACATGCCATCTATATCAACAGATGGCATGATCGCCAATATTATATTATTTTTGGTGAGCCAATTCTTAGGGGTATTCCATATAATCGAGAGTACATAGAGTGGTATCGACAAATTACTCATTTAGTGGTGGGCAATTCAAATTATTTAAAGCTCAGATACCGGGGATAGAAAAAGACGATACAGATGGTAGTAACCGCATCTCTAATACAAAATATTTTATGTAGTTTTGTTATATCTTTGTTTTATATTTTATAATGTATTGCTAATTTTGTTTTTGTTATATAGACTGAATATTTTTCGGATCTTATGTTGAATATTTGTCATGCTCTATCTATGACTGATAAAGACGAGTGGATTCAGATACTACAAGAGATGGAGAAATCATATTTAAAAATATCGATAGCGATTGGCTATGAGCATATTACCATACCTTAGCATGGAGCATCCAATGCATCAAATATGAGACATACACCATCACCATATGTTCCAGATATATCATCAACATATATTCCGTAGATGTCATCACTGTATACTCCACATATGCCACCACCTTATGATCTACAAATGCTAGTCTTTATCTTTCTACATGCTCCAAATAGTAGTACCGAATTTTAGTTCATATCATGAGTCTTCATCTGAGTCATCTGAGTAATTGGGGACTATTCTAGTCCCTTGTCAACATGACTCTTTTGTTACATGCCCATTCTTGGATCAAGATGAGGGGGTGGAGGGGGTCACTCAGCTCACAGATTCTACGATAACACCTATTATTTCTCATATGTACGACCACAAGACGTCCATTGATATAAGAGAGGGCAATCATAGATGACATAGGAGCAGGAGCAACCATTGAAGATCTTTCTGAGAAGATCTAAGCGGCCACAGGCACCACGATGCTCTTATGGAACTTGGTATTTTTTTAGACTTGTAGTAATGTAGGATTCTTTTTGGTAGACTTGATATTTTTATTCTATCTTATATTATTAATTATTATTTCTATTCAAGATTAGTTTAAATATTTTGCTTATTAATTTCAAGTGTTAGGATGCTATGAAATTTGTGGACATGGATACAAGTTTTTAGGTATATCTCGAAAGGTTGGGGGTGAAAATTGCATGCTAAAAGGACCATATAAATCAAAATATAAATAATAATAATATATCAAATAATTCAATTATATTTCTTGAAATAGCAAGCAATAAGGCTCTACTTTTCTAATATATGGGAGAAATATATCACGTTAAGGTGCTAGTTGAGGAGACATGCTCCAATAAAAAAAATATCTATCAAATTTTTATGATTATTTTATCCTATATTCATCAAGTATCTCTAAATGCATACGAAACTTTCTCCTTTTCTCATCATCCTATCCTCAAAAATATTAGAGAAGATTTCAGATCATTTGGAGGAGATTTTAGATTTTTTTGAACTCAAAAATTGGTTAAAAATAGCAAAAAGGGGCTTTCTTTTTTATTTTTTTGGTTCCACGTAGGTTGCGGAGGGATGGGCTGACCGGACAGAAAGCATCATTTGGATGGCGTTTTCTTAAGAAAAAAATGCTATTCTAAGTAGCACTTTTAGCTTTTGCATTTATTTAGTAAATAAGTTCGAACATGCGTCATTTGGATAAAAAAGTTTTATATTTGCATCGATCATATCCAATAACGCTGGATAATATTGGCTTTTACTTACAGTGTTCAAATAGGATTTTGGATAATTAGGCTAGAAGCATGGGGCAATAATTAACTTTGGCTCGAGTTTAGATTACAAGTCATCACACATGTGTTCCAAATATAATTATCTAATAAAATATTTGTAGTCCAATGACCACACCTCTTTATTAGAAATCAAAGATTTTGTTTTGAGTTTTGAATATTATTGCAGCAGAAATTTGTCTTGAGTTGGATTGATTGGAGGTGGTCAACGATAATAGATCAGCGACGGCAGGACGGCAGTAACAAAACCTGCAAAATAAGTCTTCGAACCAAAGTTAACTCCGGCGGAGATTCTCCAACGCTTAAGTTGGATTTGCAGAACTGATAGAAAGAAGTGAGCATTTTGGAAGAAAAATTTTTCATACCTTAGAGGTCATCTATGGGCCTTTATTTATAGATAGAGGCTAAAGAACCATCAGATGGTTAGTCTTGACATATTTGGTAAGATATGTCTATTGTTATCTGCTTTATTTAGAGGGATATATTTATTATATCTTACCTCATAAGGAATCCTATTAGAGAGATGGTTAGAGTTATCTTCTCTAAGTCGTGGCCAACTATGAGATCAAATGATGCCAAACTCAGATAATGTCAAACTCAAATAAAGTTGAAGATCATCAGTTGTGAGGTCAGATGATGTCGAACTCAAACAATGCTGAACTCAGATGGAACTGGAGGTCATCGACTGTAAGGTCAGATGATGTCGAACTCAGATGATGCCAAATTCAGATGGAGCTAGAGGTCATCATAGATTTCTCTAGGCTTGAAGTTGGTTGATCATGTGGTGAGAACCGAAAATGTTTGAAATGGCTATATCTTTTGTGGGGATGATTTTACCCCCAACACATATAATTGTTGGATAGTGCTTTGATTTTTAGATAATTATAAGTACGTGAGTGGATCTACTCTCCATTGCTCTCTCTCTCCAAAGAAAATATTACTTGTCATTGTATTACAAAGTGGCTCTAATATGGTTATGTGCATTGTTATTAACCTTTTTCATTAGCCGTCCAATTGAAATATTTCACTCCAAGTCCTAATTCTATTCACATAACAATATTTATTTATACAAGAAATGCCATAATTAAACTACACCAGTTGTTGTTTTATCATTATGGTTCACTATTTCTTAGTATAATAGCTATAATTATAGCATCCATTATTTTATACAAAAAAAATCCACTCAACGTCATTTTCTAAGCAAAAATGGTGCTCTTAATATTCTTGTCTTTATGGGGGCAGGAAAAAAAAAATCCATCTTCATGATTTCTCAGCTGGTTGCCTCTTTGAATATATGGGTACAAATAGAATCTAAAAGCAGAAACGTTTCTTCATTGAGATACTAAGTTATAATTTGCATTTCATTTAAGATCAATCAATAACGATTGAAAGTTAATTTGATAACTTCTCACATAAATATTTGTCATTCAACAATTCAAAAGTATGTGTTTCAAAGACCGAATAATTATCTAGTTAGTAAACAAGCCTAAAGTAATGCCTAATGAATGACGCAGTGATACCCAGAGGATTGTTCTGGTAAATAATTTAGCATACATACTTTACATTAATCCTTGATAAAGGAGTTAATGGCTTTAAAATCAATCATACACCATCCAATCTAAACCACTAAACATAATTTATCTAAAACTAAAATTTATACATTTTAGTGGCCTTTTAATTTGTGCACTAAATTAGTACAAAAATGAATATATCAATCACACTAGTATTGTGAAATACATGATATGGTACGTAAATCTAGAACCTACTTCACATATCATGATCCACAAACATGGATCGATTTAAATTTAATAGAATTTGATTTTTATATTATGATAAATATAATGCCATATGACTTATATAATACATAATATATAATAATATATAATGTATATATATGGGTGCCCAAACCATCCTACAAAATGATATGAACATTGAGTATTTGGATATGAACATTGATAATGTAGTTGAGCCTAAACAATTTGGATATGAACATTGATAATTTGATATGAACAATCCTACCCCCGGTACTACTACTATCCTATTATGATACCCGTACACGATATCATATAAGATAGCAAAACATACGGAATGTCAAAATGATAATGACACAATACTGCTACAGTATGATATGATTAATAAGATACAATATCAAGTAGTACAGTAAACCTTGATTTAAACTATCGGATATTATCTACCATCTTCAACTGCTTAATGTGATTTGCTTAATGTGATTTGAAGACCTATAAGATATATCCAGTGAATTACTGTGTTATTTAAATAGTACATTTTCAACCACTAAATGTATATGCAGGCATAGAAGAGTCATCACCCCCACGGTCATCTGATATAGCATACAAGCAAGATTAGATCCCATACAGTCACATGATCCAGAGCACGTGCAATATCAGCCAACTCATCGGTGACATGGTTGCCCATGCAAAATACGTGACAGGCCCAGGGACTTAGCAATAATTCAAAGGAACCATGCTCATGGTGGTGTTCAGACCTGTACCTCGGGCTCACTCTTCTGCATGATTTCTGTCACGGCTAATCTCGCTTGTAGAATATGCTAGTACTGAGCATTATTTAGCAAAGGTAGCCATTAGCGCAATATGAACAAAAACGAGGATTTATAATCATGAATTTTAGGAAGGCCTTAACAGAAAAACTGCAATATAAAATCATCAATATTAACAATATAGAATCATAGCCAGGCAAAGATATCCTGCTCTCACGAATGATCCATGGACACCGGACAGGCTCTCGAGAATGATCCTATGCAAACCGGGCGGGCTCTTCAAGTGCCAGCTTTAACAGACAAGGAAATTTGAAACCTGGTAGCTGTGAAAAACTTACCACCGAGCATCCGCCGCATTTGGCTCACCCACCTTGGAATTGGGGTGCGGATGCACCATGGTTCAGATGTACGCTCTTCAAGCTTACTGCACTTGGAACAGGAATTTTGCTCTCATGGGTGTTTTTACGTCGAAGGCTCCTCCAGACTAACTGGCAATGGCATCTCTGGATAGCGAACATAAACAACCCACAACGTTGTTCACCATAATCCTCCCAAATATGATGATCTCATAGCGAAACAGCCAGAACTTAAATTTTGTCATCCATATATAATTCAATAATGCAGAAAGCCTGATTCCATGGATAGCAAAGAGCACATGAATTCAAGGAAAAGAAGAAACACGGCCTAAAAAGGATATCATCCCTGAGAAGACGACCCAGATGCACCTGGAGGGTACTGTTGCATTGCAGGTGGAGGTGGGGGTGGAACCATCATTGACTGGTAAGGAGAATACTGTTGTTGATAAGGTGGCGGCGGCCGTGGTGGGGCCATGTACCCATACGGAGGATAATATTGTGGGTACTGGCTCTGAAGATGTGGCGGCAAGACAGGGTATGCTTGCCCTGAGCTATTCGGAGCTCGCAGCAGTCCCTGCTGCTGTGGCTGCTTCTCTGATCCCCCTTTGCCATCACTTGCTTCCTGAGACGGGATCAGAGCACCCATTCTCTGGGGATCCATTGAGGGGTAGAAGGTTCGCTCCACCGGGGGTGGTGCTGGAATGTTGAAGTAGTGCAGTGGTGGCTGCTGTTGGTCCTGTGTGCCTGGTGGCTGAGGCTGCTGGTTACTTTGCTGCTGGGATATAACAGCCCTAGGAAGCATCCCTCCATGTGCCATAAGCCCTTGCCTTGCGGCCTCATCATCTGGCACCTCTCCCTCTGGTTTGGATGCCTGTGGCTTTCCCCACATCAGCTTCAGACGCAATCCTTTAATGACCAGCTTGTTAGCGAGCTCCTCTGCAGCCTTTTCTGCTCCCTCTCTTGTTGTGTATGTCACAAAGGCACATGCTCGTTGGAGCACCATCCTGATTGACTCGATCTCACCATGGGCATAGAAGTGATCCCTCAGATCCTGCTCGGTGATTCGAGCATCAAGGCCCCCAACATACAGGGTCTTTATACTCTCATCTTCTGGGGCAGTAAGAGATGGCATCTCACCTGCCTTGCTTAAGAGCTTCACAGCAACTGGGTCATTCACTCTACAAAAAAGAGATGCCATTATTATTAGAGAACAGTACTTCAACTTAAAAAATGGCAATAAAGAAAAAATTGACAAAGTATTCACCAGCAAATAGTTAAGAATGATCGAATGAAGAGATGCACAACAATTGCAGACTGAATTACCAAAATCCAGATTCAGATGCTAATATTAGTTCTTTGCTGAGTCAGTGCCAGCTCAATAATATCTTGAAGCCTACTAGAAATCTATACATAAAATAAATTTACTTTAAACCCAAAATCTAATAGCACCAATGAGGCAATGACCAGATCATTAAAGCTTCATCAATATTTATAGTTTACTGTGTCCCTCATGATCCAGATTTTCAGCACGAACAGAATGAGCACAAAATTACCAGCATTTCTAATTGACCCAGTATTCCTAAATCAGTTCTTTTATTGGGCTCCGTTGGTACTCTTGAAAATGGATAGCAGAAAAATAAGAACCAAGGGACTTGCATGATTTGGTTAATGACCAATATGCTGGCCAAATCTCACATCCTGTAACATCATAGACTCATATAGTGAAAACGAATATCAGGGTAGAAGGACCCAAAAAGCACACTAGCATGAGACACTCACGCAGCACTCAAGCTCATAGCAATGATTACTGTGACATATCATTGGCATCCATGTAATGCTAATTAGAAACATGGTGTGCATGGAACACATAAGCAAGTACAGTAATATGACCTGAATCAAAGATGAGGAACTTAAACACTAGACTAGAACATATTATTAAAGGGAAGGTCAGGGGGTGGGGGGTGAAGGTATGCAGAAAACCTCTAATGCAAGAAACTGATTAGAAGCAAATGCTCAAGTTTCATATAACATCTTAAATAGTATCCACTGTTCCTAGGATGTGAGCTAGTACTGCAGCTCCGTTGATCAACAGATAAAATTTTCAGTGGACATTAAAACATGGCAAATAACCTTAATGGTTTGTGCCAGAAGGTTATTGCAGATTCCAAGGCACCCATTGAGAGCATTCGAATAAGATCAAGCTACTAGCAGAAGCCAGAAGGTTTATGTGCACCATATTGATTCCCTGACATTTTTCTCTCTATTGCATACTGATTAAACCTACATCCCTAACAAAAAGGTAATGCTCAGCTGTCATACATACCCATAGTACCGATCTTTTATGTTCTGCTGAGATAATTCACCAGTTACAGGCATCTCATGCCGATATGGACATTCAGCACCACGTGTGCATTCACCACGTGCATAAAAGCTACAGACATGTGCCCGATTTCTTTTGTAATAAGGTGTTGTCCTTTGAAGCTTTAAAATGGTGTCATTTGGACGCACCTTTCCATACGAAGACTCATAATCTATGCCAGCTCTAGCCTGCGATAGGAACAAATAACACAGATAATATGTCAACGGATGTCCATTTGCAGCAAATAAAGGAAAAGGAGAGATGACACTCTGACTGGTTGCTTTAAAAAGAAGCATATATGCATAATACATAAGAGAAGATTGTATATATAACAGATGTCAGTGGTACCAATTACAGTTAATTTTTATTTATTACATAAGGAACCATCATGGACCTATCATCATACTACTCAGAGCATATGAAAACGTCAGCATTACTTGGACGAGGAGCATGATGTTTGAATCAGAAAGCGTAGAAGAGATGAGAAATTAATCTCATAACTTCATAATTTTGTACGATAAGAGGTCCTCAGACAGAGGATCGTAAGAAATTTAAAATAAGGTCCAACAAAGGATACTATGCCAATTGATTCATAGCAAGTTCGAGGCATAAGAAAACGACATATATTTTCATCAAAATAACATGCAATACCCAATCCTTATTTCAATCTCGCACTAGTCTGAAGCAAGGATTTGAGTGTTGGTGGCACGAGGTATGCTGGCAGGTGGCAGAAATGGCACATGCCTGGCCATGCAAAAACAGATAAAAAGACTTGAAAAGTGTTTTTTTAAGTAAAATAAGAAAAAACGAGGTAGGTGCCATGTCCATCCATGACAGGTGCTAGTACTGGCCCAGCAATGGCCAACGCTTGAAATCATAATGTTAAGTGGAGCCAATATTTAATTAACAAGTCATTGAAAAAAATCCCATATCAAACCCGGTTGCTCTTCCTCCTACTCCCTTCTATTCTTTCATTTTGCCCTAATTGGAGGATAAGTAAACATCTACATTTGATTTTCACATGCTATGGTACCCTGAAGGCTTATAGTGTTCAAGTAATGCTTATAGACAAATGCTGCTTTACACGTTTGAGAATTTCCCCAAAGTCGGTTACTAGAGATGTGCTCTTGGGTGTACTTTCTTTAGCTAATATTTTCACTTCAGAGACTTTAACTTGATTTAAAAAATCCCTGACCATCCCATACCACAAAATTTCTCAAGTTATCTCAGCAATAAGGCATGATAGGCAAAAGATTGTTCTTTAATCAGCATACGACATAACTCTGAAGATAATGATTGATTTTTAGGTTTCTTTAGCAATATTCTGAGTTTTATTGTATTTTCTCACCAAACTGGGTATCATCAAAATCATATATCCAGGTTTTCATCCCAACCGAAATCTTGATATGTATCGGTACCGAGCACCCCTTGATACAATATATATTAAAATCTCAGCCCTAATATCTCAGCCAATGTAAAACAATAAATCTGAGATATCGGCCAGTATTTTTAATCATTTTTTATTCAGTTTTCTTAACTAGTAAATCACGAAATTAATGCTCAATATACTTGATGACCTCAGTTTTACTATATCAGCCAATATATCAAATTATCAATAGCTTGGTCCTAAAATATCAGCCAAGATAATGGAATACCTTGGTTCGCTCCAAATTTCCATACCATATTGGGCTGTGATAAACTAAAATGTATGTTCACTTCAGCTTTGGTCACTCAATGAGATAGGTGGTATCCCAGGATTTAAAAACCTTGTTATAGATGTAAATTTGCGGTTTTTGTGATGCTTTGATTCACTGCTGTGGGAGGTATGCTCAAGCTTACTTTGAAAAAAATATGCCAAAATATCTTTTCCTGACCATGTGGTATGCTAAAAGTTTCATGTCTAGGTAGATGAAAATTTTAGACTCCACTGTCTATGCTTAGCATGTCACGATCTATGAAACTACATACAATCATAGGGTGATTGTCTGTAAAGAGCATCAAGCAAATGAATGAGACTGGTGATGTTTGATTGATTGAACACCACTTTCATCATGCAACTATCTAATTTGGGGTCACTGGGAGCTGTCTAGCATGGAGACAATTGACCTATAGAATACAAACAAATCTCACGAATAAATTGAAAAAAATGGTCCAAGTTCTCTCATAGAGAATACAAGTCTTGAATCAAAAAAAAGGATCCCCTAAATCTAGAAAGGAAGATATTGGAGAAAAAAAATCTAAAATTCAGTAAAATACTTGACCCTTTTATAAAGTGCCTTTTTAAAGACCGGAGTCTTCATTTTGTTGATTTAATCCTACCTACAGATCTCAATCAAGAAAAGGAAAAGTCAGACTAATTAAAGTTTCATTTACATATCCCAAGATACAAGAGTGCAGATAGGACAACACCAACCATGCTTAATACCTACCAAATTCTTTTGTGATGCACTGATCCAACACGCGTGCGCACGCGCGCGCACACACAGAGAGAGAGAGAGAGAGAACTACACTAAGTACCTATGGCAAAACAAAAAGAAAAGGTGTAACCACAAAATAAGATAAACACTGTCCTAGGGTAGTCACGAGGACAGACAATTAATTCCAATCAAGACAAACCAATCTTGCTTAGACATGTGATACGGGTATTCTATCCAACTGTCTAGAAGAATCCAACACTCGAATTTTCTAACAATCAGACATAGGGACACATCTATAATTTATATATGTATGTGCAAATATGTGTTGATGTATGCATATCATGAATATGAGCTAGAGAAATGCTTCTAAAGTTCATAAATTGTAGCTAATTGTTGGAATTAAAAATTTTCATTGTAAAAATAAACACATAATGATGACAGCACTATAATTTGTGGTATGAATTGTCACAGAGTGTCATGAAGTGTCCCAAGTGTCCAGCACATCAAAGAACCCAAAATTCAGTGTGTCAAAGTAACACTAAATATATGCTTTGGTTAATCTTGATAGTGATCTACACCTTATCCGAAAAGATGTTGAACAATTAAACAATAAACAAAAAAAAAGAACATCTTAGCAGTAAAATGATGCGTAAGGATGAGATACTAGTTAATAATAAAGGTATAAAGCAAGTTAGCAAAAGAATAATTAAAGGCTTTTCACCAACACACCCTGCGGTCATGCTCTTCTGCAAAGTACTCCCTATTCACATTGCTCTTCGGGATAGCATCATTGGAATTGATAGCCAAGGCAGTGTCCCGAACCTGAACAGGCAACCCATACTCAAGATCCAAGAGGCAGACCTGGCACACATTTTTCAGTTTACAGCATGTCTGGCAGATCTCTGTCTTTTTGTATCTTGCGTCACGACCCGGCCTCCATCTGAAAACTGTAAATGGTCGTGTGCAGATCTTACACTCCTTGTCATAATCTGCCTTTGTCTGTTAAATCCAAGCAGAGAGATCAGAAAAGCCATTACCCACTTCCGCAATGAATAACTCAGTATACAAAACAAATGATCATGGCACAAGAGATGTCCCATCACCAATCATGCAAGAACAATCATCCACAAGTTTGAGCTTCAAATAATAAAAAGATTTTCACCGTGTAGCCAGAACAAGAACACCACATCATAGACCAAAGGATGCAAATTTCTAAGCCGCACAAGCAGAAACCTACAATTAGGATTATTATTTCCATCAAACCTAAACCAGTTCTGAGCACTTAAATAAGTCATAGACAAAGATCAAGTCCTGGTCAAGAACTATAAACCTATGAAAACAAATTTTTGAGCAGTTGAACTTTAACTGAAATAAAAGGACAAAATCCTGAGTTTATTCTGACGAAAATTCTACACCCAATTAACCAATACATTTCATTTCTTTGTTATTCCAACTAATGGAGTTCAATTCTGAGAGTTAAAATAAATCTAAACGCAGGAGGAATTAAAAGTTTTAGCAAATAAAGAAGCTTAATGACTGTTTCTCTTAATTTGTATGACTGATTTAGGGTTTCTACTAGTACCTCTCTTTTCCTACCCCCCCCCCCCCGAAAAAAAAGGGCAATAATAACCTAAACACCTAATCACCATTCCAACTGGAATAAGTTTCCAAGAAAATTTGAACTTCTTTAGATTCAGAAAGACCAACTTCGTCCTATATTACTCTTATCTGAGAGAAAATTCTTGACCGCTGCAAGGAAGCCAAACTTAAGCAGAAACTAGGAGATTAAAAAAAATATATAGTTTCAATCCTCATGTATGGTTAGGGTTTCAGCTCGTGTCGACCACTGCAGGCAAATACTACGAGAGAAAGAGCTTCTGACTCAATCACCAATCCTACAAAACAAACCTTGAAGAGATATCGGTGTTATTTAAGAAAAATAAATTATGCTCTGTTAGTGCAGAAATTGGTCGTCGTCGGATCCAGCTAGAGTGGAGGTGGACGAGGTCGCCGCCGGGGACCTACAAAACAAAGTCCCGATCGGAGCTGGTGGAGGGTGCCTCCGGCAAGATCCTCCGACGATCAAATCAGCTCTGGCCAACAGATATGGAGTGCTCTGAAATGAGTTTGGCAGAGTTTAAAGAAGGAGAGGAGAGCTTAGAGATCAGAGTTAGCATATCTGGAGGATCCTTTTTATAGGCGGAGCCTGATTGATGGTGACTGATGGTGATGACCATACCGCCTGGTGGTAGGCCGCTCGAGGCTGCACGGGGTTTGGTGCGAAGAGGATGGTATCGTCAGACCGATAGTGATAGCCATACCGTCCGATAGTGGTGAGCTGCTCGAGGTCTGGCGAAGTCAGTCACGAAGGAGTGCGCCTGTAGCATCGCCTGTGGCAGATTGATGGTGACCATTCGTCCAGATTTAATAGCCGTGGCTCTGATAAAGCAGGCATTAATCGGTGGACTTCGGTACGTATCAATTCCAGAGGAGTTTGGACTCCTAGAGGAGTTCGGCCGAGGGGAAGCTCGAAAGGAGTACGGCTCCCGCGGGCGTCTGGCTGGAGGAGTGCGGCTAAGGCTCGGTCGCTGGAAAGTTCGGAAGGAGCTCGGCCGCTGAGGAGTCCGATCGACCGAAGGGAATGTCTGGGAGGAGTCCGGCTCCTGAAGAAGTCCGACCGAAGGAGATGTCTAGGAGGAGTCCGGCTCCTGAAGAAATCCGGCCGAAGGGAAAGCTTGGAGGAAGTTCAGCTCCCACAGGCGTCTGGCTGGAAGAGCACGGAGGAAGTTCGGCTCTTGTGGGAGTCCGACTGAAGCTCGGCCGCTGAGGAGTTCGGCTAAAGTCCGACCGCTGGGAATCCGAAGGAGCTCGGCCACTGAGGAGTTCAGCTAAAGCCCGGCCGCTGAGCAGTTCGGTCGGTTATAAGAGTTCGGCTTCTAAAGAAGTCCGACCGAAGAGGAAGCTTGGAGGGAGTTCAGCTAAGATCCGACCGCTGAAGCTCTTCCGTGGCTACCAGTTGCGTTAAGCTGAGCATCGAACTGGACTTCGGCGGGAGCGGGGTTTATCTCCAACAATAGTCCCCCCCACTTCCGAGTTCGAAACTCGAAGAAAAGGAGTGCAGAAAAGGCGACTGCCGAAGTCCTCTTTTGGGCTCCGTGCTGATTCAGGTTGAAGCTCGGAGGGGGGATTTCATCTCCGGCCAAAGTTGATGTTGAAGTTGAAGTCCGGAGAAGATCTCATCTCCAATCGAGGTTGAAGTAGATCTCGTCTCCTGCGGTCGAGATCAGAGGTTAAGCTCCTCGAGGGCGATATTGTCTCCAACAGCCGAGGTTGCCTCGGGGGGATTTTATCTCTTGCAACCGAGGTTAATACAGATGCTCGGGAGAGATCTGATCTCAGGGCGAGGTTGTCTCCGATCTGATCTCAGGGCGAGGTTGTCTCAGTCGCTCGGAAGATATCTTATCTCTGACCAAGGTTATCTCGGACGCTCTGGCTGAGGTTGTCTCGGTCGTTCGAAAGATATTTTATCTCTGGCCGAGGTTGTCTCGGTCACTCGAGAGAGGTCTTATCTCTGGCCAAGATTGTCTCGGACGCTCGAGAGAGATCTTATCTCCCACCGAGGTTGATGGAGCTGTAGACTTCGGAACTCAGACTTGGACCCATCTCATTTAAAATGAACGAGGCCTTCGACTTTGCTCGCGTTAGGACGAGGTCCTGCTATTCCTAACGGACTATGGGGGCACATAAGGGCCATTGTCTAGACCTCTCCCCCTATCTCGTCTATGGTGAACGAGGCCTTCAATTTTGCTCGCGTTAGGATGAGGTTCTCCTCCTTTTTCTAACGGGCTATGGGGGCACATAAGGGCCATTATCTGGGCCTCTCCCCCCGTCTCGTCTAAGGTGAACGAGGCCTTCGACTTTGCTCGCGTTAGGACGAGGTTCTCCTCCTGTTCCTAACGGACTGTGGACGAGATTCTTCGAAGCTCGAAAGAAATTTTATCTCTGGCCGAGGTTGTCACAGTCGCTCGGAAGAGATCTTATCTCTAGCCGAGGTTGACTCGATCGTTCGGAAGAGATCTTATCTCTAGCCGAGACTTTCACGGTCGCTCGGGAGAGATCTTATCTCTAGCCGCCGAGTTGACTCGTCGCTTGGAGAGATCTTATCTCTGGCCGAGGTTGTTACGGTCGCTCGGGAGAGATCTTATCTCTAGCCGAGGTTGACTCGATCGCTCAAAAGAGATCCTATCTCTAGCCGAGGTTGACGGTCTTTGACCCGCTCGTGTTAGGACGAGATTCTCTTTCTGTTCCTAACACGGCGACTATTGACTGCTTCTTCCCTGTCATCGCATAGTTTTCGCATCCAGAGAAATAATATTATTGAGAGGGGAGAATTTTACCGAAGGGAAAGTTACGGACAGCGCATTCCCCGTTTGAGGGTCGTGACGGGGCGTTGTTCCTCGGAGTTCCCTCGGAGCAGCAAGTCCCGTCCAGACGACCTCCTCTATCTCATGCCGGCCTTCCTTAATTTGGAACATGCTTCTCTTGACTTTGTCGCTGGGAAGATGACAATCACCGATGTAGCTCCTAGCTCCTAGCTCCCCGGGGTGGCGTTGATGACGCCGCGAGGCGGCCGACCTTCTTGTCTTTTCCTGGTTACGGCAGCGCCCTATAGCCGATCTTCTCCTGCTTCAGGCTGACGTCGAAGGAATTTACCCAGCCGCCCCTTTCTGATGAGCTCCTCAATTTCGTCTCGGAGCTGAATGCATTCCTCAGCGTCGTGGCCGTGATCGCGATGGTAGAGACAGTACTTGCTTCGATCGCGCTTGCTTGGAGGAGATCGTAATCCTTCTGATCTTAGTAGCTGATTCTTAACTTCCATGAGAATTTGAGTTTAAGGAGCGTTGCGGGGGGCGTAATCGCGGAATCTTTCGGGAGGAGGACTTCTTCGTGCCCTTCTGTCGGGACTTCCTTGGTGGCGAGCTTGAAGAGTTCGGGCCTTGCTTATGCTGGGGAGGTCGTAAGCACGACCGAACTTCATTCCATCCTCTCGGGAAACCCGCGGGAGAACTTCACGCCCCTTTGTCGGGGCTATCTTGATGACGAGCTTGAGGGAGAGTTCGGCGGCCTTGCTCACGCCGAACTTCATTTCGCCCTCCTGTGAAACTTTCGTCGGAGCTTCCTTGATGGCAAGCTCGAAGAAAAGTTCGGCCTCGCTTGCGTTGGGGAGGTCGTGAATGCGGCCGAACTTCATTCCACCTCCTTGTGAGACCTTCTGCGGGGCTTCCTTGATGACGAGCTCGAGGGAGAGTTCTGCCTTGCTTGCGCTGGGGAAGTCACGAACGTGGCCGAATTTCATTCCGCCCTCCGGTGAAACCTTCTGCAGGAGAACTTTTGCTCTCCGTTTCTCCTTCCTAAGGGCAATTGGTATGCCCAAATGCTCTTCCTTAAGGTCGGTTCCTCGCATCCTCATAGCGGATTTGCTGGCAAAGTCTCCGCCGGAGGTTATCGCATGGCCTGCATCATCTCGACGGGACCACGAACCTGCTGGATCAGCAGGTTGAACTGCTCCACATCTACGATGGCTTCAGATGGAACCTGGACTACCGGAACTGAAACAGGAGCAGATGGACCTAGCGCAGAGGCCGCCGATCGGCGAGTCGAAGCTCTCTTGAGAGGCATTTTCTCTTCGAAAAAGAACTCTAAAGAGGAAAAAGAGAGGTCTCCAAAGAGGAAAGAGAGAAATCATCGCCGAGCACTCCTTTAAGAACAAGAAAACCTCGGAGGTTTGAGCCGTTCCTCTAGCGCCAAATCTATTGGTGCAGAAACTGATCGTCGTCGGATCCAGCTGGAGTGGAGGTGGACGAGGTCGCCACTAGAGACCTGCAAAACAAAGTCCCGACCGGAGCTGATGGGGGGTGGCTCCGACAGGACCCTCCAACGATCAAGTCAAGCTCTGGCCAATAGATATGGAATGCTCTGAAATGAGTTTGGCAGAATTTAGAAAAGAAGAGGAGAGCTTAGAGATCAGAGTTAGCATATCTAAAGGATTCTTTTTATAGGTAGAGCCTGATTGATGGTGACTGATAGTGATGGTCATACCGTCTGATGGTGGGCCGTTCGAGGCTGCACGAAATTTAGTGCGGAGAGGATGGTATCGTCAGATCGATAGTGACAGCCATACCGTTCGATAGTAGTGGGCTGCTCGAGGTCTAACGAAGTCAGTCACGGAGTGTGCCTGTAGCGTCGCCTGTGGCAAACCGATGGTGACCGTTCGTCCAGATTTAATAGCCGTGGCTCTAAGAAAGTAGGTATTGATCGATGGACTTCGGTACGTATCAATTTCAGAAGAGTTTGGACTCCTAGAGGAGTTTGGCCGAGGGGAAGCTCGGAAGGAGTATGACTCCCGCAGGCGTCTGGCTGGAGGAATGCGACTAAGGCTCGGTCGCTGGAAAGTTCGAAAGGAGCTCGACCGCTGAGGAGTCCGGCCGGCCAAAGAGGATGTCTGGGAGGAGTCCAACTCCTGAAGAAGTCCGACCGAAAAGAATGTCTAGGAGAAGTCCGGCTCCTGAAGAAGTCCGATCAAAGAGGATGTCTAGAAGAAATCCGGCTCCTGAAGAAGTCCGACCGAAGGGGAAGCTTGGAGGAAGTTCGGCTCCCGCAGGCATCTAGCTGAAAGAGCACGGACGAAGTTCGGCTCTTGCGAAAGTCTGACCGAAGCTCGACCGCTGAGGAGTTCGGCTAAAGCCCGACCGCTGGAAGTCCAAAAAAACTCAGCCGCTGAGGAGTTCGGCTAAAGCCCGACCGCTGGGAGTCTGAAGAAGCTCAACCGCTGAGCAGTTCGATCGATTGTAAGAGTTCGACTTCTGAAGAAATCCGATCGAAGGAGAAGCTTGGAGGAAGTTCGGCTAAGATCCAGCTGCTGAAGCTCTTCCATGGCTACCAATTGCGTTAGGCTGAGCATCGAACTGGACTTCGGTAGGAGCGAAATTTATCCCCAATATGCTCAATTTTACGGCACCCAGAATTCATAGTCCAAGAAACAAAACACTCAGTTTTTCAGTAAAATAATGAATGGAAATCATTTGTGAGAGTCAAAAAGAAACCCAAACCTAAGCACAAACAACTAAATAGGCGTAAAAATTGAGTAAACAATCTTAGGGCTTCTCCTCTTTTGTCTGGAAAGTTTTAGCGCTTCCGATGGTTCCTTGTTTGTCTTTCTGAGAACATGGCACGAAAAAATACAGCTCAGTCACAAATCTAATAGAACAAAACTTTACAGATCTGACCTTTATTTTTTAAAAAAGAGAGGGCGAGAGAGAGTGGGATGAATAACACTAGGTTTCCCCAGACTCAGATTTCCTAAACCTCCCATGCCTCATCTAAGCCTGATTAGAACCCTTTCAATTGCCTGCCTACAAGAACTCCAATTCAGAGAAGGAAACATTAAATTTCCCAGAGCACAAGAAAAAGTACGACTAGGTTTCCTGCTACTTTTGCATCCATGGGTCGGATTTCTAACAAAAACCTCGTTCGAATCCTCATTCGAAGGAAGAGAGTTCGAGAGAGAAGATAAGAGAAGAGGGGATCTTTAGGGATGGAAGAAGGCCTACCATTCGAACGTAAGGATTGTCGCCGAGGCAGGACTCGCAGATGATGGGAAAGTCGGAGCGCTCCCATCCGTCGGCCTGCGCGTCTCTCAGCAGCCGATGCGCCATTGTCGAGAACGAAAGAAAACAGTGGGTGCGGGGGGCCTCTGTCCTGACATATCTTACGATGAGCCAGCGAATTGGAACTTTGACCCGGCTCGACTGCCCCCATGCGGGGGTGCAAATGCGGCGGGTCGGGTCATAGGATCCCAATCCGGCTCTATCCGGATCCAACTAAATAAAAAATTAGGTCAGATTGGTTTCATGATAATTTTTTTTAATGTAATAGATCAGATCAAATTAGATTCATATATTATCCAGTCTCGATCCATAAATAAAGATTGATCAATTCAGATTTGGGTTATAATTATTTATTGTTAAATCATATCTGATTTTACTTATATTCTTATTCTTATTTTTTATTGAAATCTATGAAGCTAAAATGAGTACCAAGATCTAAATAATTAAAGTATATAAAAATAAATACCAAGATGTTTGATATAATTTAAAAAGCTAGTGATGACAGCTAATAATATTTGATCAATAAAATCTTGGTTCTTTTATAATCTATACGTAAAGTTTGGACGAATGAAGTTAGGAGGAAGTTAGAGAATACTATTTTATCTATTTTTAAATTAGTATACTTCTATTACTTCTGTAATGTTAGATAAATAAATATACTAATTCTAATTCAGACCTCGTATTAACTTCGGATTGGATCATTTACATCAAGACCTAAATCAACCCAAAAATCTCTATGAGTTGAGTTGGGTCAAAATTCAGTAAATCCAGACTCGATCCAGAAAATAGAATGGGTCCAATTTTAGAACCCGACATGAATCTACGGGTCCTTAAAATAGTTTGAGTCGAATCTTCGTGAGTCAAATCTACGTGTATCATAGATCAATCCAACCTATTTGTAGCTTTGCTCATGTCATAACGGGATATGAAAAATGGGCTTGTGGCCCATTTCATCTCATTTCTGGACAGTCATAGAGTTGCATGTTAGGCACAATATCCACCTATTGAAAAGCTCGATTTTAGAATCATACTAATTAGAATAAATCATAGAAACACCTCTCAACTTTAATTCTATTTCATTTATATTTTTTTAAATTTTTAAAAATATTTAATTAATTTTTTAAATTCTTAAAATATTTTAATATAATCTTGTTATTCACTTACCAACGAACGGTGTTTGCTTTTCATTTTAATAGACAAAAATACTCTTTCTCATATAGGAGAGATTATCCATAAGGAAGAGATGGAGATGGAGGGAGCCATCATGAAAAAGGAGGGCGGGATTGTAAAGGTTGGCATGGAGAGAGAGGGCAGTGTTAAAGGTCTCATAAGTGAGATTTAAGAAGGAGAAAGAGGAGAAAGATAAAGAGTTAGAAGGAAGAGGAGGAAGGAGGGATCATCGGCGAGGAAAAGGTAAAGATGGAGGGAGGGGCTCATGGGTGGGCTTAGAAGAAAAAAAGATAAGAAAGAGAAGTAGATAAGAAAGAAGGAG
The DNA here is from genome assembly GCA_006176705.1 of Cocos nucifera. Lineage (NCBI taxonomy): Eukaryota > Viridiplantae > Streptophyta > Magnoliopsida > Arecales > Arecaceae > Cocos > Cocos nucifera. The sequence goes on from QRFJ01000083.1 coordinate 2,292,404, forward strand.
AGGAGAAAGAAAGAGGGGCTGCCGACAAAAAAAGGATGAAAGTCAAGAGAGCTACCACTAAGGAGGAGGATCATGAGCAAGCTTGGAGAAAGAAAAGAAGGATTAGTGGGGCAAGAGAAAAAGTAGGAGGGGAAAGGAGGGATAATGGGCAGGCTTGGAGGATGAAGATGAGGAAAAAAAGTGGATGAGGAGAAAGAAAAAGAGAAAAATGAGAGATTGCTGGTGAGGAAGGGGTAGAGGTGGAGAGAGCCGTTGTGAAGAGAGACATGGGTGGGCTTGAAGGAAGAGGAGGAGAAGTGGAGAGAAGAAAGAGGGGGGATCATCGGCAAGATAGATGGAGATGGAGGAAGCCACTATGGAGGGAGAGGGCTAATAGATAAGCTTGGAGAAGGAGGAGGAGAAGAAATAGGTTAAGAGAAAGGAAAAGAGGAAGAATGAAGAATCGCTGGTGAAGAATTGATATATTTATGCTCCTCCGTCATTCATCTCAATATTAAAGGGGGGGTGAGGTTGTTTGAAAAGAACCTCTCAAGTTTGACATATTTATGCTCCTCCGTCATTCATCTCAATATTAAAAAAATCCTATTTATCAGGAAGATTACTACACAAACCATGTATATGACTGGCTATAAGCAGCTACAATCGATTAATCTTAACCATCCATATTGGATTGATTAGAGGCATTTGTTAAAAGATAATTTTGTTAAAAGATGATTTTACTCTTTGGAGCATCATAGAAAAATCCTAAACTTTATTTATCTAATTAGAGTCATTTGGACATACATACATACATACTAGGGTGAAAACCAATTGGAGGGTGTTAATTTGAGTGGGCACCAAATCAAACAATTAGAAATAATTTAAAGAACTTTGAGATCTATGCAGTGGATGATCCAACAATGGATTTACACAAAAGAAGGTGAATATTTTGTTCATCAAAAAGATACAACCCCACCCTAGCCCATATACTAAAGCTGCATCCTCCAATGAGTCCATGTGACGTGGAGCAATTTTGGATCCTAGGCAGGCATGGATTGTGATTAGATGTAAGAATATTCTTGGCGGTAGGGATGCATATGGTTTAGTGATATGCCGCCGCGGCTGAGCACTTGGGCTAATTCTTTAGGATTTGTTTGGTTGGAGATAATTTAGAATGAAAAATGAATCCGATGTCACACTATCATATTTAGTATAAAAAATAAAAGAAAAGATAGTAAAAAATTTGGTGGACTTCATGTTTATTTTCTAGAGACAGAAGGTAAACAAATACTATGAAAAATTGATATTTAGTAAATTTTTAAAAAATATATAGTAATTTATACTTGATAAAAATATCTTCAATAAAACTATATATATAATCATTAAATTTATTCTAATATCTTTTCAAATTTATTTAATAATTTTTTATATTAAAAGAGAGACACCTATTATTAGATGAAAGTAATGACCATCACGCACACTGATGTTCTCCCAACCATAAACCTTGTGGTTTTCCTCGAATTAAACCGAAGAAATTTAGACTGTTTGATCAAAATACTCAATTCATTTAGAAACAACCTCTTAAATGAAATTGAGGCTCAACTCCACAGCTCCCGTTAAACTAGAATAGTCCCTATTCTTATAGAATATATGCCCACCTCTATTTCTTGAAGTGAGGATTTTGTGGTGCGCGGTCTTTGGCAACCTTATGATTGGGCTATACAAAAAAGGCTCATCACGGATGTGTGAAACTAGCGGCTGTTCATATTAAGATATCCTTCCTCAAGATATCCTTAAGGGTTGCGCTGTATTTTGTACTTCGCATAACCAAATTTTGGTGATCTCTAAATTATTTTTTTCACTATAATGTCGAAATGAATCTCAAAGACTATATTGCTAAAAAAGCAGATGATCCAATAGTTAGAGCAAGTACTCTAGTTGTGTATTAATACTATATAAACGCACCTAGACTGCTAGTGTAAGAAGCACAGTTGTCACGGTCATAATGGTCCTATAATGGCGTCTCCTAGTGGGGATGAACTCGTGCCATAACTAAATATCTCTGCACTTCAACCGGTCAATGAGTCGGTGTGTGGATGATTTTCTTGGCCTCCCACATTTGTTCTAATCTCTCCGCCAGAAAAATTTATGCACTATAGCTTTAGATAATTCAAGATGATCATTAATTCAGACAAAATATAATGACTGAGGACACGTGCAGGACCAAATCTTTCCTCTTGAAAGATCTTAGTAGAAGATACTACTGATATCCCAATCTCACATCGTGATTGCCTAATTTGGTGGTAGACATTGTCCGGAATAAAGATTCAATCCCTTCTTGGTGGATCTACCAAGGTCCTACGACTTGTGTTCTCTGGAGTTCGTAGGCATTCAGAAAGATTACTGCGAACTCTATCAAATTGCCTAAGAATGCACTCCTTATTGCTGCCTGGTAAGGCTCAAGCCATTTCTCGGAGTCGATATTTGTGGATGGCATCGCGCGCCTCTCATTGTGGTCTGCCTGTTGAATGGTTATATAGATTGGAATATTCTGTTAGTTCTCGTAGAGTTATCTCACTCATCTTAGTTGCTCTGAAAAGATAGCCCGCACTCGGATGAGAATTGAGTAGTGTCCTTCGATTATTGAGAAATGATAGGAGAGAGTTTTAAGGTCTATGAAACGTCTTCTCTGCTGATAAGATACTCCTTCGCTAAGGATATTCACCTTCATTAAAGATTAATGTTCTACGTCCACCAAGGTGAGTATTCTCCAATAAAGATACGCGCGTTCGGAAACTTTACGCTCAAATAGCAACCAGTAAATCTACTGAAGAACAATGAGGAGATAAGAGAGAGAGAGAAAAGTGTCGAATTTGAGATGGGCATACCTGGAGGGTCCTAGAGCTTCTCTATTACATAAAAAGAAGTTGTGGTAGTCGTTATCCGTTTTCTGTGTGTTCTAACGACTTTCTCCGAACAACCTGTGGATATTAATTTTCGGCTCTCCATGGATTGTGATTCGAAGATTTCGTTTCCTGTTCTTTAAAGACGTGTGGATTACGTAAACGTATTTCTTTCTCCCATCTTTCGCGGGAACATTTTCGACTTCAGGTCAAAGAGACCCTTAATCTACCTTAAGTGTTCTCAATAGGCAGCGGAACTATTGTGGATAAGTATTTGCTGTAGTGTCTTTTCCTAAATATGACGAGCTAATGAGCCTATTTCATTATAGTCTGTCATGATGCGCGAAGCCTACACAAACAACTCAGAACCTCTGTTACAAGATTATGTGTTACTATGGGAAGGATATGTCCTATACCTTGTTTATTTGCGCCAAAGGCGATCTTTCAGTAGGTATTCCTACTCGCAGGCCTAATTATTTGAGGATTATGTGGTTCCGCTGATCGTTAAAATGCCGCAAAGCCTATTCTAAGTATGGACACACGGCCTATGAAAATTCTAATCTTATGCCGTAGTGTCGCATCTTCGCTGTTCTGCTACTCAATTCCTTATTTGAGGACATTTTGAGAGCCGTCCACGGTGAGAACAAACTCAATTCTTGAGACCGTGAATTCTATTAAAAACAGAAACCGAGAGGCTTTTACCTACCAGCTCGCATTCTCTAATTTCAGGTTTATCACCCGTCACTTACTTGGCAGGCATCTAATCTCTTACCCTTGAACTGCGAGTCGCGATGTAAGTATCCTATCGATGTGGTGCCTGGGCCAATCTGTCGCAAATCAGTCGCCCATATTGCAGCAGATTGTTTTGAGAGATCGGGAACCTAATTCAGAGTAAAATAGATTTGAATGTAATAATGATGGTCCCAAAGGCGAAATCTGGGTAGGAATGAGTGTGAGATTCTGAGAGTAGTTAGATACTAGTCGACCATGAAACTAACCGTTCCGTTGCTTTGCTCCCAGTCGATTGAAGTCTACCACATCCCAACCCCATATAAATCGGCATATACTGATAGAGTCGATTCCTGTCGTACAATACTCACACAAGCCGGGTTTAGATAGATTATAGAAGTGGGGAGTAGATCGGAGCCGTCCTGTATGCCTCTATAACTCTAGGGGATCTAGTGATGTACTCTTTTCTCGCACAGCTGTCACTGTTTGCTGAGGGTACAAGAGTGCCCATTTTCCTCCTGATAGTCATAGAGGGACTTACTTGCGCTACTTTGCCCGGACGTAAGGTAATTGCGAAAATAACGCCTCCATGTGATACCTTCTAGGATTCTCCAGATCGAAAGGCAACACCCATTCGCATCCCGTTCAATGGGTTTTCTCTATAATGCTCTTTTCGTGTTTTGTCTCTACTTGCGATCCGTTCCTTGACCCATTTTTATGTGTGCGACTCTCCCAAAAGTGCGTCCCTTCTCCTAGGTACTATTGAGTCAATCTAATATTATCCTATCATTAACTATCTTGAGAGACTCATAGAACATCAACCACTAACCTCTGGCGAGGATCCCGATTCTGGGGTAGTATTAGGGCTTTTCTGCACCAGCCAATTCCAAATACCGGAATACGATAAAGTTTCGGGACTTATGCGTCCTTTGCGCAGAAGTATGAGATTCCCAAAATTCCTACTTCTCTCTGCGAGTGGCAAATCGCCTAAAAGTTGGGCCAGTTTAATGCAATTAATGAATACCATGTCTCAATGATTTTAAGGTTAGAGGTCGTCAGTTCCGCGCGGAGGCCGTCACATAGCATTCCTCCTCAGCCTGGATGGGTCTTTTGTCCGTTTTATGAAGGAATCGCTGAAGGCCGGCCTCAGGATGCCTTCTTTCATTTTTAATTCTGTTCGAAGCTTCTGAATCTGTATATAATAGTGCTTCCATTGGTTTGGGTTTAGGCACTGAATATCTCGTGGCCCTCTCCCCCATTGCTGTACACATCGATTTTAGACTTCCTCAAGTTCACGCCCGACTCTTATGGTCCATCCTCTGTCTCTGAAGGAGCCCAGAATCGATATTAGCACATGGCGCTACCTCTCCGTGCCATTGTATCTCAAAAAATCGAAGCTTGCCTATAATGCGCGTATAAATAAGAGCATTCCGGACGACACATGTGTTTCGCGTCCAATTGTATGGTGGTATGTCTACTTCGCCATAGAGATATACATGTATCGTGCGCCTCTCTTTTTAGTAAGGCGATCCTCTCCTCGATGACATACTATGGAAAGGAGCGCTTCTTTTTTGGTGTTTCGCAGCAAGATAATCCTCCGTCCTAGTCAACTCAGGAATCTTAGTAACATCTAATAGACGCGCAACCTTATAGTAGGTCCGATGCCTCTCGTCATACTCCAGAGACGCCTCGATTTCTCGACTAGCCGTAATTGAGGGAGTGGGCTCTCAGTCTCAGATCTTTAGTTCTTCGCGATTCCATTCTTAAAACCCTAACTATCCAGGGTCTCATTTTCACCGAAGATAATATCGCTCTATTTAAAGCGATTCGCGTAACTAAGTACTCCAAACTTTAAACATCTGAGAGGATAAAGTGCCGCTTTTTGCCAATTGATTATCATTTTTGATCACTTTTTTTCTTTCCTCAATCATTATCTATTGACCCTCTGAGTCTTTGTAAGTTTAGTGATCAATTCGTTACAGTGATGATGTACTCCATATAAGACCGACTTTGAAGATCCAACATTTCACCTTTCGTATATTCGTGTGAAGAAGTGAGGGTGACAGTTTACAGAAGACTGGACTATTTGTAGGCACACCCAAACGCACTCGGAACTTAGAAGAGTTTGTCCTTGGCGCAGCCCCACTCTGGGTTTTTGGTAGGAGGGGTTCCTCGAGAGGGCGGCGAGGTGTCCCAAGGAGTGAAGTTAATTTTGAGTCAGCATCGGACGAAGGACGCATAGCTATAGAAATGCCTAAATACAGTCTCTCCTTGTGTTCTAGACTGCTCTAAGGGCATAGTCAACGGTTCCTCGTAAATCTATCATCGTGTCTTCTTCCGAAAAGTGGAAGCGTCAGAGTTGAAAGGTCGAGAGATCTGCGTATCCAGATAATTGTCCCCCGAGGCTCGTGGAATCCTGCTCAGCAAACTCTTTGCTCCGATTACCGACGTGTTAGGATCATGTCTCCATTGGTTTCGTAACCGAGTGTCCTAGCTTCCTTCGCTACCTCAAGCCGGTTCGGATGGAGAGTATAATCAGCTTCAGGTCACAAGCGAGTGAAAAAAGAGGCATCAACTAATCTTACCGTACGATTCGCACGTTCTGTATGTTGAACGCAGATGCGTGAACAATTGTCATACCCGACCCACCCTGATGGTCCAGCATGCTCAGTGCAGAAGGAGGCAGGAGGTAAAGCTGCCTCGTTCCAAACGCGATTCCAGGTATTAGCACTTACAATCTACTCTCCTCCGAGCCAGTGACTCACTCTGTCGTATGGGCTTTATGTATCGACTCCTCTGTTCTTTTACCTTCTTGTCCATTCTTCATTTCTTACACTCGCGGGGTGGCTCCACGACTTCCTTCTTCTGTATTCATTGTTTTTCTTTTTTATTTGTCAAGGTCTCATCATCCATGTCGGACCTATTTTGCCGAAGTAATTTAGACCGAGAGTTCGGCATCCTGCTCTAGGAAGACTGAGGAGACGGAATCGCCCTGTGTCCAATCCCATGCCAAAGAGTGGAAACAAACTTTCCTTTTTGCCATCGAACCTTCTTCTTTCGCGGTGTGATTGCTGTATACTCTCTTCATACTTTTTGAATCCTCTCGTTTCCTGTACCCTTAATATAGCGCTTTCACAATACCTTCGTATGTTAGCATTAGATCTCTAAGAAGTACCTCTTCTTTTGTGAAAGTAAGAAGAGTGAGCGGGTTGTACAGCATGAGTTCAGAAAGATCATAGCTCTAGAGCTCATTAGTGAATGAAGACTCCCGTGTTGCATAAAGAAAATGAGCTGGGAGAGAGGACTCGGCCGGAAAGCACAGGCACGACGGGGTAGGTCCGACCAGCCAGCATGATAGTGACGAATCAGCACTCGGGGCCCAGGAAATTGCGTGGAGTTTATGATCTGTAGGCCTTCGTTGCGTCTCAGCATATCATAAGAAATTTGTTCGCATATGCATCACCCAGGTGGATTTTGCATGCTACTTCAGTTCAGACCTTATGTCTCTGCAACGGAAAGTAAGGTGGCATATAGTCTGGAAAGAATGAACAGGTCCAGACGCGCATCTGCCTCTGAACTGACTTGACCTCTTCAACCTTAGCGCAGATCGACGTTACACGAGTTAAAGGCTCTGTACGCGTTGTCCGATGGACCAGTTTGAAGTGGATCGTGTATGAAAATATTGACAAATGAAAAGGGTAGTTATTCTTCTCGAGCACCACGCATGACGATACTTGTGGACTGGGGTTTCGAGGATGCTGCCCCCATCATGGCGCATTCTCTGTGAGTGACTCTAAAACCCCGTTAGCCATCAGTCATCTCTGGTGCAACCATATAGAGTGATAGATGTCGCGCCTCTTGCGCGACCTCCGTGTTCCACCAAGATTCTCCTGCAGGTGAGCCAAACATTGGCGAGCAAGTCCCCTGATATCTTTCATGTTGGCGCTGAGAGCTCCATCGACTATCGAGATAGGGCTCCAACATGTAGTATCTGGCCTATTATCTTCTCAATCCATTCAGAGACGTTCTCTGTTATGGATATGGCGAGCTCGTAAGTGGGAGGTCCTGTCAAACATGTGTTAACTTCTCTGAACCCAAAACAATTTTATAGTTTCTGAGCCAAATCTTTAATAATTGGGTCCAGTCGATGTCTTATGTTGTTGTCCGAGATTACGTGCCAATGCGGTTTTGACGCAAGGACAGGCAATATTCCTTAGTGTGAAGTTAGAATAAAGTCAGGTATGTGCACTATTCGTGGTATATCAGGTCTTCGTTCGAGATAATCCTCTGAGTTGAGATCAAGATAGTAGTGAGTAATTTTCCAAATATAGTTTTCTCATTTGACTCATAGTATTGTCATAGTATCTGAGGGATTTGTTTAATATTTTTCTAAGATAACTGATTTCTATGATCCTACTCTCTCAATACATTAAATTATATTTAATAATAAGAGATTGAAATTCTACCATTTTACAATCTTATTCCCTCTGACTGTTTAGAGGGATAATACTTCAGATAATAACTCTATTGATGATCCCTGACCGATTATTGATGGCTTTAGTCGCAGAATTTCTGGATCTAAGCCACGTAAGTGGTCCTGGTGCCGGGTCTATCAATATCCTCAACTTGCAGAATTGGATTGCATGATCACATCGATTTACTTTCTTTTCTTATCACATGCGTTCTAAATAATCAGAGATCGTGATGTGATTAGAAGGATCTTGGTCAATATAAAATAGCCCATCTTCGAATGAAAGCATCAGCAGTTTAGTGCGCTAACATTCACTTGAGTCCTCAAGATTCAAGTTCCTTCTAATGCATTGCCGTTTCTAGCCCTTCACTCCTATGTCGACTTCTTTTCCTCTCATCTGGATTGCATCACTAAGACCCAAGACTACGTTTGTACCGTTGGAGAGGAGAGGGAGAAGAGGGCTTGACATTGTCGAGGAGAGAGTGAGACAGAATAGCCTTGCGTCACCGGTGCTTATAGAAGAGAAATATCCCAAATTCGCCTATACTTTGCGTCTTAGGGTGCTGAGCCAGAAGAGGTCCCCTCACTCAATTTTTAGTAGCGGACTATAGCTGCATGATCCAACTCCTCTTCTTCCCAAGCTCCTAATCACAATTCTTTTATGAAATCATGTCTAACATCCTGATTAGAGTTGTCATGGGAATACTCTCATCAGGTCTTCATTGGTCCGTCCTCTACTTTAAGGATAGGGTGCTCCTCAAAGAACTCCATACATCTATACAGTTGGAATTTCCTAGGACGTGAGACATCATAATCTCCGAAAATCCTCATAAGAAGAGAGCACTTTGAATGATTCCTAACATCTACAGTGGTACCTCTGCGCCGCCTCCAGCTTGGGCACACGCAAGCCTTTCCCGGTGCGTGCAACCCTCCTCGTACTTGCCACGTGTGAGTCTCAGGCAGGATGACAAGCCCCCTACCATAGGCTCCCATCAATAGGTGAGCTGTACATGTGAACAGAAGTTCCAAAAAGTGTCGAATGGGTCAAACATTTTGGCACCTCAGATACAACAGATCCAACTGGTTGGACCAAAGGAGGTTACCCAAGAACCGTGAGACACGAATGGCTAGTACCCCTGACCAAAAATGGGAAATGTTATTTGGGTCTTTACAAAGATAGACAACACTCCCTTGTTCTGACCTAGACAAAGCTCAGTCAGACCCAAATGAAGACCTTAAAAATCTTTTTCTTAGGGAAGGAAATTTTCTAGATTTCTCGAGCACAAGGATCTCCTTTTGCTACTTAGTATCAGGACTAAGTATTTATGATAGTGAAAGAGAATGTTTAGTCATCGTGACAGTGACTGTGTGCGAACCGATTATATTTCTTAACCCTAATGGAATCTATTGTTGATTTAATTGAGCGCTAGATGTGCAGGTTTACGCCATTTACGTGGCATCCCAACTCTAGATCGAAAACCTCATCACTTTTATGGTGAGATCTGTCAGTTAAGGTTCAGTACGTTGTATGGTTTAATTGAGTATATTCATGATGGTCTTCTATCATCGGCTCTCTCATCGTAAATCTTCTTATTCGGGATGCCAAATCAGGAACGTGCTTCTGTATTCAGAAGCTAGGACTGAGAACATTTCGATCGAAGTCATGCTAAATGTATGTTCTAGTATGCTTATCAATCGAAAACCTCCACCGGAATTGATTATCATCTGCAGCTTGATATATGAAACGGTCGGATTAAACGCGCATACTCGTAAGTGACTGTAATGTCGCACAACACTCTTGTGTGAAAAATGTACCAGGCTACCTGTGTGATAAGTTCTTCTATCTGAGCGGTCGTTCTGTGCCAAACTCTCTCTAGATGACAGATTCAAGGCGTAGAGTAGATAACTCTGTTCAAATCCCTTAGATGTTCAGATCTGTCACATAAATTGAGGTGTGTAATCTATTGCACATTAAAGTCCGAAATTGCTGAAAAGTACTTCTAATAACGAAACTTCCCTTTGAGTTCTATCCTTATTTCACATCTTGTACAGGGATTGGCCATGCGTGTGCCCTTTCTGGATACTTGAGTATCTTACTGTCACTCACGGATTCAGTTGGCTCCGCCTACCGAACTTTAATCTACCACTCCTACCGGTAGGATTAGATTTCATTGCTTTGATGCTAGAGCTCAATTATTCTTACAAGCATTGTGATCCCAATATGTTAACATGTCTATATAGGACCAATCAATATCACTTGACTTCAGGCGGGTGTCGATTATGCATAGGATTGATAACCGCTATGTAGATCATAAAGGTGTTAGTCAATAACTCCATCCAAATACCCCTCCAAGGAATGAACTCACCCCGAGTGCACCTAGCATATGTGGATTGCAAATAATATGTCTAGAGATACCATTACCACCTGTCTCCTTAATTTTGAGAACCTAATTAATTTCCATTAACTTTAATTCTATGCAAATCGAGGTTAATCAGTGCTTAGTAAGAGAAGAGTAGGGAACTTTCATAAACAAAAATATGCACAATAAACTCTTACATGTACTACGTGCGCGAGGTGGTGGTCACATTCATGTGTGCCTAGGGGATTTAGTTGTGCAGCACTCAGTTAACGCTTCTCTATGGGACGAGTAGTTTTCTTTGATTACCTCTACTCTCTCGCAGGCGGTAACGTATCCACACCAGGAGCATAGCACCCTCATAAAGACTACTCAATTTTCTACTAAAGGAAAAGCAACCCGATTGCTACACCAACCTTCCGGATCAATCACCATCTCTTGTAGATGATTCCTATGGATCGGAGAGAGAAGGGCAATTTTTAGTGGAGAGGTGTAATAATGATCTTATTTCATAGCTTCTTACTTATTCTTTTCTCATATCTCTTGAAAAATTGAATGGAATTATCATTACCATATCAAGGCTCACACGAGAGAAGGGTAGTAATACGCGACCTTTGACAACATCAAAGATAGCGACAATTATAGCTGATATGGAAGAATAATATCAACTCATATTTAATAACTGTATTGGTAGATCCTATTTTAGTCTTTAAATTTCTATAATTTTGCCATATGTATAACGAATGATATTTTACAATAATGTCGTTTAGCAATATCTAAGGCTGTGCTCACGATATTTGCATAAAGTTCGCATCATATAGTTTTCCTTAAACATCTTATTAGAATTTGTTGTGTCGAAGTCGAGTGATGCTATTATTGTTTACCCATAATCTAGAAAATCAGGTGCTCAGATGTGTTTAATCGTGGGATCTTTTCTTAATAAATATTGATTCGATCCTTTTAGTTTGTCCTCAGCGCCACTGATTGTTTTGGTACCGTATTCTACGAATAAATTTTTTATATATGTGTGCGTAGTTCATTGCATCTACGTAACTCTCCTTTATCAATTTAGTAGATAATTATACTAAATTTAACAATATAATAAACATATAGTCCTTTCTCATTTTGCTCGTATAGTTTTTGATGATTCGTATGAGTGTTTTCTTTTCGTCTATGATTTTTACTCTTTTTTGTAGATGTAGATTAGCATTAGTCTTAATGAAGCTGATATTCCTGTAATAAGAAACTCGCAGAAAGTTGAGGTCTCAGAACGAAGTATCCATTTCCGATGCAATTATATACGATCTCTCACCAACAGTCTTAGGATTAATCAAAGAGAGGACACTGATATTGTGCACAGAAAATTTTCATGTATTTGTTTCACAATCATGCAGACCATCCTATCCTATTTCTAAGAAACTATCATGAATATCTTTCATGTTCTTAGATCCTCCGGACAACTTATCTTAATATGTTCTGTAATAGTATTCTGTGATGCTCTCAGGAATGTTTGGTTCTTAACATAGTCTAAGTTGGTCAAGATCGCATTGTGTACATGCATTGCCAATCTACTCCTTGTATCTTTTGCTTCTAATTAAAATGATAAACTTAGAGATGGAGTGTTAAGACTAAATTTTTGGCCAAGACTCCGTAATGGGAGGCATGCATTTTTCTTTGGTCTCCAGTCGGTTCTGGAATGATGTGGCAGAGAGTTCCTTGAGTGTTCGTCACCCATGTCGCGCAGGTAAAATTTCGATGTGTAAAGGATACGCATCTGATTATACTGCATCCAAGAGATCGATATCGTTTTCAAAATTTCTTGATCTCAATCAGATTCTTGATGTAATTGTGTAAAATTAAGTAAATAATAACACTCTGTATGAGATGTTATTATATACAAATATTATAAACTTATCGAAACTAAAAATATAAGATGAAAAAAATATTAATAATTAAGAAAGATTTAAATACTCTCTAAATAGAGATTGTCTTCGTGTTTTATTTTGTTGCCAGATCCTTGTAAATTTCCTTTTGGGATCAGGATGTTCCACTCCCAGTCGAGGTAGATGATGGATAATGTTCCCACGGTGGAACTTTACTTCAGCTCGCACGCAATAAGAGATCTTCACCAGTGGTCTCTCTCGGAGATGAATAATCTTAGCCATTTGTTCGAATACAGGGTCCTTCGCGCTCTACCGTGGTATCCACTCAGGTTGGGATCTAGAGTCCTTTCTTCTCTATTCACAAGCCTCAAAAAATCAGAATCTGGATTTCCTTGATGAGGATCCCAACTCTTTCGAAAGGGATCTGCCAAATGTGAGCGAGACAGATCTCATGCTTTCTCGATGAAGAACTAATTATTCTTCTAGAAAAAATTTGCTCTTTACTCGAGAATTGTAGTATCAGATAATTTTCTATTGATAGTTGACTATTCAAACTCGAGCTTGTCCTTGGATTTCTTCCAACAGATCCAAATTCACTCTCATCCTGAAGGAATTGCTATCTTCATCGAACTCTTCTACTCGGAGCATGGGTAACCCTATCTCTATGGGTATCATAGTTTTCGCACCGAAGGCCAACATGAAATGTGTCTCTCCAGTTGGAACACGTTGCATTGTACGATACGCCCAAAGAATGTTGTACAACTCTTCAGCCCACGATCCTTTTGTCAGGCTTATGCGAGCTTTCAATCCCTACATTAATGTCCTATTTGTCACCTCGACCTCACCATTAGTCTATAGATGACCTACTGACGTCAATCTATGAGAAATTCCATAGTCATTATAGAATCTTATAAATCTTGAATTATTAAATTATCATTCATTATCGGTTATGATGGCGTGGGATAAACTATATCGACATATGATAGACTTTCAAACAAAATTACGAACTCTAGCTTCGGTAATCACATATACTGCCTCTACTTTCACACACTTAGTAAAATAATCGATCGCGACAATCAAGAACTTCTTCTATGCTACGGCAATAGAAAATGATCCGAGGATATCCATTTCCCATTGAGCAAAGGGCCAAGGGGTCATGATCAGGGCCAATGGGATCGATGGTCGGCACTGAATGTTTGAGGTCCTTTGGCATTGATCACACTTGCTCACCAGATCGACCGCATCTCTTTACATGGTTGGCCAAAAACATCCCTACCATAATATTTTGTGGGACAGAGCCTTGCCCCCCAGGTGATTACCATAGATTCCTTCGTAAACTTTCCGCAGGACATAGTTGGCTTTCGAAGGATGGAGGCATCTAAGCAGAGGTAGGATGAAAGACCTCTTATACAACTTTTCTTCATAGACGACGTATTGTGGAGCGAGGCGTCTCAACCTTTTTGCCTCATCTCGATCCGTAGGCAAAATTCCATCTTGCAAATAATGGAGAATCGAATCTATCCAGCTCGATTCTGGATCAGCTTGCATTATCGAGGCCTCCTCAATACTCGGCTTCTCTAGGACTTTCATATATCAGCTTCGTTTTAGGTCGGCCACCCCATGGGTTGCTAGCTTAGAAAGGAGGTCAGCTCGTACATTCTCCGCCCTTGGTATCTGCTGAACATCCATCGCTAAAAAGCTAGAAGCCAAGTCTTTGACCTTCTGTAGATACTTAACCATATTCGGCTCCTAAGCTTCATATTCTCCCTAAACCTGACCAATCACCAACTACGAATCACTATGTACTCTAAGATGCCGAACTCCCATTTCTTTTGCTATTCTAAGTCCCGCTACCAATGCCTCATACTCGGCTTCATTATTGAAAGTCGGAAAGTTGAAGCATAAGACATATTTCGCTACTACTCTTTCTAGGCTGGTTAAGATCAATCCGGCTCTAGAGCCCATGGCATTCGAAGATCCATCAACATGTAGGATCCAACATTCATCGATTGAAGGGGTTTCAGCATGACTGGATTCCTCATCTGGAATTGTACATTCTAGGATGAAGTCCACCAATGCCTGAGCTTTAATGAATGGTCTCGGCAAATATTTGATATCAAATTTGCCTAGCTCGATAGCCCATTTAGCCAGATGCTCCAAAGTATATGGTTGGTACAATATCAATCTAATAGGTTGGTCTATAAAGACTACAATGGTGTACGCTTGAAAATATGGGCATAACTTTATTGCATATATCAAGAGAGCATAGACGATTTTTTTCAATCTCGTATATCTGATCTCAGCATCGTGAAGTACTCGACTCACGTGATAGATCGGCTAATGCACCTTGGCCTCCTGTTGGATCAGAATAGAACTAATTGCCAAAGAAAAAACAGCCAGATACAAGTATAATACCTCCTTGGGCTCTGGCTTGCTTAATAGAGGGGGAGAGCCAAGGTATTTCTCTAGCTCGTCGAAGGTTGTCTGGCATTTATCCATCCATTGAAAGTCCTTCGATTGCTTAAGGGCTTTAAAAAATGGAAGGCTCTTTTTCGCCAATCTTGATAGGAATCTATTTAAGGCTGCGATCTTTTCTGTGAGTCCCTGCACTTCTTTGATCGTCTTTGAAGACTTCATCTCTTAAAGAACTTGAATCTTCTCTAGATTGGCCTCAATCCCACGTTGTGACATCATGAACCCAAGAAATTTTTCAGAAGTGACATCGAAGACACATTTATCCGGATTAAGCTTCATCCAGAAATGCCATAGTATAGAGAAGGCTTCTTCTAGGCCGGTAATATGATATTCGACAGTCCTACTTTTGACGAGCATGTTGTCCATATATACTTTCATATTTCTCTCAATTTGCTTCTTGAAAAGCTTGTTCACAAGTCTTTGATAGGTCGCTCCAGCATTCTTCAAGCCAAACGGCATGACCCTGTAGCAAAAAAGACCTTGGTCAGTTATGAAAGAAGTTTTTTCTTCATCCTTGGATGCCATTCGGATCTGGTTGTATCCCGAGAAAGCATCCATGAATGATAGGAGCTGATGTCCCAAGGTCACATCCATCAGTTGGTCTATGCACGATAGAGGATAGCTATCCTTTGGGCATGCTCCATTGAGATCCACATAATCAATGCACGTGCGCCATTTTCCATTGGCCTTTTTGACGAGGACGACGTTAGCCAACCACTCCGGATAATAAACTTCTCGGATGAAGCCGGCCTTCAAGAGCTTATCAACTTCTTATCGTATCACTCTCTGGCGTTCAGGGGCGAAGCTTCATTTTTTCTGCTTGATCAGACGATGATTCAGGTCTATATTGAATCGATGTACCATAACTTGTGGATCGATACCGAGCATATTCGAAGCTGACCAAGCAAACACATCAGCATTATCTCATAGAAATGTGATGAGGTGCTGTCGATCCTCTTCACATAAGCTTGAGCCAACCTTCACAACCTTGTTCGGATCATCCTTGATCGGTACAGAGATCAGTTTTTCTATCGAAAATCCTCTTTGTTCAGTTTGTTTATCCCGGACGTCTAACTCATTCATGGGTTGCTCTTCAGCCACCACTCCATGCAAAGTAGCCATGTAACATTCCCTTATGACCGACTGATTTTTTCTGAGCTCGTCGATTCCATGTGGAGTCATGAATTTGACCTTCAAGTGATAGATCGATATTATGACCTAGAGGGTATTTAGGCATGGCCGACCTAAGATGACATTATAGGCGGAGGGGCTATTCACAACGAAACAAGTTATATCGACAACCGCATGCTTCGGAGCTCGTCCAGCTTTTGTTGTTAGTAAGATAGTCCTTTCCATTGGAACCGTAGCGCCAGAAAATCCGATGAGAGGTACATTCCTCTTCGTTAGTAGTTCAGGGCTTAAGTTCATCCGAACAAAGACATCATAAAATAAAACATCTACCGAGCTTCCATTATCAACAAGGATCCGATGTACATCATAATTAGCAATATTCAGAGAAATGACTATAGGATCGTCATGGGACTGACTTATTTCTTCCAGATCTTTCGGTGAAAGTAATTTCATCATCTGCTTTCCTCTTCCCCAGTCCTTCTCCTGGTTGATTCCGATCCAAAGTATTTTCGAGATTTCCTCCAGCAATTACTTTGATTTCTCCCATAGCCGGCTGCTCTCCGTGCGGTTCATCCTATCGAGGTTGGTCATGACCCGGATTCGTCGGGATTCGTGGTTCATCCACATAGTGCCAAAGTCATTCCTATCTGATTAGTGCATCTATTTCCTCTTTGAGCTGCCAGCACTCCTCGGTATCATGCCCATGGTCATGATGATATCGGCAATACTTCCTCGGGTTTCTTACTCGAGCAGGGGTTATCATTTTTTTAGGTTGAGGTATATCTTCTCATTGCTCAATCTCCATCAGAATCTAAGCCCAGGGTGTGTTGAGAGGGGTGTGGTAATTGAACCTCCGAGGTGGAGTTCTAGATCGGCCTCGTGGCTTTGGAGATGTTGGTCGGCTACTCTAAGGTAGGGTGCACGATTAATGAAATCATGGATCCTCCCGATGGTGTTGCATCCGTCTATGATCTTTTTTCTTCTTCTATTTTTGGGACGGATCCGACCTACCATCTTGGCTACTCCCCTGCTGGTCCCAAGCCTTTTTGGCCTGAGCATACTTCTCCGCTCGTTCTAGCATCTCAGCAAAATTCTTCGGATTGTCCAAGTTGAGAGAGAACAAAAGGTCATTTTGAATAAGACCAGCCTTGAACACCATCATGGCCACAGATAGGTCTAAATTTCGAACCTCCAAGGTAGCTGCATTGAAGCGATTGATATACTCTCGAAGGGGCTCATTCTCCCATTGCCTGATTCTCACGAGGAAGTCAGAGTTACGACGTTGCCGATGATTGCTTATGAAGTGGGCAACAAACAAATAGCTCAACTAGTAGAAAAAATCTATGGAGCCGAATTTCAGATTCGAATATCAATGTCGAGCTGCCTTTCTCAAAGTTGAAGGAAAAGCTCGACATAGTATCGCACTGGTAGCTCCTTGTAGATGCATAAGAGTTCAGAAATTATCTAGATGATCTATGGGATCGGCCGTTCCATCATAAAGCTCCATCTGAGGGATCTTGAACCGATGTGGCAAGAATTTATCCATAATCTTCTGAGTGAATAGGGGATCGACATTAAACCCCAAATCCTCTCCTTGTTGCCTCAGCTCCCGCAACTCATTCAGCTGCCGTTGTATCTCTTTGAGCTTTTTCTCCATGTCATCCTCATGAGTGGTTCGGTGCTGAGGAGTCTCATGGCCCGGAGTGGAGCCTCTTCTGAAAATTGGTGTTGGCGAGCGTTCAGATCTTCGACAGGAAGGACCAGTAGGTCGGCTGTGATGATTGGCCTCCACCCTAGAGCTTCGAGGGCGTCGTTCCTTCGGTCTTATCTAGACTAGACCTGAATTTTTTTTCGATCGGACGATGCTCGTCGGCCTGCTGTATTTCTCTTACGACGGCTGATAATGTCTGCACCTGATGAAGCAAGGTGTCATGCTGTTCCTATGAGACCGCCGATGCCATTGGTGGGTTTTCCTAAATTGGTGGTGGAGATGTGTTAACCTATTGAGCATTGTAGGTCCTCCGACCACTAGAACGCTGAGACGCGTTTGATGTTTCCTTCGAATTCTCATGATATCCGGTGTCATGCTTTCTTCCCTCAAAATTAAACCTCGGAAACAACCGAGGGCCCTCCTTCTAGTGCCAACTATTGCTCTTGGATCTTCTGGCTTGAGGTCGGCCGACGAGGATGGAGGAGCTCGGCTACTGAGGAATATGAGGCCGAGGATGAACTTTCGCTGGAGCTTTGCCCGTTCACCTGCAATAAAGTCCCCACCAGAGTGTTCTTCGGTAAAGATCCTCCAACGCTCAAGTTAGGAGATTGAAAAATAATGAGAAAAAAAGCGTCGAATTGAATGGCATACCTGGAGAGTCTTGGAGCTCCTCTATTTATAGAGGAGGAGTTGAGTTGTATCCCTTTCGGACTCTAACGGCTTTCCGAGTTAGTCGCTCTGGATTGATTCAGAAAATTTCTTTCCTTCTTGGAAGATGTGATTGAGAAAGATTCTTCCTTTATCCGAGTTTTCCGATTCGGAGAGGACACAGTTTCAGTAGGAACGATTGTAGGTCGATCATTAACGAGCTATAAGTCTATTCATGTAGCTTGGTGATCGACCTGAATTCGATGAGGATGAGGTATGAATACCTACCTTGTTTTGCTAGGGGGCGATATTCAATAGGTCGGTCGGAATTGTAGTCGACTTACAGCTAATTATGGGCGAAATGTCGCATCATTCTACTCAGATAATCTATTGGGATAGATTGGTGGTCAATCCTAAATAGACCGAGACCACATCAGTCTCATTTCATAATAATATTTTTTTTATTATTTATCCTCTATTTTTATTTTAAAAAAGCCAAAATCTAAACTTAGGGGCCGGACCCGAGCAGAGGCTATGTCGGCCCAAACCGAAATACCGGATGGTGTAGCTCTACAAACACCATCGTGGACTTTTGCACGGAATGAAGTGGAAAATATATATATATATATATATTTTTCGGACACTGCTCTCCAGCCCTACGGTGTAGAAAATATTTTCCTGCTGGCTTCATACAACCCGAACCGTTGATGACGGTGCGATCATAGGATACCGCATGCTGCTCCCGCATGAGTATTGCCCCATCAGGACGGCCGATGGAACCGCAGAAGCCACGGAATACGTTAGCTTATCTGCGTTACCGTGAAGACCACAAACAACTAAAGTTCTTCTACGGTCCAGATCCCGTCGGATGTGTTGGATCCTTCGCTCCCAGTTTGAAACCCTTCAACACGTTGGACGGTCGGACCTCGGCGTCCCTCCGGCCAAACTGCCAGCCCCCGTCGCCATTTCCAATCCATAGGGATCGAGGGTTTTGTTTCCACTTCGAAGCTCATCCACGTTTTTTTCTTCCTACCGTTTCCCTGCGGAGGGACGAAGAGAGATGGCGGAGGAAGAGGCGAAGGTGGTGATCCGGGAATCGATCTTTTATCCCAAGCTTCGATCTTTCTCTCGAGGAGGAGTTTTTATGACTTGTGATCGGTAATATTCCAACTTGGGAAAATTATGATGTTTTTAGGTACCCAAATTTGAAGAATGTCGAGAAGCTGATACACAAAAGGGCATATGGGAAGCTAAACAAGCAGAGGATTCCTGTGTCGGATAACTCGATCATAGAAGAGGTTTGGGGCTTGAGAATGTTATGATTTCTTTGATATAAACGGATGTTAATTATCCAGTTTATAAATAATAATAATTATTATTATTATTATTATTTTTGGGCTGATGCTCGTGGATTGTGATGTGTTATATCGTTGGATTGCAGGAACCGGGGGAAGTACGGGATTCTCTGCACAGAGGATCTTGTTCATGAAATCATGACTGTGGGGCCGCACTTGAAGGAAGCAAACAACTTCTTATGTGAGAACTCCTCTGGTTAATTCACTACAAGAAATATCCCTCTTTTACAGCAATTTCATTATGGCGGTTCTAAATCACTGCTGTATTTGATGTAACATGCGGCGGTTCCAAAAAACCGCTGCAAGTACTTACACTTTAAACAGCATTTTCTATGGCAGTTTATTAACCGCTGCTTTTACCTTATGAGAAGCAGCGGTTCTAAGAAATTGTTGTATATAATCTGGTGCAATAGTAGCAGATTTTTGACTGCTGCCTTCTTTTATACAATTTGAAGCAGTTGATAGAAATGTTGCCTATATATTTGGTCAAGTGCAGCGGCCGCTAGCACCACTACGTTTAGTATTAAATATTATGCAATAATTATTATAACCGCTGCATTTAGTATTAAACATTATGCAGCAATGTATGCGAACCGCTGCCTATAATTTGTGCTATTGGCAGCAGTTTCTGTAATTGTTGCATTATGATTGGCTTTATGCAATGGTGTAGTAAGTTATTGCTGCAATTTTTTGATAATAGGCAGCGGTTTTGGAATAAATGCTGCACTTTGTAAATTTGTATATAATTTGATTTGAAATATCACATTAATAACATTACCAATTTTAACCAACACATGTTAATTAATTAATTATATATATTTGAACTAAGTGTTTTTTTTTTTTCTTGAACACATATTTGAGCTAATAAGTTGGTTCACTTGTTATGTGTAAGGGCTGACTCCTCCTCATGGTCTTATGTTCAAGCTTTGGCATGATATCCTGTCTGTTTATATACATCTTGTTGTACTAGTCATTTTTTACGATTTTTGTATAACTACATATAGTTAGTTAGGTAGTACTTATTAATTAAATTGGTACAACTTTGTAATTACTACATACTAATTAATTATGTAGCTAATTAACTACCTAGCTAGCTTGCTATACGTGTATATCCAGCTAATAAAAGTGTCAATTAATAAAGATCAAAATATATCTACGTTAATCTTGTTTGCCATTACATCAATTTGATATATGCAAGTTGTTTATATATATATATATATAGTTTCTTTGGTTTGAGTATGAGAGTAAACGTAATGGTAATGATAATTTTTAAGTTTAATTGGTTAAGGGGAATGGAATGGGACAGTGGAATCTCAAACAGCTGTTATTTGAAATCATTCAAACCTACACCCCTCTTAGGTTACATTAGTGAAAATTAAAGTTTCAAAATATATATAATTTTATTAAAAAATACATATAATAAAAATAAATTATTCAATTTGAGTAACAATATTAAGAATATGAGTAATCCATTTATAAAAAAGGGTGGGAATAAATTAATACGAGGGAAGCAGCACCAAAATTAAAAATAAGAAGAAAAACTAACAAGTTTCGCTCGCAGTACTTGGCAGACAAAAAAAAAAAAAAAAATCCAAACCCCAAATCCGGTTCCTAATTTTAGTTCTCTTCCTTAATGCCTAGACTCTTTCATCCTAACCCTAAACCTAGAGGTGACTACATCATCCGCGTCGGCCACTGAAGAAATTGCCGCCATCGACAAGTGGCTCAAGCGTCATCCCTTTGGACCCTAACTTCGCCATTTTCTGTCTGTGTCAGCTTCCATCACCTTCTCTTCAACCTCCTCTTCTCTGATACTGCGAAGTCGCCGCTTGCATCTTTTTCCACTTGAGCCTTAGGTAAGAGAAATAGTGAAATCTCGACTTTATGAGTTATCAGTGTTGTCTCTGTTAAGTGTCTTATCCATGTTGCTTTATTTTTGAAACAAGCACCCATGAACCTTATAATAATATTATAATATAATATTCTAATACGGTGTGTTGGTTGAAAACTTGAAATCGGTGCTAGCGTTAGATGTTCTTCATTTAAATCAACTATTTTAAAATGCATCTAGTTGCTGTCATATACTTCATGGACCAATATTAATATATTGAATAGAAGAGAGGCAAATCTGTCATATAATGTAAATGCAATCTAAAATAGTACTTGCCATTAGAATTAATGCATTAACTTGCGATGTATTGATTTTCTTTTAGCTGATCACTGACACTTTTTTTAATGTATATATTTGGGCCATTGACGTACTAAATATGCTGATGAAAATAGTGATAAGGCCTCTATATCTGGACTTAAAAAGCAGGGAAGGAGCACAGAAAGGAACAAAGGTATTAATCCTCCACTCAAGTTATTTGTACACTTTTTTTGTTTATTTATTACTAAATTTACTTCCATCGATCAAGTTCATTAATTGATTTATGTGGATGAATTATTGGTTAGTCTAGTTTAACAAATGTTAAAAAACGAGAAAGTTTGTTGGCTACTTTAGAAGTAGCTCTCACCCTATAATTTATTATATGAATAAATTTATCCATTTTGTTACTAGCATTGCTTGCATTAGTTGTTGGTATACTATGAATTATTTTTATAAGACATGCACTATTTCGTTTGTTTTGTAGTCATATAAAGTCATGGACACGAGTTGGATTTCATTGCCAACATATACCAATGAATACATGCATAGGCTTAACAAGTTCTTAGATTTTGTGTTTTCCAAATGTGCTTATGGTGAACAAATTATGTGCCCATGCAAAAAGTGCAAGAAAGCAAAATTTTGTGAAAGGGATGCAGTGAGGACACATTTGATTTGTGATGGATTTCATCAGAATTTTACTCCTGATTGGATTCGGCCTGTGGATGATGATGATGATACATCAGAAGATAGTGGAGGCCATATTCAAGGCCCTGAAAATGCTGATGTTCATGATCCTATCAACATGTACGATGATATGGAGGGATTATTGCATGACCGATTTAGATTGCGCAAAGGAATGGATGCAGACACGAAGAAATTCTTTGACTTGCTTAAAAAAAGTGAGGAACCTTTGTATCCAGGTTGTGAAGGGTTTTCTAAATTGTCTTTCACAATGCGAATGTATCTTGCAAAGTGCCTTCATGGGATAAGCGATGTTGGTTTTGACGCAATGCTTGCTCTACAAAGACAGATTTTGCCCAATGCAAATTTTCCAGAGTCTTTTAACAAAGCCAAAAAGATGATTAAGGACTTTGGTCTTGATCATAAAAAGATGGATGCTTGCCCAAATGATTGCATTTTATTTTGGAAGGAGTACAAAAATATAGAATCATGTCCTAAATGCGGCGCCTCTAGGTGGCAAGTTGATGAAAATGCCAATATTGGGCTAGAAGAGGTAGAAACACCAGGCTAAGAAAATTCCTGCAAAGATCTTGCGGCACTTTCCATTGATACCAATGAAGGCAAGAAATGGATATTGGATTCCATTAATGCTGCTTGGAGGGCTAACAAGACAAGGTTGAGGGCTGGTCTTTCCAAGTTAAAAACCTGGGCTGATAAACTAGCTCATTGCAAAGAAGAAAGGATTCCAGATGTAGAGATGGCAAGTGTACTTGATCGCTGGGAAAGCCCAGAAATGAAGGTGCAATTTTTTGATTTGTTTTGCAACGTATTTGGCATCATATTTAATATTTCATAAACTTTGTTGTTTTCTAAAAATATTTCTTGCTTTATAGAGAATGAGTCTGATGAATACAGAAAATCGTAAGAAGCAGAAAAACATGCATAGAGCTGGCCCTAAATCATTTGCTTTGTATCGCGAGGAAATAGTAAGTTTAAACGTTACTAATTAAATGATCTACGGATATCAAGATGTTCCCTACACCCTAGTCTTTAGGAATATGTATTCGAAATCTTTTTGATTCCAGATGAGGTCAAAAGGAAGCAGTGGAGATGTTTGCTGCAACTGGGACACCTAAGGAAGGGAAGTTGTTAGATGAAGATGCAAGATTAAAAATGGTTAGGTTGCTTCTGTTTACTTTTTTAAAGATTTCAATTTTTGCTAACTGATTATGGTTTGAAAATGTAGGACCAATTTCAGGAAATCATGACTCAAGCTCCAGGAGATGGTACCCTGAAATTATGGGAGTTGAGCATCCAGGACGTTTGCGTGGATTTGGAAGAGCAATTACTTCTAGAACCATATCCTCACAAACTGTTGGTGCTACGAGGGGTCGAGAAGAGGTCGGAAATTTGAAGAATAGAGTTGATGATTTGCAACCAACCGTTGAGAAACAGAACCGAACTATTGAAAAGCAAAGCCAAACCATTGAGCATTTGGTGATGCTCTTAATACAAAGTAATCCAAATTTGGAGATTCCTGAGGGTATTCTTGATCGATCTCCTGGTGATGCTACAAGTGCTCCAAATTTAACACCTCAAGGTCATGTATCTTTAGCAAATGGAAACTCTTCAAATGCAGGTATTATGCCTCTTGTTCAATGTTTAATTATTTTATTTGTAATAGATAATTTCTTAAAAAAAGGCAACTAAAGTTTTATTAGGTTCTGAGTTATAGTAGGAAGCTTGAAAGAGGGTTTTTAGTATGAAAGTTAAAGATTCTCAAGTGAACTTGTGTGTATATATGGCAAAAATGGGTGAGAGTGCTTTGTGAGGAATAATTATTAAATCTGCAAAAATGTGTTTTTTTGGCTCTACTCTGTATTGGATCTGTTACCTTCTTCTTATTGTTTTATTAATTGATTGCTTGAAGTTGCCAATTATATATTTACTAATTACTAACTAGCACAAACTAACTTACCCTTTTTGGTCTTGAAATGTCGGTTTGCTATTGATATTTTTCTTTAAATTTACTATTGCTTCAGTGATGTACAAAGTTCTAATTTACTTCTGTTTACTTATTGTTGCCAATTCTTGCAACAAATAATTAATTAGATAATTAACATTCAAGTCTTATTTTTATTTTTATTGCAGGAAATGGTTTGATGGACACTTGCACTCCTGATGCATGATAGTTTCTGGTGCTTGATAATTTGTGGAAAGAATATTTGGCAGGAAGTTAACATTTTAGATGTCAAATTCACTATCATAGAAACTTATGGTTTATGAAAGAACATTTGAATGAAATGATGAATTTGAGATGTTGGATTCAATTTTTGGATCATTTTGGAGAAATTCTGCTCCTGTCAAAGTCCAGTTCGATGCTCAGCTTAATGCAATCGGTAGCCGTGGAAGAGCTTCAATATTCGTCTTAGCCGAACTCTTTCAGCCTGTCTAGCTCCTCAGTGGTCGAGTTCTTTTCGAACTCTCCGATCTTAGTCGAATTCCTTCAGTCTACTGAGCTCCTCAATGGTCGAACTTCTGTCAAACTTTTCAACGGTTGAATTTTAGTCGAACTTTTTCAGCCGATCAGATTCCTCAACAGTCGAGCTCCTTCCGAACTCCTCAACGATCGAGCCTCAGTCGAACTTCTTCAGTCGGACGGACTCCTTAGTGATCGAGCTCCTTCTGAACTCCTCAGCGATCGAGTCTTAGCCGCATTCTTTCAGCCAGATGCCTACGAGAGTCGCACTCCCTCCGCATTCCTCCGATCGAACTCCTACAGAAGATGAACTCCTTTGGAGCTTTTTCTTTGATCGAATTCCTCCAGAAGTCCGAATTTCTCTGAAATCGATACATGCCAAAGTCCACCAATCAATGCCTGCTTTTTCAGAGCCGTAGCTATTAAATCTAGATGAACTGTCGCCATCAGTCTGCCATAGGCGACGCGATCGGACGACATGGCTATCACTACTAGCGACATCACTCTCTCCGTAATCAGTCCCATGCGGCCCATGATCCGTCAGTATGGCTATCACTATCCGTCTGACGATGCCTTTCTCTCCGTAACGAACTCCATGTGGCCTCGAGCGGTCCACGATCGGATGGTATGGTCATCACCATCAATCCGCTATAAGCTTCGCCTATAAAAAGGGATCCTTCAGATATGCTTTCTAGAAGCTCTCATTTTCTTCTCTAAATTCTACGGAACTCATTCCTGAGCACTTCATTTTTGTTGATCAAAAGAGCTGATTTGATCGTCGGAGAATTCTATCGGAGCCACCACCATCGACTCCAGGCAGAATTTTATTTTGCAGGTCATCGGTGGCGATCTCGTCCTCCCCCATTTCAGCTCCATCCGACGTCAACTAGATTCTGCATCAACAGATTTGGCGCTAGAGGAAGAGCCCTCTGTTCTTGAGGCTCCCAGTTCTTAAAGGAGTATTCAGCGATGATCTCTCTCCAGAGATCTTCCTCCTTCCTCTTCAGAGTTTTTTTTCGAGAGAAAATGCCTTCCAAGAGAGCTTCGATCCGACGATCGGTGACTTCCGCGGTTCGATCCCATCCAGATCCATCTGCTCCTGATTCAGCTCCGACAACTTAGGTTCCATCTATACCTACGGTAGATGTGGAGTAGTTCAACCTGCTTTTCCAGCAGGTTCGTGGCCTCATGGAGGCGGTGCAGGCCATGCGGCGGCCCTCGGTGGTGACTCCATCGAAAAATCCACCATCGGGATGTCGGAAATCGGCCTTAAGGAAGAGTACTTGGGCTGGCATGAGCAAAGTCGTCCTTCGACCTCGGCTGTAGGAGATACCCATTAGGAACAGGAGGAGAACCTCGTCTTAACACGAGCAAAGTCGAAGACCTCGTTCATTTTAGACGAGATGGAAAGAGAGGTCCTGACAACGGCTCTTATGTGCCCCCACAATCCGTTAGAAATAGGAGGAGAACCTCGTCCTAACGTGAGCAAAGTCGAAGGCCTCGTTCATTTAGAACGGAATGGAAGGAGAGGCCCTGACAACGATTCTTATGTGCCCCCACAGTCTGTTAAGAACAGGAGGAGAACCTCATCCTAACGTGAATAAAGTCGAAGACCTCATTCATTTTAGAACGGGATGGAAGGAGAGGTCCTGACAACGGTCCTTATGTACCTCCACAGTCCGTTAGAAATAGGAGAAACCTCGTCCTAATGTGAGCAAAAATCGAAGGCCTCGTTCATTTTAGAATGGGATGGGGGAGAGGTCCTGACAATGGCCCTTATGTGCTTCCACGGTCCATTAGGAATAAAGAGGAGAACATCGTCCTAATGTGAGCAAAGTCAAAGGCCTCGTTCATTTTAGACGAGATGGGGGGAGAGGCTCAGACAACGATTCTTATGTGCCCCCACAGTTTTGTTAGAAACAGGAGGAGAAACCTCATCCTAATGCGAGCAAAGTCGAGGGCCTCGTTCATTTAGAATGGGATGGAGGGAGAGGCCCTGACAATGGTCCTTATGTGCCCCCACAGTCCGTTAGAAATAGGAGGAGAATCTTGTCCTAACGTGAGCAAAGTCGAATGCCTCGTTCATTTAGAACGGGATGGAGGAAGAGGCTCTGACAACGATCCTTATGTGCCTCCACACTTAGTTAGGAACAAGAGGAAAATCTCATTCTAACACGAGCAAAGTCGAAGGCCTCGTTCATTTAGAATGGAATGGGAGGAGAAGCCCTGACAACGGCCCTTATGTGCCTCCACAGCCCATTAGGAACAGGAGGAAAACCTCGTCCTAACGTGAGCAAAGTCGAAGAGCGGGCCTCAAAGTCTACGCCAACCTCAATCGGAGATAAGATCTCTTCCGAGTGACCGTGTCAACCTTGGCTAGAGATAAGATCTCTCCCGAGCGACCGTGATCGAAATCAACCTCGGCTAGAGATAAGATCTCTTTCGAACAACCATGACAACCTCGGCTAGAGATAAGATCTCTTCCGAATGACTACACAATCTCGACTAGAGATAAGATCTCTCCCTGAGCGCCGAGTCAACCTCGGCTAGAGATAAGATCTCTCTCGAGCATCCGTGACAACCTCAGCTAGAGATAAAATCTCTTTCGAGCAACGAGTCAACCTCGGCTAGAGATAAGATCTCTCCCGAGCGACCGCACAACCTCGGCTAGAGATAAGATCTCTCCCGAGCGACCGTGACAACCTCAACTAGAGATAAGATCTCTTCCGAGCGACCGTGACAACCTCGGCCTAGAGATAAGATCTCTCCGAGCGACCATGACAACCTCGGCCTAGAGATAAGATCTCTCCCGAGCGATCGCAATCAACCTCGGCTAGAGATAAGATCTCTCCCGAGCGCCGAGTCAATCTCGGCCTAGAGATAAGATCTCTCCCGAGCGACCGCGTCAACCTCGGCTAGAGATAAGATCTCTCCCGAGCGACCAACAATCTCGGCCAGAGATAAGATCTCTCCGAGCGTTCGACAACCTTCGGCCTAGAGATAAGATCTCTCCCGAGTGACCGTGAAACCTCGGCTAGAGATAAGATCTCTCCCGAGCACCGAGTCAACCTCGGCTAGAGATAAGATCTCTCCCAAGCGACCGTGACAATCTCGACTAGAGATAAAATCTCTTTCGAGTGTCTGCGTCAACCTCGGCTAGAGATAAAATCTCTTCTGAGCGATCGCGATAACCTCGACTAGAGATAAGATCTCTTTCGAGCGACTGAGCCAACCTCGACTGGAGATAAGATCTCTTCCGAGCGATCGTGTCAACCTCAGTTGGAGATGAGATCTCCTCCGAGCTTCAACTTCAACTTTGGTAGGAGATAAGATCTCCTCCGAGCTTCAACCTCAGCTGCAGGAGATGAGATCTCCCTCGAGTTAACCTCGACTGTAGGAGGAGACGAGATCTACTTCAACTTCGGCTGGAGATGAGATCTCTCCCGAGCTTCAACTTCAACATCAACTTTGGCTGGAGATGAGATCTCTCTCGAGCTTCAACATGAACCGACATAAAGCCCAGAAGAGGACTTTGATAGTCGCCTTTTCTGCACTCTCTTCTTTCGAGTTTCGAACTTGAAAGTGGGGGGGACTATTGTTGGAGATAAATCTCGCTCCTATCAAAGTCCAATCTGACGCTCAGCTTAATGCAACCGATAGCCATGGAAGAACTTCAGCGTCCATCTTAGTCGAACTCCTTCAACCTGCCTAGCTCCTCAACAGTCGAGCTCCTTCCGAACTCTCCAGCCTTAGCTGAACTCCTTCAGCCTACCGAGTTCCTCAGCGGTCGAGCTCCTGCCAAACTTTCTAACGGTTGAGTCTTAGCCGAACTCCTTCAGTCGGTCGGACTCCTCAGCGGTCGAGCTCCTTCCAAACTCCTCAGCGATCGAGTCTCAGTCGAACTTCTTCAGTCGATCGGACTACTCAGCGATTGAGCTTCTTCCAAACTCCCCAACAATCGAGCCTTAGCCGCACTCCTCCAGCCAGATGCCTATGAGAGTCGAACTTCCTCCACACTCCTCCGATCGAACTTCTTCAGAACTTCTTCTTCGATCGAACTCCTTCAGAAGTCTGAACTCCTCTGAAATTGATACATGCCAAAGTCCACCAATCAATGCCTGCTTTCTTAGAGCCACGACTATTAAATCTGGACGAACTATCGCCATCAATCTATCACAGACGACGCGATCGGACGACATGGCCACCACTACTGGCGACATCACCCTCTCCATAACCAGCCCCATACGGCCCATGATCCATCAGTATGACTATCACTATCTGCCTGACGATGCCTTCCTCTCCGTACCGAACTCCATGCGGCTCCGAGTGGCCCACGATCGGATGGTATGGCCATCACCATCAATCCACTACAAGCTCCGCCTATAAAAAGGGATCCTCCATATATGCTTTCTAGAAGCTCTCCTCTCCTCCTCTAAACTTTGCGGAACTCATTCTTGAGCACTCCATTTCTATTAGCCAGAAGAGCTGACTTGATCGTCGGAAGATCCTGCCAAAGCCACCACCACCAACTTCGGATAGGACTTTATTTTATAGATCACCAATGGCGACCTCGTCCTCCTCCACTCTAGCTTAATCCGACGTCAACCAGATTCCATACCAACAAATACTATGAAGGATGATATTTTATTACTATGATACATTTTCATTATGTAATGTGTGAATGTTTGTGTTGCAATGCTTTAGAAAGAATGTTTATATTGTATTTGCAATGCTAGAAAGAAAAGAGGAACAACTTGAACATGTTTGGTATATGAGCCTAATGCATTAAAATCATTACAACAATATTAATAGGAGAGCCACTACTATAAGATCAAAACCCTCTGCCCATGTATAAGCAAAAATCATTGCCATAAGATAGAAAACCGTTGCGAATGCATCACGACAAACTATTGTAATAAAGTAGAAAACCGTTGCACATGAATAAAAAAATTGCTGCTAGAAAGTAGAACAATCGCTGAATATAGAAATTGCTACTTTAACCAAAGTTCTGTTGTCATATATCATCCATTGCCACATGTAAAAACCATTGCAAAAAATTCGATGCAGTGGTTTTGTAACTGCTGTTTAAATAAATCAAATGCAATATCGCTACAAAAAAAACTTTATGCATCGATTTACACTGCTGCATTTAACAATATAACTACTGCTTTTGAGTTGAAAAAAAGCTACTACCTTTCTAACCTTAATAGGCAACGGCCTCTAGAATCATTACCAAAATCGCTGCTAATAAGTGAACCATTGTATGAACCACTGCTACAAATAAGCAAATGCAACGATAGCAAATACAACGATTGTAAAATCATTGCAGTTTGACCTTCATAAGTAGTGGTTTTGATCCGCTACAAAAAGGGGATGTTAGTGTGGAATCTGGTTGACGTCGGAATTGATTGGAGTTGGAGAAGCCAAGGTCGCCGTCAAAACCTACAAAAAAAGTCCAAATCGGAGGAGGGGTGGCTCCGACAGAATTCTTCAACGGTCAAGTCAGTCCTTTCGACCAACAAAAATGGAATGCTCAGTAGAAAAAATAGCAGAGTGTCAAGAAGAAGAAAAGAGCTTCTGAAGAAAGCATATCTGGAGGGTCTCTTATATAGATGAAGTCTGTAGCAGACTGGTAGCAATAACAGTAACCGCCTGATAGTGGACCATTCGGGATCACGTAAAATTTATTACAAAGGATAGTATCCATTGTCATGACGTACCAGTCCGTTGGGACTTGATAATTGAAGTTCAAAGGAGGTAGGCGCTGGCGGTGAAGAACTTTGAGTTTTATCAATCCCAAAGGAGTTCGAACTCTTTCAAGGTCATATATGTGTAAGTAGGTTCATGCTGTACAGATAGCTGAATTTGTGTAGATGTGGAGGCCTTTCTAGGCGATTGCAGTGAGTTCGATCGGAAGGGGTTTGAAAGTCCTATGACTAAAGAAATTCTGAAGAAAGTCTGCTGGAGGAATTCAAAAATAGTTCTGCTGGAAGGAGAAGTCCGGCTAAAGAAGCAGAAATCTAGAAATAATTCTATTAGAGAAATTTGGAAGGAGATCTGCTGGATGAGCAAATATATAACGATGAGTCCCCTCTGAGTTAATGTAAGAAGTTTGGATGGACGGGAGTTGGTGGAAAGAAAATCAACTGGTGTCCGAAAAGAGTTCGACTGAAAGAAGGTCAACCGAAGGGGGGTTTGTCTAACGTCCAGAAGGAGATTAACTGGAAGGATGTCGGCTGAAAGAATTTTGCCTGAAAGGAGCAGAAGGGGATCTGCTCGAAGAGAACTTGGTTATTTATTTCTTTAAAGCTCGGCTGCTTTCGAGGCCGTTTGGAGGCTGATGTGAAGGAGACGAGGTCCTTTAGCCTGCGTATTCAGAGTTCTTGATGTAGGAATCTTGAGGTCTGCCACCCTTAGTATATTGTAAGAGTTCGTCTGGAGAGGAGTTCTGTTAATCTGACATTGATTCAATATCAAATAGCTTGGATGATTTTTTGTTAGAAAAAGATTCAAAGAGCGATAAAGTCGGCCAAACTAAGCCATAATTAGACCTGTTACTCAGCTACCTGGGAGTTGTTATCACTATTCAAGTTTGTCTGAGCGAAATCTATAATGTCCTATAGGTTCTGGGAATATCCGAAGGAGCTAAGAATCTGAATGAAAAAGATCGGCCGATAGATTTAGATTGAAGGTCTGCAGTCTCGATGCCTGAGCGTAAACTTTTCACTGGCCGGAGTTCAACATGGCTGTCTCTATCGGATGGAATCCTATTGGTCAGATATCCTGATGAACTTCGACAGTAAAGGGTTCACACCCAACACAAGTTCCCCCACTCTCGAATTCGAAATTTGAATGAAGGAAGTAAAAAAATATAAGTATCGAAATTCTCTTTTTTTTTACTTTTTATGCCAATAGAACAGCTGATCCCGACTCTTTCCATGTGGGCACTGAAACTTCTTAAATACGAGATGATCCGAAAAGATAAATTCTTAAAATTTTTATCGAAGCACTGCTCAAGGTATGATGCAATAAAGATTTTGCCCATTGCCAATCTGCCGCTATGATGAGTGGGACATGCATCAACCCGAGGTTGATCAGCGGAGATCTACAATCACAATCAACTCAGATCCTAGTGGCTATTTAAGCTCTCCTTCTTCCATAGAAGCTTCATTTCGTCCAGATCTCCTTTTCCTTCCTTCTGGCTTCCTTCTCTCTTCTTGCTCTAGGGCACCGGCATCTTCTGCCGACTCCTTCAATTCTTGGGGTTCTCTTCTTCGTTTTCCATCGAGCTTGCCATCTTTTCATTCTTTCCAATCGATTTAAATCAATTTCTAAACCCTTCTCTTTGATTATCTATCTTTTGACGTCTTTACCTATTTTGTTTCTTCAAGAAAGTCTCAGATTTTATTTTTTTTGATTTTTTTGAGATTTTCTCTACTTTAGTTTGATCCTCATGTCCTTTGAAGAGTCTTGGTCGATCGATTCTAGAAGTTTGGCTGATTTATCTTTAATGAACCTTCCTCATAAGGATCCTGAGCTCGTAGAAGTACCTCGGCCATCCTTCGTTTCTGATACCATTTCATGTAAACTTCGGTCTGAAGATCTTTCATTGATTAGGATCCAGTTCGAAATTTCTTTCGATTATGAACTTGAACTCCCTAGCCTTAGCGATCAAGTTAGCTCTCCTCCTCCCGACCGAACTTGCTTGTACATTGAAATCCTTCAGATGAGACTTCGACTACCGATACCTTCTTTTGTAACCAACTTGTTCAAGTTTTTAAACATTTTCTTCACCGCCATGGCACCAAACTCTTATAGATTTATCATAGAATTTCTCTCCTTATGCATTATGGCCGACATTCGACCTTCCATCTTTCTATTTTATAATTTTTTCACTTTCAAATGTCATCCGACCGCCAAAGACTGATGGTACGTGTCTCTCCAGTTCGACAAATAGGGGTTGCTCAAGGGTGCCCCTTCTTCCATTCATAACTAGAAAGAGAAATTTTTTTTTTGTTTCCTATCCTTTCCTAGAACTAGGACTTTCTTCTTAGGAAAAAATAAGGAACTCAATCCGTCGAGCTCCTGAACTTGAGAAAGAGGATCGAGATTCGACCGACAAGCTAAAGAACTTTCGAGCTCCTCTAATCTCTAAGCTCCTAGAGGACCAGACCTTATTCAACTTCGGTCTAAGCCCTTTCAATCCGACAGGTAGTCCTTTGCAGCCTGCCAATTATGTATGATCTCCTTTCCTTTTCTAACTTTGATTTTTTCTTCTGCAGAGATGACTTCTGAGGAGCAGAACCATCTGGCCAAGGGGATCAAGTCCCTCAAGAGGAAGGATAGCTCCGCAGGAGAAACATCCAAAAAGGCTCACATTGATGAGTCAATCTTGACCATGTCGATCCAGGCAACGCCCATCCCTAAGTCCAACACAGCCGCACCAACTCCGATCTCATCCTGAGAGGATGCCACCACCATGCTTCCTAAGTAGCATGAGATCATTGAGAAGAAGAAGAAGAAAAAAGATGCCGTCAGAAAAAAATGAGGAGGGCGGTTGAAAATTTGAGTGGTGAAGGCTCCAATCATGAGTGAGCTTTCTTGGACGATCGGAAGGTCATCCAATCTCTGATGAAGGGCAACATTCTCCCGCACATTATCGAGAAAATGATTGGGATGGAGGATGCTGAGAGATTTGATGAGTTTTTTGTCGCCTATCTCGAGGTAACCCATTTTTCTGAACTTGTTTTAATGAAGGGTATGCTTTTAAAGTTCTGACTTATTTTTTTTCTGTCTTGTAGCTGGGGCATTACTTGTTTGTCCACTCGAAGGCTGTCGATCTTTGTCAAATCGAGACTTCTAAAGCCCTGTAGGAGGCTTAGACGAAGGTTGAGAAGGTTCGGATCGAGGTCGACCATTTGAAGATGACCTCGAAAATTCAAACTATAGAAGTTGAGCACCTTTGGGAGGTGTCGCGGAGAGAGGAAGAAGCTTTTGCAGGGCTGAGGGCAGCTCTGGCCCTCTCCGAAGACAAAAGAAAGAAGGCTGAAGAGGAGTTCGGCATCGAAAGGGAGAGGACTGTCGAAGCCTTCAAGTCCTTCAAAGTGATGAAGGACATTAAGATTGCGTTCACCCAGGAAGTCTTCTTGGAGGGGTTCGAGACCTGCATGAGGAGGGTCATGAAAAGTTTTTCTGAAGTAGACCTCAATCTTCTGACAGATGAACCCAATGAGGGAGCCGGTCCCTCCAACGCTGGTGCCGCTTCTCCTATCACTGAACCTGCCCTGGCGGCTCCCAAACTTGTAGCTGAAGCTTCCGAATCTATTCCTGAGCCCGACACTGCAAAGAATGTACCGACCTCACCTATCTCTGCACCGATCAAGGTCTAAAACTTTTTATAAATTTATACTTTTCTTCTTTTTTTCTTTTGATGTATACCGAACATTTTGAGGAATGAAAATGAACTTTTTTTCTTTATACTCGTGTCATGTTGGATGTTGTTCAGAACCCCTCTAGTGATCGTAGTTAAGATCCATCATCTCCAACTAACGCTGAGCTATTATCCCAAGGTATCCCTCTAAAGCCCATAGTCAAAAATTTAAAGAGAAGATTCATCACCTAAAGAAAAAATTGAAGAAGACAGAAGATGAACTTCGAAGATCCAGAAAGAATGCTTTAGAGGCGACGATTAAGGTCACCCATCTCCGAAAGTTACACATGAAAGATTCTATGAGCTTCAGCATTTAGAAGGGCAACTTTGAGAAAAAGATCGTCGAGCTCAAGAAAAATGTCAGCGATAAATCTTGGGCACCAATGGTGAAGATCAGCTTTCTCAAAGCCGATCTCAAGGCAGCGAAAGAGAAGATCCATCTATTGGAGGGGAGCTCACCGTAGTCTTCCGACAAGGCTTGGTATGAGTGGGATTGGTTGAAGAGGTTCTCCATGCTCTAAAAGCAATTGCATGATGCCAAGCTCACTTATGATACCTATCGATTGGGTTGGAGTGAGAGGATATCCTAGCTTGAGCAAAGGCTTCGCACTGCTAATATCGAGGTAACCCGACACCAAAAATAACTCGATGACAGTCATCAATCCAGCACGAGTGGGGGATCAAAGCAGGTTGCCTTCCTAACAAGGACTCTATATGAGCTTTCAGAAGCAGTGGAGAGGAAGAAGGCCGAGGTTCAACGACTGAGGATCCAGCTGTCGTACGAGCAGCAAGCCATCAGGGATGCGGAGGTCGAGTCTGAAGTCTTGAGAAAGCAGCGGCGAGAGCTTGAAAGCAAATTCCAACACGCCAATAGGATGTTCATAAATGGTCTATATAAGAAAAAGGAGCTTGAGGAGGAAATTCTTAGGCTGAAACAGTCTCTTGTAATGGCGGAGGTTGATAGTCTAAAGTTTGAGGGTTTCGAGCCTTCTTAGGACTTTGTTATTTTTTTTCTTTTTTATACATGATCTCGTGGACCTTCACTTTGTAATGAACTTCGATTTTAATGAAGAAATATTTTCTTCGATCATCTTTTTGCTTTGTTTGATTTCAGTGCCTATTGATTTTCTCATTTCTCTCTTTTGCTTTAACTTTCGTTGAAAAGATTGTCGAAAAAATAGTTTTTCTCCTATGTTTTTATAACCAAAGATTTTTTGCCTATGCTGGGATGAGTTTATCCTTTCATGTTCGATTTCATTGATTTTCCTTCATTTTTTTGGCAAGACGAGGTCCTTCCTCCTGCCTTAGGTAATCGAAGGTCTTTGTTTATGCCAGGACGAAGTTCTCCTCCTATTTTCGATGAGGTTGGTTTTTACTTCTGTTAAGATAAGGCCTTCCTCTTGTTCTCGTTCTAGCCATTGAAAGGTTCACTCCTCCTATCTTAAGTAACCGGAGGTCTTCGTCTTATTCATATTAGGTCGAGGTTCTCCTCCTATTCCTATCATGGCAGTAGGGGCATAGTTGGGCCGTTGACAGAGCCTCTCTCCTCATCTCATCTTAGGTTAATGAGGTCTTCGCTTTGCTCACGTTAGGATGAGATTTTTTTTCTGTTCCTAATAGAACTATAGGAGCACATAAGGGTCATTGAAGGGCCTCTCCCCTTATCTCATCTTAAGTTAATGAGGTCTTCGCTTTGCTTAAGTTAGGATGAGGTTCTCCTTTTTTTCCTAATAGAGCTGTAGGGGCACATAAGAGCCATTGAAAGGGCCTCTTTCCTCATCTCGTCTTAAACTAACGAGGCCTTCAGCTTGCTCAAGTTGGGATGAGATTCTCCCTCTATTTCTAACAGAACTGTAGGGGCACGTAAGAACTATTGAAAGAGCCTCTTTCCTCATCTCATCTTAGACTAACGAGACCTTCAGCTTGCTCAAGTTAGGACAAGGTTCTGCTCCTATTTCTAACAGGGCCACTTTTGATTATTTTGGAGAGTTATTTTCTATCATCACATAATTTTTATAATAAAAAATAATAATATTGAAATAGAGAAGTTTTATTGAAGATAAATTACTGATAATATATTCTTAGATTTTCTGAATTCTAAGACCGCGGGAGTGTTGTTCCTCCAAGCTTCTTCAAGCGATAAGTTTCGAAACGGACGATCTTCTCTATTTCATATGGGCCTTTTCAATTTGGAATGAGCTTTTCTTGATTCTGAGGTTGTAAAATAGCTGCTCATCGAAGTACTAAGTCCCCCACTTAGAATATTTTGCCTTTGACTTTAGAATTATAGTAATGAACCACTTTTTGCTTATAGGCTGCCATTCAAACTTGAGCTTTTTTCCTCCAATAAGTCAAGGTTAGTCTTAAGGTCCTGTGAGTTATGCCGCTCATTGAATGTCACGACTCATGCTGACGAAAGTTTGAGTTTTATTGGGATGACCGCTTCTGTTCCAAAAGCTAAGATAAATGGAATCTTCCTAGTTAGCAATTTTTGGATAGTTCGGTATGTCTAGAGCACATGATAGAGTTCATCCATCCAAGTTCTCTTTGCTCTTTCAAGCCTTGCTTTGATACCTTATAATAGGATTCTGTTTGTTACTTCGACTTCATCGTTTGCCTGTGGATGGACTACTGATATAAAATGATGGAAGATATTTAAATCATCATAGAATTCGACAAAACTTGCTCTGGCAAACTACCATCCATTATCTGTTATGAGGGTTCGAGGTAAGCCAAATCTATAAATGATCGACTTTCAGACGAAGTCCTACACTTTTGCTTTAGTGATTTTTGCTAGAGGTTTAGCCTCGACCCACTTTGTGAAATAATCTATTGCCATCAAGAAGAACTTGTGCTATCCCGATGCCATGGAAAAAGGTTCGAGTATGTCCATCCCCCATTAAGCAAACGACCATGGGATGCTCAGGGGTGTAAATTCAGAAGCTGACTACATTTGAATGTTTGTATTTTTCTAATAGCGGTCACATTTCTTGACATACTTTATAGAATCATGGTACAAGATCAGTCAATAGTAATCCTATCGAAGTAGTCTATGTGATAAGAATCTGAGCCCCATATGACTTCCATAGATTCCTTCATGCACTTTTCATAATGCAAAGTCAGCTTATGAAGGTCTGAGACATCTCGAAAGTGGTAAGAAATATGATTTTTTATACAGCTTGTCTTCATATAGAACATATCGGAAGGCTTGATTTCTGAGTTTTTGAGCTTCTTTTAGATCATGAGGAAGAGCTCCATCTTTGAGATAAACAATCAATGAGTCAATCCAACATGGCTCATGGTCGATCTGCATTACAGACTGTTATTCTTTCAGACTCGAACATTTCAGGACTTCAAAGAAGACCTCCTTGGGTAGCTCAATCGGAGCCAATGTTGCCAACTTTGAAAGAGATCGGCCGTAATATTTTTCGCTCTTGGGATCTGCTTGATGTTAAAACTATTGAAGATCGGAGTCAAGCTCATCACTTTCTTGAGATATTTTATCACGCTTTCTTTTCGAGCCTCATAATCGTCATTAACTTATTCGACCATCAATTAAAAATCACTGTAGACTTGGAGTCGATCTACTTCCAATTCTTCGACGATCCTTAATCCTGTAATCAAAGCTTCATATTTGATCCTATTATTAATCGTAGAAAATTCAAAGCGTAGTGCATATTTAGCGACGACTCCTTCTCAGCTAACCAAGATCAGCCTCGTGCCTGCACCAGAAGCATTAGACGAGCCATATATATAGGGCCCAAAAATCTTCAGGAAGGTCGGCTCTTTCTTCAGAGGAACTCGATTGTAATCAGAGAACATCGACTTCATTTTGTTCAGGCTCGGCTTCATCCAAAATGGTGCATTCAACTATAAAATCTACTAAAATTTGAATTTTGATCGATGGTCGAGGTTGGTAGTTGATGTCGAACTCGGTGAACTTTATTGCTCATTTTGCTATTCTTTCAGAGGCATCCATTCGATGAAGAACTGCTTTGATTGGTTGATCAGTAAGAAGGATTATGGTGTACTCTTGAAAGTAAGGTCGAAGTTTCTGGACTGCAATCAGTAGGGCAAAAGTTAGTTGTTCTAACTTAGTATACCTGATCTCGGCATCCCTCAAGATTTGACTTATGTAGTAGATCGGCCTCTATACTTTCATCTCTTCTTTGACTAAAACTGCCACAAGGATCGCTAGGAAGACTGCCAGGTACAAAAATAATTCCTCTCTAAATTCAGACTTTGCTAATAGAAAAGATGAACACAGATAGTCCTTGAGCTCTTTAAAGACTTGTTGATATTCAGTTGTCCAGCAGAAGTTCTTCAACTGTTTTAGGATTTGAAAGAAGGGCATGCATCGCTCGACCGACCTCGAAATAAAGTGGTTCAGGACTACCATCTTTTCGATCAGGTGCTGAACTTTTTTGATTGATTTTGGAGAAGTCATCTCTTGAATGATTCGAATCTTCTCCGAATTTGCTTCAATTTCGCACCTCGACACCATAAATCTCAAAAACTTTTTTGAAGTCATGCCGAAAGCATACTTGGTTAGGTTCAGCTTCATCTTATACCTCCTAAAGGCGCTGAAGGTCTCTTCAAGGTCGACAATATGATTTATTGAAGCTTGGCTCTTGATAAGCATGTCATCTACATATACCTCCATATTGCGGCTGATCTGCTTCTTGAAGATTTTATTGACCAGACGTTGGTATGTTGCTCCAGCATTTTTGAGTCTAAAAGGTATAATCTTGTAACAGTAAAGATCACGATCAGTAATAAAGATAGTTTTCTCCTCATCTTCTGGTGCCATCCAGATTTGGTTATAGCCAAAAAAGGCATCCACGAAAATAAGGAGCTCGTGTCCCAAGGTCGCATCCATCAGCTGATCAATCCTAGGCATGGGGTAGCTATCTTTTAGATAGTTTTTGTTCAGCTTTTTGAAGTCTATGTACTTCTCCACTTGCCGTTTGCCTTCTTGACGAGCACGATATTAGAGATCCAATTTGGATAGTTGACTTCTCGGATGAATCCAACCTTGAGAAGCTTGTCAACTTTCTCTGCAATTACTTTCTGTCTCTCTGAGGTATGGCTGCGCATCTTCTCTTTTACTGGCTGATGTTTGGGATCAATGGTCAGATGATGTTCCATGACTTCAGCATCTATTTCG
Organism: Cocos nucifera; assembly: GCA_006176705.1. NCBI lineage: Eukaryota > Viridiplantae > Streptophyta > Magnoliopsida > Arecales > Arecaceae > Cocos > Cocos nucifera. The sequence continues at coordinate 2,331,952 of QRFJ01000083.1, forward strand.
GGCATATCGTTGGGGACCCAAGCAAAAATATCTGCATTTTTTCGTAGAAATTCGATAAGCTACTCTCGTATCTCTTTCACTAAGTTGGAGCCGATCTATACCTTGTGCTCTGCATTTTCGTCAATCAGTGGGATGAAAATAAGATCTTCCATGGGCTCACCTCGCTCTTCAGTTAGATCGTCGCGGACATCCAACCCATCAATCGAACAAGGATCTGACTGCTCACCCCTCTGCAAGATGATTGAATAGCAATATCTTATCAGAGCTTGATCTTCTCTGACTTCTTCGATCCCATAATTTATTGAAAACTTAATTTTCAAATAGTAGGTCGACACCACTGTCCAAAATGCATTTAGACTAGATCGGTCAAGAATTATGTTGTAAGCCGATGGAGCTTTTACTATCAGAAAGTCCACCTATGCCTTGAACTGTCTCGAATATTGTCCTACAGCCACAACCAAAGTTATTATACCTTTAACTGGTACTGCATCATCAGTGAAGCCTACCAATGGAAAGTTCATTGGTCCAAGCCAGCTATTAGGTATAGATATTTTGGAGAAAGCATCATAAAATAAAACATCGATCGAACTTTCATTATCAATAAGGACGTGGCGTACATCATAGTCTATAATATTTAAAGCAATTACAACTGCATCGTTATGTAGAAATTGAACTTCATGTGTATCAGCTTTAGTGAAAGTTAGGGACTCCTCAGTTCTCCATCTCTTTGTCGATCCCCCAGCTTCGCTGGCCTCCTCTTGTCGAAGTCCTCCAGAGATGGTGTTGATGATGTCGAAAGGAGGTCGATCTCCTTATTGTTCCTTTCTTCTCGATGATTCAGGTTGTGGTAGTGCCCTTGGCTGATCCTCTCTTCCCTCAGATCGATGCTATAGAAATCGGCCAAGCCGACTTCGCCTGATGAGCTCCTCGATCTCATCTTGGAGTTGAATGCACTCTTCGATATCATGACCGTGGTCACAATGGTAGAGACGGTATTTGTTAGAATTGTGCTTGTCAGGATGCATGCACATCCTCTCCGACCTCGATAGCTGCTTCTTGATTTTCATTAGTATCTGAATTTTCAGAGCGTTGAGGGGAGCATAGTGGTAGAACCTTCTGAGGGGGGAGCCCTGCCGTGCCCTCCTATCTGGGCTTCTTTGACTTCGAGTCTGAGGTGGAGTTTGGACTCGCTTGCGCTCGAAGAAAGTTCGGGAGCACGATCGAGCTTCACCTGGCTTTTCATCAATAGCAGGCATACTCGATTCACCCGCTCGCCGCTCTTCGACGGCTTCACTATCCTTAGCCTTGAAGGCCTCTTCTGCTTGGATATAACCTTCAGCCCGAGCTAGCATATCGACGAAATCCCTGGAATACTTCTTCTCCAAGGAGAATAATAGATTAATCCAAGTTTCAGACTTTCAGTGTAATGGCATTGAAATGGATAACATAGGCCCATATGAATTCTCCCTCCTTCCGCTTAATGTTGATGAGAAAGTTCGAGCCTCGTCGAGGATGTCGGCTGCTGATAAAATGAGCCACAAATTAATGGCTCATTTGATCGAAGAAAAAGAAGAACCCGACTTAAGGACCGAGTACTAATTCCTGGCTGCTTCCTTTAGGATGAAGAAAAAAGCTAAGCATAGGATGGCGTCGGGTGCGCCATAGAGCAACATCATTGTCTGAAAGGCCTCCAGATGATCGATCGAATCTATAGTCCCATCGTAGCTCTCAAACTGGAAAAGCTTGAAATTCGGCGAAATGGATTCCTACATAATTTTCTGAAAAAAGGGAGGGTCAGTGCAAATATCATTACCATGAGAGGAAGGAGCATGGCGGAGTTCCTCGATCCATCGATTTATTTTTTGTAGTTTTCGATCTAAAAGATCCTCATAGTTGTGGATCTCCAAAGTCTTCTAGCTGAATGGGGGCAAGATCCCACCAAGGATTGAATCATGATCGGAGCAGGGGCTCTCTACCCTCTGCTTCTCTTTCCTAAAAGTTATCGGTCGACTCGTCTAAGTCGGTCATCCCTAGATAGGATCCTGAGATTTTGGGGAAGCCTATTCCGATCGGATCGATACTGGAGGCCGCTGCTGCTACATGGCTTGTACTGCTTTAGTGAGGCCCCTGACCTGCTAGACTAGTAGGTTAAATTGCTTTACGTCCATCATTGTTGTCGGCAGAATCTGAAATGCTGGAGATGAGATAGGAGCAGGCAGATCTGGGTGAGATTTGACCGCGAAGGTAGTTGACCGTTGAGTCGAGGCCTTCCTAGGAGGCATCCTCGTGAGATCGATTGGGAAAGGAGGACTCCGAGGGAGAAGAAGAGAGATCTCTGCTAAGTGCTCCTTTAAGAATAAAGAAATCTCAAGAGAAAGAGGTCTCTTCCTCTAGCACCAATCATATTAGTGCAGAATCTGGTTGACATCGAAACTGGCTGGAGCTGGAGACATCGGAACTGGCTGGAGCTGGAGAAGCCGAGGTTGCTGTCGGAACCTACAAAAAAAGTCCAAACCAAAAGAGGGGTGGCTCCGACAAGACCCTCCGACGGTCAAGTCAGTCCTTCCGACCAATAAAAATGAAATGCTAAGTAGAGAAAGTAGCGGAATATCAAAAAGGCGAAGAGAGCTTCTGAAGAAAGTGCAGCTAAAGGATCTTTTATATAGGTGAAGCCCATAACAAATTGATAGAAATAGCCATAACCATCTGATAGTAAACCATTTAAGACCACGTGAAATTTATTATAGAGAGTAGTGCTCGTTATCGTGATGTGCTAGTCCATTGGAACTTAATAGTTGAAGTTCGAAGAAAATAGGCACTGACGGTGAAGAGCTTTGAATTTCATTAATTTCAGAGGAGTTCGAACTCTTTCAAGATCATATGTATGTAGGTGAATTCATACTGTATGGATAGCTAGATTTGCATACGCATGGAGGCCTTTTTAGGCGACTGCAGTGAAGTTGGTCGGAAGGAGTTTGAAAGTCCTGTGATAAGAGAAATCCTAAAGGAAGTCTACTGAAGAAATCCGAAAGTAGTTCTGCTGAAAGGAGTAGTCCGACTGAAAAAGCAGAAATCAAAAAATAATTTTATTAGAGAAATCTAAAAGAATATCTGCTAGAAGAGCAAATATATAACGATGAGTCTTCTCTCAACTAATGTAAGAAGTTTGGATGGACGAAAGTTGATGGAAAGAAAATCAACTGATATCTAAAAAAAGTTCGACTACCGAAGAAGAATTTGTCTGACGTCCAAAAGAAGATTAATTAGAAAGATATCGACTAAAAAAATTTTACCTAAAAAAAATAAAAAAAGATTTATTTGAAGAAAATCTGCTTATTTATTTTTTTGAAGCTCGACTGCTTTCGAGACTGTCTGAAGACTGATGTAAAGAAAATGAGATTCTTTAGCCTACGTGTTCAAAATTTTTAATGCAAAAATTCCAAGATCTGTCATTCTTAATATATTATAGAAGTTCATCTAGAAAAAAATTCTATTGATCCAATATTAAATAATTTAAATATTTTTTTATTAAAAAAAATTAAAAAAATATTAAGATCAATCACATCAAGTCATAATTAAATCTGTTACTAAGATGTCGGAGGGCTATTATTACCATCCAAATTCATCAGACCAAAATCTCCGATACTCTATAGATTTTAAAAATATTGAAAGAAATTATAAATCTGAATGAAAAAAATTCGACTGATAGATTGAGATCAAAGATCTATAATCTTAGCGTCTAAACGTAAATTTTTTACTGACTAGAGTCCGACATGGCTATCCCCATCGAACGAAATCCCCATCGAACGAAATCCCATTGGTCAGATGAACTTCGGCAGGAAAGGAAAGGGTTCGCACCGATATTTCTCGTAGTGATTCATGCTTATCTGAAATCACCGCGGGAAAAGAAGTCCACGAAAACAAAATGGCCACAGCCTGCGTCCTTACGAGGATCCCACCTCTTTCCCTCTCGCTACAACCTACAAATACCATATCAAATTTAACACGCTTTTAATCATCTGGCAAAATCAAATCAAAGCAGAACGACATGGAGAATCGACAAAGCTATAACGGAGAGCTCATACCCTTTCATTAGGTTTTTTTATGAGAAAATAAAAGGAAAGGAAGGCTTTAATCCATCATCCTATAATTGCAAAAGGAAACAGAATCTCCAAGTTTTCTTTAAGGGGAAGTTTCTGGCCCCAGCCATAAGAAAACCCCTTCTGGCCTCTCCTCATCGAAAACCCTTTGGGCTTTCCCCTCCTCTTATCCAAACAAGTTAAGGAAAAAAACCCAAAAGCAAAGAAAAAATTCACGCTTGTACCAATCATCATAACAAGACCATCGTGAATTACAACCAACCAAAAGGTATTCACACACACACACCCACACACCCACACCCACACAAACTAAGCTCATAAGAGAGATGGTGATTCCTTCTCCTGACAACAATCTGACTTCGAAGTTTCCTATATTAGAGCTCTAGGGGTAGGCGACCAAACGACGAGCACAAAGAGTGCAGTAGAACTTCTTCTTGGCCTTGAAGTAGAGGGGAAGGAAGCAGAGCCTCCACGCGCTCTCGACGTCGGTGGCCATCACCACCCCACCGCAATAGGGGCAGCTCCCGGGTGCCTGCTGGCTCCCCAAAACCCTCTCCTCCTCGTCGCACACGAAAACCAAGCACATCCCTCCTCCGTTTTATGCTTCTCTGGTTTTTGCTGTTAACTGCAAGTCTGAAGTGGTTGCGGTGGGCGCACGCGGCCCTCGGGCTTATATCCAGAGGGGTGAGACAGGGGGGGAAGGTTCCAGGCCCGCCTTGCTTTGTCCTATTCTACACTTCTGGGGGACACGTGGCCGGAAATATCTATTTTTTAAATTATTATTACATTACCACTTGGACCAACGAAAATGCTTTACCGTACTCGCGTCGCGGTGCGGTGCATCCGTCGATGGACGGCTGTGTGCGATCGCATAATGCGTGCATGTATTCATTTATGGGCGTCCAATGTATAATGGACGGTACATACAATATACTACATCGTATCTCGAGAGGATCCGTGCTTCGCTCAAACAAAACGATTACAGGATCCTCTACGAATAAAAATAAAAATAAAAATAAAAATAAATTTTATATATATATGTTTTTATATTTTTTCAATTCTTCTCTATTCGTGAAAATTTTAAAAAATATGCATATATTTTTATATATTCAGTTCTCTTTTAAAAATAGTTAGCCAATATATTAGTGGCTAAATAATGCATGATAGTTAATTATGTATTATAAATATAATAAGATTTTTAAAATTATTTGGCTGCACATCATAATAAGGTATTGTTGCGATCTTCCTGCAGCGAAATAGTCCGTCTAGAATCAAAAAATATATCTATGTGATGAACGGATAGATAACCTGCAAAGAAAAATTTGCTTGCCGAAAGTCATCCAATGAAAAATTTTTCGATGATTAAGTCAATTGGAGGAAGAGAACAACTCAAGTAAAAGAACATAAATAAGAATTAGAACTCGTAATCAAAAAGCTTACCAAATTTTTCTTAGCTTACTAGTATTTATAGAATAAAAAATACCGTTACTACGTAATTCTCGTCCCTAAATATTCGAAACATAGGAGTTAAGGTATTTAAAGAATGATTATCTCATTAACTATTATTAATATGGAGTAATAGGCCCTTCGTGGGCGATTGTTTTGTGCCATGTTTAAGACTTATTAATTTTTTTATTGGATAACCATTATCAATTCTGCTAGTCGATAAGAATTTGAGGACGTAGTCGGTTAGGCACCAAATATCTTCAAGAAGTTTGATTAAATCGACTGAATACCAATTTGGCCGATGAAAGTTTGTCTAAATTAGCCGATGAAACCTTCTCAAATTTAATTAATTAATTATTAATTAAAAATTTTCTTTCGATTAGATTTTAATAATTTATTTAGAATGTAATCAAATGAAGGATAACTGTTATGAATTTAATCGAATTAGTGATGAAAAAAATTAACAACTAAGCAACGAGCAACAAGTATGGTAAGTCAGAGCTCTTGACCTTATTAGGCTGCATGTCATGTAAGAATGCTCGATTCACCGGCGGGGTTAACAGTTTAACCCTTGCCAAGCAACTCAAAGCTGCGTTGGACCAATAGCTTACCAAGGCACCCACGTCGGAAGTCTCAAAAAATCTGAAGGACTTCATGTTTTCACTTTTTCCAAAGTAAAATTCCTCCAACTTGTCGGAAGTAGAATTCCGCGAGTTACGATACCGAACTGTGGTATGGCAGCGTATAGCAGTAGCTTCCAGAAGGATCTAGGAACTGGCGGCCGTACTGAGATCCGGGTCGGCTATAGCCAGGCTTATCCAAACGTGCATTCCACGCGGATACCGCGACGGCAGCCGTTGGAGGGTCCATCTGGAGGAAGACAAGACAATGTATCTTACCCATTCTTGAGCGAGAAATTTCTAGAGGGAAGACACTTTTTTTTTTTTTTTTTTTTTTTTTTCAATGAGCCATCACTCTCAGACGACTTTCTACTAATATCATTAATAAAATATTAATTAGTTGAAATAAAAATATTAGTAAATTAATATTAATTGAAAAACTTTAATTTTAAAATTTACAATTTAAGGAAAAATAGTTGAAATAAAAATACTAGTAGATTAGTATTAATTTAAAAAAAAATATCATATATGAAAAGATATCAACACCACCAGCAGCAGCAACCGTAAGCCCACATCTTTCAAAAATTTTCTAGAAAAGAACCCAAACCATATTTGCAGGGGCCAACATACGACAAATCCCTTTTTATTTGGAAGGTGCATCACGTGTCAGCAACGAAGTTCTGGTTTTCCAGTCCCCGTCTTTAAAAGGCAAACCACACAAACGACATCAACTTACAATTCTGAAGGAAAAATTCGGAAACAAAGATGCAAGACATCCAAGCTTGTCGAGTAAAAAAGCATGTGGAGTAAATATATTTCCTCCATAAATCCGAGTTACTTTAATTGTTGAACTCACTTCGCAATGATTCCCATAACCCCAGAAATTATATTTTCCTTCATAAATGATCACAGCTTCCTGCTCTGCTGAAAACAGTTTACAGCTTCCAATGGATCAAGAAATGGCTTCCAAGGAATAAAACTGAAGCCTCTTGAACACGACGTATAATTTGGCGAACAATCAATCACAAGGAAATGGTCGGACTACGTTAGGCATGCAAATTGGAATATATCGACATCCCTTCCGGATTGTGCGCTTCAATGTCAACATGCCTGATCCCTGGGACAATCTTCTGAATCTCTGTTTCAAGCCGATCCACCTCATAGCCAAGAGCTTCAACAACGTCCTCACCTTCCATAAGCAAATTATTTATAATCCATTTTAAGAAAGCTGTAAAAAGACATGCATGTAAAGCATACCCATGTTACACATACCATAATTAGCCATGACCTTAAGGAGTGCACAATCATCCTCACTTTTTGCAGCCTCCCGAAACTGTAAGCATCAGCAAGTGTTAGTAATCAGTATAACTTTCTCAATATATCTATATATTGAAATGAAACTCTTTCTGATGAATGCTCAGGAGAAGATAGTTTTGTCTTCTTCAAAAATTGTAGCAATTCCAGGTGTCCGGTTACAGGATCTATAAAATGAGGATGCACCCAAGAAAGAATTATATCACAGAGCAAAAAAAATGGCTGGCAAGAGCTGGTAATTGCTGCACCTGGATGGGTTTTGCCCTCCATGCTGGTAGAGGGTTTTGCGTAGAAGTAGTCAGGCAAGTTTCATCACTTGATGAGGAAAAAGAAAACAATTTACTGATTGTACTAACAGAACAGAATGCTCGATAACAAGAGTACCAAGGCAAAAGAAGAAACAAAGGGGAAAAAATGGTTTTGGCATTTCATGGATTCATGGCAGTAAGAATGAAGGAGCTAGATTCAAGCAACAAGATCAAGAATGAAATGCTGAAGAGAAAAATGCTGGTAGCTGTATATTAATAATCAAATGCTGGACAAATGCCTGTTTTGCAAATATGCATTTTCACTGTCTGCTCAGAATAAGGTTTAAGCTCTTGGTTCTTCCCATTCCAGCAAGGGCTACAGTCCAATCTGGTTTTGTTTCAGATCAAAATATTATGGTTTCTAAAAGAAACATATGTAAGCTTCAAAAATATATGCTCAGATAACAAGAGATCAGCATAAAAAGCATGTGAACAGGAGAGAAGTGCGCGAACAATACTTTTGGTGGTCATTTCTTGAAAAATATCCGTAACAGAAGAACAAGATATTTTCATATGTGAACAGTCTGAGTTGTCTTGCCAAACGGCATACATTTTGACAAGATTATTTTCATAAAACCAACAAATTACCATCTGCTTGCTTAAAGTTAAGCTAGCATAAGATCCAACCGGAACTTGCTATGTGAAGTTGAACCTTTACCCCTTTTCCAGGTGTTTGTGCATGCGGCTCCACTCTAATAGGTTTTTTTTTTTAAAACAGCATGTCCACACACACAGAACGAGAGAATCTCGCCTGATATATAAACAGGTAAAATTTTAAAAGGAATATGCCTCAAATCAACCACACCATTGAACATGACTTATACATGCCTTCATTCAGTTGGACTAAGATCTATGTAGGTTTCCTCCACAACTGATGATGGTTCCTATAGTTTCTCCATTAGATGTTTACAATAAGGCCATCCAACCAAAACTACATGTTACAGTCAAAACATATAGTTTGTAGTGAAACACTAAACCATGCTTCAGGTTTATGTATGATTAAATTGGAATGATGTAAAATATCTGTGTTTATCCCTTTTTTCTTTTTGGTGGTGCCCGCGGTGGGGCCAGGGCCGGGGGCACAGAGAGGAATGGGAAATATATCAGAAAAAGATGGCTAAGCAAAAAAGGGCAAGTCGCTAATCATAAAAAATTAAAGAAATTCAGATTTGTTGAATTAAAATAGATGCTAGTTGTGATAAAGATAAGTGCCAAAAAAAAATGTTTCCATGTACTGATTTTAAGGCCTAAGTTATCTAATTCAAAAGCACCTAAACACATTATTTTGGAGACAGTGCAGCTATAATTAGTTGCCTCAGAATCTGTGCATTATTGAACAACAATGAGCAAATACAAACAACAGAAGCACGTTGGTTTGGCATTGTCATGATAACTAGAAAATAAATTGATGAGGATATCACCCCTGATGGCACAACTTTTGAAGCAGCAAGGTTTTTGATCCTAGAAGGTTCCATAGGTTGTTGGGTTTGTTAGGAGGTTGGAATCTATTAGTTTGTTAGAGATAGTTAAGGAATTAAAGTTTATTAGGAATTTGTTAGTAATTGAGAATTTGTTAGGAGGTTAGAAGGTTGTTAGAGACCTATAAATAAAACCATAAACCTAAATGAAAAATTAAAAAAAAAAAAGGAAGAGTTAAATTTTTGGAGTGAAGAACTTAGGTTCTCTTCTATCCTTTCTTGGATTTCTCCTCTTCTTCCATCTCGGCAAGTTCCATACCGTTCTTCTCAACCCCAGCAAGTCCTGTGAAGCTTATCTTTGGGATGGATTTTCCCAACTTCTTTCACCTCGTCTCCTTCGGGATGGACTTCTCCAACTCGTCCCTCTTCGCTCTTTACCCCAATTCTCATTTATTTTATGAAAAAAATCCCATAGTTATCTCCCCCTTTTTCTTAATCCAAAGAAACTTTTTAGCTCACGATCCTTCCTGCCATCTTGTCCCGCATTAGTTTTTGGTATCAGAGCAAGGTGGATTAGGATGTTTTGAAAAAAAAAAAATCTAGCTCCAAGCTCCTAAGGCCCTAATCCTCAAATCCTTTCCCTACTTCAAACTCCCCTCTCCGCCTCCACCGCCGTCCTCCATAAACTTTCCATCTACTGCCCTAACTACCTCCACACCCGCTCACCTTCGCGCCTATCCACCTCCATTACCAAGCCGTCCACCCTCCTCCAGCGACCTCACCCCCAACGGTCCGACCCAATCGAAACTGTCGCAGCTGGCCAATCTCTTGGCCCCAAGAGCCACTGCCTTTGTTCTATCCGAGCTCTCCTTCCTGATATTGCACGAACGTGAAAGCACCCCTGGAGAGTTCTACACACTCCTCAAAGTAGATCCCCATCCTCTTGCTAATTTTCAGTTTCAACTGCATCAATTTTAGAATCAACCTAAACTCGATGGAGTCGAGTTCTCCCCATCTCAAGAGAAATTGATAAGGACATCACCCCTGATGGCACATCTTTTGATGAAGGCACAACTTTTGAAGCGGCATGATTTTTGACCCTAGAAGGTTCCAGAGGTTGTTGGATTTGTTAGGAGGTTGGAATCTATTAGTTTGTTAGGGATTAGTTAGGGAGTTGAAGTTTGTTAGAAATTTGTTAGTAGGCTGAGAATTTGTTAGGAGGTTAGAGGATTGTTAGAGGCTTATAAATAAGGCCATAAACCTAAATGAAAAAAGAAGAGTTAAATTTTTTGAGTGAAGAACTAAGGTTCTCTTCTACCCTTTGTTGGGTTTTTCTCTTCTTCCATGGCAAGTTCTATGCCGTTCTTCTCAACCTTAGCAGCAAGTCCTGTGCTGCTCATCTCTAGGATGGATTTTTCCAACTTCTTTTTCCTCATATCCTCTGGGATGGATTTTCCCAACTTCTCCCTTTTCCCTTTTTACCCTAACCCTCGTTTATTTTGTGAAAGAAATCCCATAATTATCCCCTCCTTTTATCCTAATTCAGAGTGATTTTTTAGCTCACTCACGATCCTTTCTATCACCTTGTCCCGCATCATAAATCTAGATCTTTATAGATACAGAACATAGCTTTACAGAAATGAAATCATAATTGCTGCAAAGTGCGATCCCATCTACTTGAGGTTAACCTCACAACTCATCACAATTCACTGCTTCCAATCCACTGCTTCTAAGTCTATGCAACATTTTACTTATTGTTTTTTCACAAGTCACAAGTTATTTTCAGATTATTGTAGGTTATCTCATCGTCTTTCATGACTTTTTGCTAGGATTCCATGCCCCCCTCCTTGCAACACCTCCTTGTATATTGTTGCTACAGATCCATGCTATATTAATTCTTTGCCATTTCATCTTGGTATGACATCAGGGCCACCTCCATAGCCCTAACCATCATGGTCGGCACCACATGCATCCTATGAAATTATAGTCCAGCATTCTATTCCATATGACTCTGAATACCTCAGCATTGCCCTGTAGAAATTCTACTGATCTAAAACCATGCAGCATGCACAGAATAACCAAAGGCACCCTATTATTTTTGTCAGCCTCGCTGTAGTTGTACTATCCAAGGGTTTTGCACTTTACGAGGCAAAAAATACTGAAACCAGGTCAAAAAGATGTAAACTGATGCATGCTAGGTACACTATGCAAAGAACTAACACAAATGCAATAATATTCATCTAGAATAATAACATGCCTGTTTTGCCCATGCTTCACGTCCAGTTCTTTCCAAATAATTTTGCACCACCATTACGCCATTGAAATCTGTCACAACCAACATCACAAATAAGGTTGACAGTCAAGTTCTAAGAAATAAGAAGATTGCTATAAACTAATTGCTAGTATTGTCAGCAAAAGGTTCATCAACTTATCCAGCTGGAGTTTTGAACTGCACCACTAACAGGGTGAAAGTTCAGAAAAAAGGAAATGCTTCTCTTCACAAAGGGAATTGAACATAAATTCGGTCCTCATCCAAGCTACCCCGCAAGATGTCTCCAAAGAGTTATACTCAAGCAGATTTATTTATTTTATTGGAAAAAGGAACCCCAAGCTGCTTGCTTGCCGGATAAACTAGTAGGTGAAAAAAATAACAATCAGGCACTTATCTCCCAAGAAGGAACTTCGAAAAAGTAAGCCCCATTTTCTTATTTGAATTGAGGAAGGTAAAAGTATATGAACCAAATAAAAATGGAATATTCTAAAATAAATAATAAGATTATTCATGAATTGGGCCAATTACTTGCTCATAGAAAAAAAAAATTAAGGATTTTGCTGACAGGACAGTCACAATCAATAAACAAATAGAACTAGGACAAATCACAAAAGACAAGAAAAAATAGTTCTAACTCCTCATGATGAAAAATCAGAATCATGGAAACATATTTTGCATATATTTAAAAGAAAATGAGATATCCTACCAAAAAGATGGAACATTTTTTCTACTTCATTTTTTCACTTCAAGATATTGCTGGTGCCCCATTAACTCGGACAAAATTATTCCTAGCGAAATGGGGCCTAGGTTTCACGATTTGTTAGAACATCCATTCATGTCCCTCCATCTGTACATTCTAGTTTTCTCTCCTCCAAATATTAAAAGGAATAATTCCTGACTAGGTTCCGTAGGCACCTTAGCCCACATGACCCCAAAATGTATCTGAGTTGCCAGAATTTAAGCATGTCCAGGAATATTGGTGAAGGTCCAAAATCTCCTCCAAGCTTACCATCATAATGTACAAACTTTTAAAATGTTAGAGCTGTTTCCATCTACTAACCATGAAGTTTGTGAGATTTCAGATGCAGGGATCTTATTGTAGAAGAAGTCATACAAACACTTCAACCCATTGAATCAAGGGTTTCCAAACCAGTCTATGAACATCAAACCATTAACTAGTATTTAATGTATAGAAATCCATAGAAATTACCCATCACTCACCACCTCCAAGTTTCTTGTATCTACCTAGAAGAGACCTCAATCGTGCATTGAGACATACAATGATATTAATCTGGTCATAGAAAATACTAAAAATCTATCGTTGTAAACTAATTCTGTATTAGGCATAATTATAAGTATGAGAAAAATTACCTATTTCTGCTTTGAATCTAAAAAATCCAGGCCCAATTACCTCGCTTTTGCAATCATACAAGGCATCTACAACCTGTCACAAATTAATGCAGAATTACAAAATCCAAACATGTAAGGCATATGTAAAACTAGTGGTATTATGTTCACCGGATCAGATTTCAAAAACTGAAGTACTCTTTCCATGTCATGATCATCAATTGCCCTGCCAATTAAAGCATGCCTATTCCTCTGAATAAGAAATATGGCAACCTGCAACAGGAAAACATAATGGTAGTTGCACTACCTTGAGGCATATATTGCAAAGGAATATCAAGATAACTATAACAGATGCTAAAAATGAGGAAAATTTGTTCTTGTTTTAACTAGCATTTGCACATAAAACCTCCGTATAACAATTAATTTGATGCCACTTATCAAAACTTCTCCATTAAAACTTACGATCCTAATCTGATTTTCAAATGTTTATAAATTTTAAAAATTGATGGCAACAAAAATACAAGAACAGGCACAAAGTTCACTGTTCATACTTCACATATTATTCCATCAAAATCATTCCTCGTGAAGTTTAGAATAATATTTAATTTGATAAAAATTGCAAACAAGACAAATTATATTCAATTTTATTCGCAAGTTTGCAAATATTATCTCCTTTAATCAAACCCTTAATTTATTTTTTCCATCCCTCCATCATTCTCTAACATTTTCCTAACTTCCTTCCGATTAGTTATTAGTTTTTGACCTTGTCAAACTAATCCCGCATCGTGATATTGTAACCATGCATTACAAGATGTGTCAGCTCAGCAGTCGGGGCATCTTGCAGAGCCTCACCTGTAGCCATCATGTCTACTGACTCACTTGTGAGTAAAGAAAGATAATTTGGTAAAGCAGGTACAATCCCCTTCGTCAGTAGCATCACTTCATCTCTCTCTCTCTTTTTGGTGGAGGTGCAGGAGGGGGGAGGGGGGGGGTGTGGACTGTGTTAATCCATTTGTACTTGGCAATAACCGTGGTGTTCCTTATTCTATTTTATAAGTGAAGATGTTCAGAAATGATAAGACTTTCCATCTCACCATTACTTACTATTACTACAAGTTTAACCCTGTTGCTTTTCCCCATAGGGTTAAGAAAGGTATTGTCCCACCAAATGCAGTTTTTGACTATGAACCGATCAAAGATTATGGTTTGCTGAACTTGAGGTAATAATTTTTCTAAACTAACTGGGATCATTTAAGTTGGTATGAAAGGAGCTTTTCCATCATTTAGATTTCATATACCAAATCCTCTATGAGGTCATATAATAGTTTTGTGATTTATGGCCTCCCTTTCTTTCCGATTTTCTCTATTTCTCTTATATGTTTATCACTCAGCACACTTTTATAAAGTTTTGAGTACTTTCAGATCTGATTCGCACATCAATTGTAGTTGCACGTCCTAAGCATCGTCCACCAGCATAACACCTAGCAGTCTAGCACCAGAATTCAACCCCACAACTTCCCAAAATAACTCAATCAGCTGCCCCTACAACTAGCCCATGGTTCACCATATTGTAATAGATTAATTTCAAAGGAAAACAAGCTAGGAGTTATATCATAGCTTATCTTTAAATCCAAAATTGGTGTACAAACTCCAAATCAAGGAGGAGGAGGAGAGGAGGGGAGGGGAGCAAGCTCAAAAAAGATCATGGTTGCATCATCAAATGATGTAAACCTTAAACTATGTTAGCACACTATTGAAGCATATCAACAAGGTACAACCAGCTACTATGAGCTAGGAATAATGAAGCCTATCCACTAGGAGAAAAGGATGAATTTTGCCATATTGCCTAACTTGTCAGGTCATTATATAATTTTGTTTTTTTATATGCTTCAAACAATTACCTTAACAATAAGATTTTGTTCCTATACACTATCTTGCCTTTATCAACGAACAAATGTGATGTTGGAGATGTAATATAAACAGGTATCATCTAATCAATCCAAATAGACCAAAAAGGCATTTGTTCATAAATATTTGTCACTTGCTAGCATTCACCAAAAATATTATTATTCTAAAAATAATAATAAAGATTCAAAATTGAGGCTAAGAAAAATAGCATACCATTCCAAGTAAACTACCAACTATCATAGAACCGATTGGGTCATAAATTGCATTTCCTGTTGTATTAACAGCCACCAATGAAGCTGCAGCAATAGCAAGACCTGTAACCGCAGCACCATCCTGGATAACAAGGACTAGTTGAAAGACCAGAAGATGAACTGTGGCATGATCATATCATGGCCACAAACGCATATAGAACACATAACAAATAAACATTAAATAACTTAGCCATATATGAATGATGCTGAGTTGCCAAATTGCGAGCAGAAAATGGCTGCAGTAACTAGCATTTTCATGGAAAATATGTATACTTGAAAATTGTAAATATATTACGGCTATTTGCAGCACAGACTAACCTCCGTCATAACAGCAACTGATGTTGGATCATGCCCACGCCAAACATAGTCCCACACCTTCATTTCTTCTGCAGCTGCACCTTTCTTGACAGCATTTATGGCAACAAGCAGAGAAGCACCTGGGAAAGACATCAACTTATACTATTTCACCAAACCAATGAACACAAATAACCAAAGAACACAATTTTCAATGCGCTGAGGCATACCTTCAATCAGGAATGATCCACCAATCACTAAAGCAGCATAATAAATATTTTCCGGAGGCTGTTCAATAAATCAATGCTCATAAATGACCAGAGATATTTAAAATTTTGTCAGAGCAATGTAAATGAAAATAAGAAAATTATGAATGATTTTAATCAGATGCAATTATCTAAGCCAGATAGACATGATATACATGCGAGCTCCATAGATTCTGAAATCCATGCACAATCGTTGCGCCAGAGCCCAGGCAAAAGATGCCGACGGCAGATATCAAAGACCAGACAAATCTTTCCTTGGAATAACCATAACTGCAGAAAAACAGACAAGATTATTACCCAAAAATAAAAATCAACAGCTCCAACAATTTAATGATGAAAATCCCTATACATTAGCTTGTTAGTCTAAAATTTCTTTCTTAATCATTGGATCCAAAACATGACCAGGAATATGCAAACTGAGGCCTTCCATTGCTTTTTCAGTGTTGCCAATGCTATAAGGCAGATTTTGATTGAGGGGTAATCAAGTGACTGGCAAAAAAAAAAAAAGAAAAGAAAAGAATGTTACTACGTATATCATGAAAAGGGGGTAAACCTACGGGTGCAGAGCATCTGGAGCACGCCTGGAGCTATTCAATCCATAAGCAAGAAGGGCCTATAACATCAACAGGAGTCAGTTCTTTGGCCTGAATTCTCAAGAGCATAAGTGAGAAGCAAGGTTTGTGTAGATAAATAGGATGCATGCATAGAAAATAGTTGCAAGCGATCAAATGACAGCTAAACAAGAAAGAGAATGCCTGAAAAGTGAAAAATACCTGGTTTGCAAAATCTGCAACTGAGTGCACCACTTCAGCTAACATAACATGGCTGGAAGTCGCAAGCCACACCCCAAACTTGAGTGAGAAGACCAGAAAGTTGCACCATAATGCAGTTGTAACTGCTCGTTGGCTGAAATAAGCATCCCATTTCCAGTTAGCCAACTAACAGGAGATGCCCTAATGCATGTCCAGGTGCTACAATCCATGAATCCATATAAAGAAGATATCATGGACTGGAAGCTATGATATTGAAAAGTCGCAAGCAGATGTATCATACCGCTCAGAACATTTTATGGTCCCATTTCTTATCTGAGTTTGTGAAATTATGATAGACAAAAATAATTTGGACAAAACATTATAACATCAAAATTATGCGCTACTTCCATCCCATTCTCCTTTAGTTATATGTGAAGTAGACATTGTCTTTTTAAAGGCCGTATCTAGAAAGCTTATGTACAGTTTACTGTAAAATCTATATGAAAGAATGATAGATGATAACATCGCTAATGGTGTGTCAGAAGGTTGAACTTGGGAGACAGGTGCCTCTTTCTGAAGTGTTTCGATCATCAGTGGGAGTTAATGACAAAAATATTACTCAAGGTCGAAAGGGCAACAACTATTTCCACATTGCTAATCCCTTTTTGAGGAACTCCACAAAAATAATTTTAACTTGAAGGCATGGAGATAAAAGAAAAAGAAATGTAAATTATGGCAGTACCTGGCGTCATCAAATTCGGTCCTTTTAACCTTGGCAACTCTAAGAGAATAAGCTGCAAAGCCCAAAATTTAATTAGATTAAAGAAACACACAGAGCAAAGAATACCTATATTCGAGAGAGAGAGAGAGAGATTTTGATGGAAAAAGATGGGATGAGAAGAACCCAACTGCGAACGAATGAAAGTAGAGCAGCAGAAGAACCGATCCCAGAAGGTCTCACCGAAGAGGAGAAATCCCTAGAACAAACTTTTGAAAGGATAAGTGATGAATCGAGAGCCCTAAACAAGCGAGCGCCTGCGGCGGAGGGAAAGAGGAGAAACCCGCAAGGCGGAGCTTTGTCCTCTCGCCCAGAGGGTGGGTGGAGAAGGGGAGAAGAGAAAGCGAAGGGCGGGAGGATGGACTCGGAGGCGGCGGAGGGAGGAAAGGGCGACCGTCGGGGAGAGAGAAGCAGCGAGTCGCGGAGGCGGTGCGCCACCCAGCGAGATGTACGCATCAAAGGAATCGCCGCCGCTGCCGCTGCCGTCGCAGCGCAGCTTCCATCAAAGTCCCGAACGGAAGGGAGCGAACAGATGGTTGGCCAGGGGAATATGCTGCTTTGCACTTGCCTGCTGCCCTCGGCCCCCTGTCTAATAATTATATATCATCGATCGTATTCATGGTATTGAAGTGTAGCTGGTGTGAAAATTAGCGCACATGTCGGACAATTTACATGATAGAAATTGGCCAGCGCCATGACAGGCAAAATAAAAATAAAATAAAAACTTGGATACTTTGGAAAGGAGATTTTTATGCTGCAATCAGTTAAAAAATAGTTTTAGGAGAATTAAAATTTTCGTTTATTTTTTTTTTATCTGGATTTTTTAAGCCAGTTGATTTAGTCGGCGCTTTTTCCCGTTGATCGCAAGTGCCAACCCTGGATTCAATAGTATGATTTTGGGCATCATTTATTTCTTTAATAATAATTAGTTCTAATAAAGTTCCTTCGGAGTTTGGACTTACATCACCAGCAGGCGGACAAGATAACGGATGGCGAATAAACGTGACGACACAATGGAGAATGAGCAAGTCCTATTAGCGTCCGAAGCACGTCAAGGCCTCATGCTAGTTTCTCCTGAACTGACCTTCTGTGCCCGATATTCCCAATGGACTTAAAATCATGCACAGAGAGAGACGAAGTTGCCCATACGCTTGGAAGCTTGGGGTGAGCAAAGAACTCGGGTCATTGAATCCGCTCATCAGCTTTATAATATATACATGCACGAACATACAGAAGGAAAGCGGCACACAAACAGGCTTACAGTACATCCTCCCGCCTGGAACCATCCTAGAGACTAGAGTACGCAGCTCCAGTTAATTAAGAGATTCAGTATATCCACAGAAGCTTTTCCAAGAACATATTATTGACTGATCCCTCCTAATCTCATGCACCGATCCTCATGGTTCTGTCCATAAGCTTATATATATGGAGTCAAACATGTCGGTCGCAAGATCATAGCAAACTGTAGAGCTAAAACTCAAGGTGCATGCAATGAGGCACCAAGGTTTTAAATCACCACTCACCAGAAAAAGTTTCAAATCACAAATTCATTTTATGCGTGGTAACTCAAATTCTGGAATTTTGTACTTAAAACCACCATGTGTCAAGTCTTCAACGTCATTGGAAACTGACGTACACGATCTCACAATTGGATATATCATATTCCATATGCAAACACATCATGCGTCCTGATCAAATTCTATTGATTGATGTCACCTCTTCCTGCAACAAACTAGAACATGACCAAAAGGTCTCGCATAGCTGTGACTATGGTACAAATGTATGATCAATTCATCGAATGAACCAAGTCAATTGCAATTAGACCACAGGTATGCTTTTGAGCCTATATTCCGATCATGATATAAATATCCTTCCCGAAAGTATAACAGGAAACGAAGAGTCTACAAGCTCCTGTAGTCTATAACGGTCACTTCATCCTCTGGGGCATCAAGGTCTTGGTAACTGCAACAAGAAGACAAGATCAGATGCATGCATACGGGATAAAGCCGGGATTCAAATAGCACATATGCACGGAAAAATGCTTGCAAAGTATATGATGCTGAAATAAATACTACAACAGCATCATAGTTATAAAAGCAGGGGAATCTCAAAAAACAGTTCAAACTACTTGACTGCTGCTATTCAGGAATATGAAAGCGCCTTAGCATTTTAGAAACATCACCATCATCTATATTCAAATTAAATACCAAATAAATAACCGAATACATTATGACAAAAATACAATAATATATTTATATTAATCAGGAACCAGAATTAAGAGTAATAGCAGCGTCTTATGACTGCAAAGCCAAAACCTTAATAAAGGATGCATACCTTAGTTTCAAGTAAGAACTTGCTGTGAAAAAAGAGGGGGCAAAAGTATGCACTTGTACCAAACAGTATGGCATATCATGCTTCATACAAATATATACCCAGATATAACCGTAACCATCAAGTATTGACACAACTATTTGGTCTGCTTAATAAAAACTCGTCCACCATGCTTTCCCATTAGGGCCCCTCTATTGTTAATTTATGATTTTTCATATCCTTCTTGCAACTTCCAGACACAGAGAACCACATGGCATTTACAAATATCAAATTTGAATCAACTTCAAAATTTAACATGCTTTTGCAGTATGTTGTCAACCTAATGACAACCCTCTTCCACCTTTTTATTCGGGCTTAAGACTGGCACCTGGCCAAACACGAACCCTCTCAACTAAATATCAAAAATGAATAGACAACAATGAAATACAAATATATGGACTTAAAAAAGGTAAGATATACACGTGTTAGACCACAATTTGTAAACCAGTTACACCTGCCACTGATTATGAGAGAAAAGTTGCTTCCATGGAAAAATAGCTGGAAGTATTTAGAATTCTCTTGCATTATTATCACCAAACCTGTTTGTGTCTGCTTTGCCGATCCACATTTGCCAATCAATCTCAGGATTCCACCCAAGTTATTGTAAGCTTTTTAAATCCCCTCAGATAATTGTTTGTCTTCCATTCTTCTTACAAATTTTTCACAAATTCTAGTACTTTTCCTTGATTCTTCATTGCACATGCCCATACCATCTCACTTAGCCCTCAATTGATGAAAAGCTCCCACAATATGCTCATTCATCCCTTGTACAATATATTCATTCAATATTTATTACACAACAAATTCATTGTTCTGACTTTTTGTTACATTATTGCCCCTTTTTAGACCCTCTCTACCAACCAACATCCTGAGCTGGACAATACTGTGGATCTCATTGCCATTTTATAGAATTTCTCCATGAGCTACCAAGGTATATATCAATTATACAATGCTAGAAAGCACCTTCTCCACTTCAATTTATCGCATGCGTCTTCATCAAACACTCTTTCTGCATAATAGAACTAGCTGGGGCAAAAAAAAAAAAACCCTCATGATTTTTGTCCATCAATTTTGACTTGATCTTCAATTTCATTTTCATTTT
The DNA here is from genome assembly GCA_006176705.1 of Cocos nucifera. Taxonomy (NCBI): domain Eukaryota; kingdom Viridiplantae; phylum Streptophyta; class Magnoliopsida; order Arecales; family Arecaceae; genus Cocos; species Cocos nucifera. The sequence continues at coordinate 2,352,498 of QRFJ01000083.1, forward strand.
CATTTTCACAATTACATCCCATGCTACTGCTTTTTAACCCCGTGTTCAAAGACTTCCATTCAAAAATCCAAGTTAGCATTTATCCTTGTCCTCTTCTCATTAAGCAGCACCACATCATCTATAAATAGCATGCACAATGGTTCATCATCCCAAATATTAGCAGTAAATCCATCTATAACTAGTGGGAAAATATATGGGCTTAAAGCTAATCCATGGTATAAGCCCACAACAGAAATTACACCAGTTGCATCACTATTAGTTCTAGCACTCCTTAATCCTTATTGCTCCTATCATTCATTATCATACACTACTTATTGCTAACACTCTTCATTGCTCCTATCATACATACATACAAATATATTTATATGCATGTATGTACAGTTGAAATTATTAAGACATTTATTGTTTATGCACATCTCTCCGAGAGCCCACCAAATTTCATTTCTTGGTACCCCATAATAAGCTCTTGTCTAAGTTATTGAGGACCATGAGACAAGCCCATATCTTTTCCCAATATTTTTTCAGAAATCTTTAATAACCATAGCAAGTATTGAAATGTCCAACAAAGTCTGTTTCCTCCAATCTTCCCAAATAAAGTATTGTTCCAACTTTCAACCTTCAGAATCTTATTTCTAAGTTTTGCAACATGCAAGAAACCAACAGATGATGGCCTAGAAAAATAACTTAAGCTGACCTGATAAATACAAGTCCTCATAAATCATTATTATTCTAGAAACCAATTGTCAATAAAGCCTACAAAGATTTCCTTCTTTAGAAAGTTGAAATAAGATATTGCTAGACCTAATCACTTGAAAATTTAACATGATCTATTTCACATTAGTACAACTACTATCTAAATTAATACCCATCAAAGATGCTTTGGTGTTGTTTGTTTTTGGATGGAAACAGGCCTTGAAGAAACCAAATAAACAAAGAAAAGATAAATGGCCGTTACATCCACCCTTTGTTGCCAATACTTTCAAAATACAATCGTACAGTCTGCAAACATATGGCAAGAAATGGATGTGCCACAGAGATTATATTCTTTTGTCCATGTGGAGCTGACTACCCTTTCAAAACCTCAACAAAAACTAATATTCTTAGCTGAAAGTTCCCATATCTATTAATTAGTCTTGGAACCTTTACCAAAAATAGTTACCGCTACCACATCCATATGCATTCTCGGCAGGGATTGCCAAACTGACATGAACCAAGCAGTTCGACCCATACTGAACTAAGCCGATGCTAAGTAAAAATGGTTCATAGGGTCGGTTCAGTTCGCATGTGTTCGCCCCTCTCTCCCCTCTCCAACCCCCAAGTTTATAGGGTTAGAGTTAGGGTTTTCTCTCCCTCCCTCTCTCTTTTTCTCTCTCTCCCCCTCCCTCTCCTATTTTTGGTACATCCTAGGATGGTAGCATATGGATCCGTATCATGCTGAACCGGTTGTTGGCCAGTACACCCTCTAGTACCATTTCGGCAAACCTTGTTTCTTGAGATTGACTACCACAAGTTGCTGTCATGCAAAAGCTAGAAGCTAATTTGTCTAGGGTAAGACTGGGAAATGCATGTTATATCATTATTAACCCATCCCAAGCCTCCATATGTGGTTAATTACAAGTATATAATCAAATGCAGGTTATTACATTTTTATTAAGCAGCACTAACCTCCGAATACGACGAGGATCATGTCGAAATGCTGGAGGAACAGCAAGAATTGGTGCTGACCCAGGACCAAGCCTTCCTTTCCTACCACGAGGGCCACCATTTGCTTCAAATGAAGATGGACCGCCCTGCTCTCTCAACATTCGCATAGCAACTTCTGGTGGGGCAGGAACAAAAGGTCCCAATGGACTACAAAAGATATTGGATGATAAAAAGTGTGAAGAAAACATTGGTTTGGTACACATGGAACTCCACAAACTCTTTACTTACCCAGCACCAGGTACAGGCATCAATACTGGTGGAGGAGGGGGCATATCTGCAGGAAAAGGACCACCATGCAGCCCTTGTCCACCAAATGCATCATACATTGTTTCATCATGATTCCCCCCTTCAGACCCACCATTTGCATCATGAGATGGTGAGTGATCAGTCCTATCATACCTATCGTCATTTCTATTAGCCCTGTCATGCTCCCTACGATTGCCACGTTCATCTCTAAGACGGTTATCTGAAATCAGTCTGTATCTTGGTGCCTTGACCTTCTGCAAAAAAGGGCAGTAATATGACAAGGATAAGTGCCCAGGCACAGACAATTACAAGAAACAGCTATTTGATACACACCATGCATGAGCATGTTATAGTGTAAGAATTATTCCTTTTTATGTACATGTATGTTCATACAGGTCACGAAGATGAAATAAATAAAGAACAAAGTATAACCACAGATAATTCGATGAATTATATTTCAGAAGGCCATGAAAATAAAAAGAAGGAACAAAGAAAAATACAGGCTAAAAGTGCAAAAAGCAAATTGGATTATATTTTAAAAAAGAAAGAAAGAAAGAAAGAAAACAAAACCAGAGAAATATACATAAGCCTTAAATTTCAAGAAGTGACACAATATAGGTCAGCATTTTACCAAATGATAAAATTCCACAAACAATACAACAATTTTTTCTCTTAACAAAACGACAATGTTCTGCACAAATTGACAGTTTACAACAAAAAAAAGAAAGTGGCATTTAATCACAAGGGAGAGAGCAAAACAATCAGAATGAGACAGACCAGCGGTTGCAAAAAGGTATTAAATATCAAAATTCATAATTATCAAATAGAATGTTTTAGATAGGCATCCCTTCTCCCTAAAGCTTGATAACAGCTGTCAGTTGTTGTCGGAACACACTTCTAAATGCTGTTCCAAGTGTGCGACTTTTTAAGTCCATTATATACAATAAGTTGCTACTTCAGAAATGTAAAAATTTTGTTTCTCCATATTGTCTAGTAATTTTGATATTGCACCGCTGAGGTCTCTAAACTCCAAATACAGCAAACTCAGCTTGTGCACGGTCCATACAAAGAAACATAAAAATGTTCAAACAGCTCAAATTCTGATTATAATATCATGAATATAAAATATGTTAGAAATAAATATAAGATATGTCAAAAAAAATAGTCATCAACCATTTCTTGCTGTCTGTCCCAAAAGAAAACATGTAACTTGAACAACTAGAGGAAGAAGATATATTTGAAAATTTTGCACCGAAACCAGATGCATCAGAAGCAAGTTAAGTTGCAAACAAAATGCAACAAAACAAAATACTTGGAGGCGTCTTAAGTATTTTTGACCATTGCGGCTCAGCTAAACAAAATGCAAGCACCTCCCTAGGGACTGTATGAGAAATGAAGATATGCTTGTTAAATATAATGCAGAAAGCATTGTTACTCCCAAAAGGAGTCCTACCAGTGCAGATTGCTGCATGACGGGTGTTCCACCAGGTGCATTTGGATCACTGCATTGGATGAAAAAACAAAAGACTTTAGCATATTCTTCTTAAGGAATCCGATCATAATTTCTAGTTTTGTTACAAGATGCTATCAGTTAACATACTTCATATAATTTTGAAAATACAAATCTTCCCGAACTTTTGAGGTCAGCTCCATCACAAGGTCAGGGTGTTTGAGTCTAAGATGTTTATGAACAAACTCAGCAGCATGGAAAAGCTTTGTGCAGCCCTTGGCTCCACAACCATACTTCCAACCATATTTTTCATCTCTTATTTTCCGCACATAAGGATCTAGAGCCTCAACTGCTGCTGCATCAATTTTATCCTTGGCTGTCAAAATTTCCAGGGGATCCTGACCTTGCAGTCTCTTCTGACAGAATGCATCAAGTTTCTTCTCCCAATCAGCTCCACTCGTATTAGATCCATCAAAGCTCTTACTGTCAGCTCTCACATGCCGAAGGCCCTTGGCCTCATTTATCTCAGACATGCCATAGTAATCCACACCATGGACGCGCCACAAATAAGTGATTAGAGTATCCAACAGCTCAACACCCTCAAGACCCTTGACAGTAGTCAATCCTCGTATAATTATAATTGGCCCCATAGATCCACCATGGGATTTCTCTCCATCCAGTTTATCATGATCACTACTGGATAGAACATTGTCCTCAATGCCCTTCTCTGTGTCAAGTTTACGGACAAGTGCCTGAGCTTGTTCTATGTCAACTTGAATTCTTCGAGGTTCAGAACAAACTGGGTGGGCTTTGGGAGCTGCTAAAAGCGGATTGTTTTCTTTTGCTGGGCCCCTACCATGCCTTCTCCTTTTGCCACTAGAGTCCATTTCATCCTCGGAGTTTGGATCACTACCATTTCCAGATTGGGTTAGTACTGCAGCTGTTACTCCTGGACACCTGCATGCACAAGGAGATAAGCAGAAAAGGGTCAAACCAAGAAACTAAATGCACAACCAAAACCTAGGACTGCAGAGAAACATCTTACAGGTCAAGTGTTCCACTCTGCAAATCAAGCAAGAATTCCTTCGCAGTAGATCTTGCATGTTCATTCCGCCTGCAGAAATAACGTGAAAGATTGCATAAATAAAATAGAATGCAGTAATGACTGATGATACAAGTTAGCATACAAAATATAGCATGGGTACAACCAAGCAAAGAATGTGCAATAGCACATGCAAGAGAAAGGGGTAGAGATGATTTAGTAGGGCTTTAACCATATCATCTTCCCATGAACAATGAATCCTCCAATTACTAGACTACACCTCAGACATTCATGCCAACAACTAACCTTTCAATAACCGACACCAAGTTGGTTGGATGGTATTTGTCTTTCAGCCTACACCCAAATGAGTCAAGACATATTAGGTAATACTACTTCAAAAGACATTCAAATAGAAAACATAAGCCCTATAGGTAGACATCTGCAACTGTAATCATGGAAAAAAATATTATGAATAAAAGTAACAGTACCATTCTTCCTCCTTGTGAGTGTCAAAATAAGTACGTTTCTGAGTAGAAATGTACTCTGATCTGTACTCTTCATACCTACACAATCACAGCAAAGCAAGACTATAGAATTAATAAAAATAATATCTCTTTACATCATCAGACTACTAACAAAAATAATGCTTCCTTACATCATCATACTACTTGGAACAATAGCCAATCCCATCACAAAACTAAATAAAACAATTAAGAGCATGCATATCCAACTCATATGAAATGCATTAAATTTTTTGATAATACCAGCTGTTCTCTATTTTATATACCTGTGCTCAGCTTCAGCTGGTAAAATATCATCTTCAAGCTCTTGGATGAACTGCTTGTAGGACATCAAGCCTTCCCTGAAAGAAACCGTAATAAATAATGTTACTCATTAAGAATATATTGATTATAATGTTCCCCGGTTGAGTTGGAAAACATGCAAAACAAACTCCTAATGAATTCCAACTTTCAACCAAATTCAAATGGCAAGGCCAAATAACCTCCACAAACCAAACATGGAAATTAGATAGAAAATGGAAAAATAACAACAACAAATTTAACAGAAGTGCAAGTATAATCCTTGAATAGAATTTAATATAAAAGATCATAAATGTCTAAACAGAACTCAGGCCACATGGAATTTGAAGAGGTCCAGCACAAATAAAAAGAGTTCTATATAAGTAAACCAAGATCCCAATTGCTAATGCGATATTGGGTAAAAAAATCATGAATAAGATAACATTGATATTTAGATCCAAACATATGAAAAGAGAAGGAAACAAGTTCTAGGACATCTAGGGGCTCCAAATGACTTTAAGCACATTTGATATCACAGCAACAAGGTATCAAAAGAGAGGAATGAAGATGGAGAGCAATACCTGCAGCAGGGCCTGTCCTGGAAAAATGACGATGGAAGAACAGAGGAAACAAAGAACAAGAACAGAAAATGAGGTGGCAGAAGATTAAAAGAAGAGGATGAAATCATTTCCAGAGTAAAATTCTGGGTTTGATTAGCAAAGATATATCTGATACTGAAGCAATTAGATGTGGCCTTAAAGAGCAGGCACTGGATCACCGATTGCCATTGATCCACATCCACCAACCTCACAAACACCCAAATATTATCCTATCTCGAACACCACCTTTTGTGAAGAACACAAACTTGAGTTCAATGACCCACTTTGATGAGTCTAGCCATCCCAAGCATGATCCAAGAATCACTTCCACAAAGTTGGATCTTTTCACTCTTATCATGAATTCTCTAAAACTTGCTTGTCTTCTTCAGGCTTCAAGAACATCAATACCATCTTCCCTCCATTATAACAGAAGGCAAAGGTGTTGGTTATGACTTCTTGTACCCAAAAATAAACCACATAGCCATGGTTGTCTGAAGAAGATGTGAACGGCTAACATAAAATAAGCATCATACAGCAATTATATTTAAATAATTTTCTGAACAGGAAACTAGACCATGCACCTATGCTTAGCCTCCATCTTTCAAATGTTACCTAACAACATCATTAAATAGGTTGGTCTCAAAGATCAAAGATAGAGTATTTGATCAGGTTTTTGAATCTTCCCTGTCAATATTGTCATATCATCACCCTCTCTCTCTCTCTCTCTCTCTCTCTCTCTCTCTCTCTCTCTCTGCATGTGACCTTTGTCATGATAAAATCTTTGGAGGATCAACCAATATAGACTATAGATTATTTGCATTTTCAGAATTTATGATTTATCGATAGTTTTGCTATAGTATTTCTAGATGGACAGAAAATGTAGGAGAAGAATGTAGAGTGAAGATAAATGGTAGCAAGAATGATAGAGAGGATTAGAAATAATTTTCCAAAGGAAAAACAATTTTACCATTAATTGCAAAATATTCTCTTATGGGGTGAAAAGAAATGCCCTCCAAAAGCTTGCTCTAGCTACTATTGTAGCATCCAGATTTTTCACATCCACCAAGCTGATGGACTGTGCCCATCCTCTTCCAAGAAGGTTCATGCATTCAAGTTGACTCAACTTTCTGCTTTTCAGGGTAAAAAGATGCCAAAAAAAGGGTGAACGGGGGGAAGGGGGAGCAAAAGGAGGACAGAATAGAAGCAGCCAAAAATACAAGAGTCCCATACTTATTGCCTCTTTTATACAACAACAAATTTATAAAAAGATTGGTTGCAATAAGAAAGTATGGCCCTAAACAGAGCGAAATGGAGGAAAATGATTCATGTAGCTGACTTAAACTAGTTTGGGATCGAGGCTCAATTGAGTTGAGTTTGGCTGCAAGGTAAACTTGGAGAACCAAAAGTTGATAAACCAATATATTTAATGACAAAGAAAAGTTTCTTTTCTTTTCATGCTGATGGATGGACACTTTTAACAATCCATGTATGAAGGTCAAGATGCATATAAAGGTTAAGACTAAACGGAAGTTTTTTTGTTTGTAGAAAAATATAATGAAACACCATTTTAACAAATCTTGCTATCTGATCAAACAATTACCTAATCAGCATGGTTCTTAGTTACTACTACTTTGGCAAGTGTCTTCAGAAAATGTTTTATAGATTTATTGGATAGAATAGAGACAAACCAAAAACAAGAGTCTTATATTTACTGCCTGTTTTGTCCATCATTAAAATTTATAAAAAGAAAGTTTGGTTGCAAGGTAAACTTGGAGAAACAAAAAGTTGATAAACCAATATATCTAATGACAAGAATTTTTTTTTTAAATTTTAAAGTAGCATGCTGATTAATAAATGCTTTTATTAATCCATGAGGCACATAAAGGCGAAGACTCAACAGAAGTTTTTATTTTTCGTTTGTAGAAAACATTATGCGACCCTATCTTAACATAATCTAGTTAAATGATCAAACAGTGACTTAGGGCCTGTTTAGCCAAGCTGTGAAAATCAGCTTATTTTGAAATCACTTTTTTTCAAATGGAATTTCAGAAAAAATGCTGTGAGAGAAAAGCAGTTTATATTTGGCAAAATCATTTGATAAGTGCTTTTATTAATATTTGAGAAGCAGTTTGTGTTTGGCAAATCTTTCCAAAAAAAAAAGTACTTTTGACTATCAAATTATGAAAAAAGACATGTATAGATTTACTTTACAATTAATATTATTTAAATAAATAAATAATTTTAAATATTCATTATGTTTAATTTTAATTTAATTTTTTATTTTTTATTTAATTAAAATAAAAAATAAAATAACAAAAAATATATTAAAATTTTAATCAATATAAATACAATTAAACCAAAGATAATACATATTGAACATTTTAAATAATTTTTATACGATAATGTACATGTATTAAAATACATCATTCACTAAATAATGGAAGGGTTAGGTAAAAATAAATAAGGATAGCTATGGTAAATAATGATTTTGAGTAAAGATATTTTTATCTTAAAAAAATTAATTTTCTACTCTTGCTTCTGCTTCCTATGAGAAGTTTTAATTTTCTGCTTCCTCTCCGCAGTAAAAAAATTGCTTCTGCTACCACTCAAAAGTAGATTTTTTTTAAAATAAGCTTGGCCAAACATCCTATTTTTTCAAAATAAGCACTTTTTTGGAAAAATAAGCATTTTTTTCTTCCCAAAAGCTTGGCCAAACAAGCCCTTAATCAGCACACTTCCTAGTTAATACCTCTAGGCACATCATTTCAGATGGCATAGAAATGTCAGAGTAACAATATGACCAGGCAGGAGAGAGTTAATCATGTCCTTTCTTCAGCATATAGACTAACCAAAACTGTAGACCAACAAAGACCTTACATGATAAGATAATCACGAAACAAATGTGCATGCAAAGGAGTTTCTAAAGAAACTATCCAATGCATCAATAACAAGGAAAAAGAACATCAATTTAAACAAATAACTAGGATATTAAACAGTAGAAAGGGGGAAAACATTAATCAGATCCATCATACTGGACCATGACAGAAGCTGAAACAGGTTTCACAATATAAGACATGGCATGTTACAAACCTTTGAATGACCTCTACTCCAGCAAAACCACCACGTCCTGAATCAGGCCAATCTGAAGATTTTTTGATTTAGGAAGGAAAAAGATGAGAATGAGAAATTATTCAAGATAAGCAGAAATAAGAACAGAAATGCTGATGATGGTCCCTAATACAGAGCATTTCTCAAGCTTAAAATAGATATTCAATTATTTTAATCTATAATTTATAAGCTTGCAAAGGAACTTTTACCACCATTACAGTAAATAATCGAACTGATAATACCTTTCCAATAAAGAGGGTCGAAAGAATGAACTACGGAAGGTAACAAGACCAATAAAAAAGGAAGAACCAATATTTCCTGGATGAACAATTCAACAGTCCAAAACCCTATGTATGAAAAAAGAAACCCAGGAAAATAATTAATACAGTTCATGTGCTCCGACCTAATACAGGAGTTCTATCAGCTTCAGATTTAAATAACGAAGGCATGGTATGCTGTGCATGCATGTTTAACTTCTCTTTTACCGTTTACTTGACTAAATGATTAATAATTATATTTCAAACCATTAACGATCTGTATATCTTAGAAACCAATTCAGCTTCGAAACAATAATTCCAAAATTTTGAAGTGGGCGGGTAGCTGTGCAACTGCCCAAAAATGGTAACTTTAGAAGAAAAATGATGTTCAAAAAGAACAAACATACCAATAGTAACTTCTGCATTTTTATATCCAAAATACAAATGCTGTAAACAGACATAACTTATCACATCCAAAAATACAATATTCATTATTTATCCTTTAAATTCCTTTTCAAGGCTCAAGCTAAGAGATCACAAGAACAGTAGTTTACAAACAAAGCAGTAGTCTATTGATGAAATGAACTTAATGGATTGTCGGACCGATAATATTTATATTTCTAGGAAATTTTAATATTCATATAGTCCTAATCTCCCCAAGTAAAATCTAAGTTATCAGTAAACACAAGCAAAGCTAAATGGTGCCTGAAAAGTTCAAAAGATGATTGGTTTGAGGAAATTTTTCCTATTCATTGCTTCGTTGAGAATCTGATACCGAAGGAGAAAGCACAAAAAAATGAAGTTTTTAGATCACCAATCATGCCATGTCATTTTTATCTTTTTTATCTTAAATACAGAATCTCATAGAAAGTTTCAAGGCAAGACAAGCAGCCACATCAGAGTAAACATATGTATCTTAACAAAAGAAATTATAATTCCATGATGCAATAGCATCAAAATCTTAGCAGCACACCAAGAGAGGGAAAGGTAGAATGAATAACAACTACTGGTAGAAAACATAAACAAAGTACATCAATAGTCAAAAATATTACCTTATGGTTTTATAATTTCTTTTTAGAGTTGATCAAAAAAAGCTGGTGGAAACATACAATTTGTCAAGTTAATAGCAACAATAATGCAGTTCATAAAACTTCTATGAGAAGAAAAATGAGTTTGATTGATGAGATTTCATCCTTTTAAAATGTGTATGTTGCATCTTAAACTCAATCATTTCTTATGAGGATCTTATTTTTAAGACCTGTTCTATTTGCAGATTTTTAAGAATGTTTGAGTTTCCCATCACATGATCCCTTTTAATGAAGGGGGTGGATTCTAGTGTTTGGCTAATTTTCTTTTCACACTTGCTCCTTTGGCTTTCTCACATCTTGCATGTATCGTTCATTACAACAGTTTTCATCTCAGCCAAGATATAGGTTTTATCATGTGGTTTTCATCTCAGAAAAGATACAAGTTTTATCATATGGTTTTCATCTTGGCCAAGATATCAGTTTGTATCATATTATTGGGCAGTTGCTAATATGATAAAACCTATATCTTGGTCCATACTATATTGGCCATTAGAAAACAATACATCCTTATGTATCAGCTGATGTGATATCAAAGTACCAGTTGAGATATCCTAATATGCCTTTTTAGAATCCTAAATTTGCATCTTAGTTCATTACACATTCAAATTATAGTCTTAAGATGTAGATGTTAATCAGGGTTTACCATATTAAACAAGATCCAGAAATCTCGATTCCTATAATACTAGCCGAGATCTTGGAAATCTCACTTCTTTCCTATTTCTTCGATTTTCCTATTTAAGTCAACATAAACCAAGAAATGTGGTCCATCTCAGTATCAGACAGCTTTTAGGATGGTGAGAACCTAGTAACTAAAAACCTTGATTACAATGCAAGGTGGAATTTGTTGATTCTAGGATATGATGATATCAAATAGGATATATCAAACTTGCATGTCCAATGACTCATGTGGTATTTGAAATGTCTTCTTAGTTATATCATCATGAATCTTTTAGGTAAACCTCTAAAAGAATTGGAAGGCCTGGTATATTGCGATGTGATTTGATCAAAAATTTCATTTCTCAAATTTGGATCCTTCCGCTAGCAAGGTTTTTCAGAGCTTAAACAAGGAAAGCATATGATAACCCATGCAAACATTTTTTTCAGTTCCACATCAGGTAAACTTTGGAAAGGTCTCAGATGCTTAAGCAAGGCTAAAGAACCTAGCTGATAAATTTGGCTAGCCCTTTTTCGGATGAGGTACCATGTTACTACATCACCTTGGTAAAGGTTCACCCTTCTCATCATTTTTCAGCTGTATTTGGTTGGGAAATATGTTAGCTTAGAGTAAATTGGTTGACTTACTTTCCTAACCCACCTTACTTCAAAATAAACTTGTTTATCATATAGGGTGAATAGTTTTCTCTGAGTTTGATGGAAAAGTAACTACACAAACTTCTACAAAATGCACGTCCTATCCTTGAAATAAATTGGTTGTTCTTTTAGCATTTGGCCAGTTATAACGGAATAAGTGGGTTAAAGAAGACTGTTATTCCATTTAACCCACATTCAACCTGCAACCAAATGCAGCCTTGATGCATACTTTAACAACCCCTAATACATGCATTAATAGCAACTCTGTCTGGACACGGTGAGTGGCCTGGGAAGAGAATGATGAGTGGAGAATTAGAATGTAAGGAAAACAATGACAGTTAAGATGATAGAACAGAGCTAAAGGGAAAGAGTGGCGGATTAGATGAAAAGTGGGGCAAGGGAGCAATGAAGCAAAGGAAACAATGGGCTGGAAGAGGTAAGTTATCCAAGTCAATTTGAAGGGGCACTGAAGGCGATGTTCAGACCATCCACACGTTCAGTAAAGGCATTCTTTCTCTTACATTTCAAATATGGTGTATCAGAAAACCACATTCAGGTTGTGAACGGCTAGTGGACGGAACCGTGTCGATAATTACCTGATAGACGATTCATGTAACGGCCATGAGGCCTTTCATCAGCATAACCACCTCTGCCTCGATCATACCCTCCACCATAATCATAGCCGTACCTACAAGCATAAGCAGGGTATCAGCAACAGAAAACAATCTTTCATGGTGATACCGGTAACAAGAACGAATCTTCATACAGGAAATTGACGATTTAAGAACCAATTTATGCTCACCTTCTATCGTCTGAGCCGTAGCCTCCTCTAGGACTACCCCGACGCCGGTCGTATCCACCGTCCTCCCTCCGGGACCGCTTAAAGGGCCCAGGCGGAGGGGACCGGCGGGGAGGAGAGTGCCTGCGGTGACCGTAAGGTGGCGGGCTGGGGCTGCTCCGCCTCCGATACTCCCGATCCCTTTCCCCCTTCGAAGGCCCAAGCGGCGGAGGCGGCGGGAGCGGAGGCGACCGGTTCCTGACGTCGTGGTAATCGTCCCGCCGGTTCGGAGGCCGGTCGTCCCTCTCGTCCCTCCTCTCCCTCGAATCCCTGTCCCTTCTTCTCGGGGGAGGCGGTGGCGGGGGCGGAGATCCGTCGGTCGGGCTCTCTCGCCTCTCCGGCGGGCGGTCCCGGCGGCGATCTAGGGCTTCGGCAGGCATGTCGATCACCTCCGCCATGGGGAAAAGGATCGAAGTCTTGGGAAACCCAATATATCGACAAGAAACCCTAGAAATCGGATAGAACAGAGCGGAGCTCCAAGAGTTGATAGGGAGAGATTATAAGAGTCGAGCGGCGCTGAGAGATAAGGGAGCTGACGAGATCGGGGGAAGGAAGGTGATTATGTACCTTTTCCTGTTAAATAGACGAGAAGGCGACAAGCCGGTTCAATTCACAGGGAACCGTTGAATTCCTGGATCTGATCAACAGGTCCATCGTGCGGTTTGTGGGCGTTCACAGGTTCGCAGGAACCTGCGAGCTAAACCGCCTGCGCGGGCAAGAAGGCATCTCACATGATGGTTCTTAGATCGAGCGGCTGGCGCCGCATGATCGTGAAACGTTGTTTATCTACGGATGATTATTTGACCGCACAGAGATCGTGTAAAGCCTGACGACGGATAAAAATTATCTAAAAGTTCCTGAGATGAATTGGACTTTTCTATATATATATATATATATATATATATTTTACTCCACCAACGTTTTGAATTCCTCACCCGCCCCCTGAAATTAAAAAAAAAAAACCTTCATTAATTTCTCTAAAATTTATAACGACAATATTAGAACTTAATTATTATTAAATATGGTTGAGTTGTTTGTTTTGATGGTAAATTCACTTTTTTTTTAATATAATGACAGTAATAAGATGAATCTTCTATGAAAAAATTAAAAATATATATATATTGATGTCACGTTGTAAGAGAAAGAAAACCTTTCATATGCAAATTAAGACTCATATTAAATCTTACCGTATAATAAATAAAGATGATGTAAATGATGTCAATTTTCTTCTCTCCTCATCGGAGGTTTTTTTTGAGTATCACAATGATATTTCTAAAGGTGGAGAATTATAAAATACTTATGATAACGTGTGATATTATATATATAACTCGGTGTACATAATAGAAACTTCTCTGTATATTACCATTTAGACTATGAGATATTACCAATGGCCCAGCCATTATCAGAAAATATACTGGTGCTAAAAAGAGTCATAAACAATGAAAATTTAGTATACTGTTTTCATGCTTTTACTTCATTTTTAACTCATTTGATGGCTTATAAGTTTGGGTGGAAGCGAAAAGATCAATGATTATAATTTCTTTGCCAGGCAATGATTATGATTAAAGATATGAAATATAACCGACAAAGTTGGGAGCAAAAAAATCTTTGTTTCTTGTAACAAAAGAAAGTTAATTATTAAGAAAAGGATTAAACCTTAAGTTATTTGAGCTGCATGGTAGGAAACATGGTATATATTTGGCATTCCAAAATAACTTGATAATGTTGAAAAGTTTGAAATTCAAAAAAAAAATAGAAAAAAGTTTAGGATATTTTTAAAAAATTAGTATTCAAAGAGATATCCAAAAAAAACGAGTATGAAAAGTATAAAAAGAGTGGTGGAAATGGATGATAGAGGTACTAGAGAACCATGAGAGGGATCAAGGAAGATGAGAAGAAGAGAATAAGTAGAAGAGGGTTGAAAGAAGAGAAAAAATAAAAGAAATAATATAAGAGATAATTTTGATTTTGCTTTTGTATTAAAAGATATCCCGTGCGAATCAGTTCATAAAATAAAATAAATAAATAAATAAATAAAAGAGTCAGGATAGATCGGAATAGAAAATTCTATTCCGAATCGATTCGTGCCATGAGGAGAAGATGTATTTGAAGAAAATACACCGACAAGGCTTTCTCCTCCCTCCATTTAAATTCTAAAATTTCTATGAAGAAAATCCCAAATCTAAACCCTAGATTTCTTTCCTCGAAACCATAATCCCAAGTTCAAACCCTAGCGTACCTATAGCAAAAGATTTTCGGAGGAAAGATCATCGATTTTGGCCGTCGATTGCTGCTGTCACCATCGCCGTCGTCGATAATCTCTTTTTCTTTATCATTTTTTCTTCTTTTTAGGTTTAGGGTAGAGCTTTTATTGGAGGGATCCTCGATCTATCACACCTCCGATCATTATCGTGCCGCTTTCTCTACCAGCTCTTTTCTTCTTCGGCCGCTCCGTGATGCCTGAGAAGAATACCGTGGTTCGGTCTTGAGAAAAAATAGATGAAAGAAAAAAAAGAAACAAAGAAAAGAAAGAAAGAGAGAGAGAGAGAATGGGTTAAATTAAATTTGAGGTATTTTAATTAGTTTGGATCCAATTTAATCAGATCTAAGTTAACCCATCACATGAATCTAATTTAGAAATTGATTCAAAATCTAGACTGGGCATAGACTAGATTAAAAGATTTTTTGTTTATCTTGATTATTTTTAAAATTAGAGATTAACTAAATTATTTGATATGATAGAGTCTGTAACTCCGTAAGAACACCGGATCTAGAGATCAGTTTAAGACGATCGTCGAAATTTTAGATCTGATCAGGTAAGTTTTCTTTTATCTCTGGATTATTTTTATGTATATGTACATATTTTAAAATTAGATTCTTATACATAAATAATTAAAAATTATTAAATTTTGAAATTATGATTTTACTAATAAAAATTGATTTGAGAAAAATTGGATCAAATATGATGTCATTATTATATATGATAATTTTGAAAGATAAGATTTTTTGAAAATTGCATGGCCTTTTCTTAAAATTATATGGTATTTAAAAAAAAAATTATATTTATCCATCGATACATGAAATTTTGAATGAAAATTACTTTCATTACTCTTTGAAATATATGAAAATTGAGTTGATACTGTAATAAAAATAAATATTTTTATTTTTTATTTAATTATGAAAAATAGTTAAAACAAAAATATGAGAAAAACTCTCTAGTTAGACTATGATTTGGATTTAGTCAATGGGACTGATCGTTGGCCATACGTCAGAAACATGTTTCTCTTGGGTCTAACCAGTTTGGACTGATAGCTGGTAGAGTTAGTTCTTATGGGCCTAGCCAGTGGGACTGATCACTGGTAGCACGCCGATGGTTCGGATATTTTTCGTTTAAGACTAATCTCTTTATCTTGTCACGAGATGAATTATGACCGTGTAAATTAGAGCTAGTTTCTTTATGGGCCTAGCTAGTGGGGCTGATCACTGGTAGCACGTCGATGATTCGAATGTTCTTCGTTCAGGGGCTAGTTTCTCTTGGGTCTTGTCATGGAACTAATTGTGACCGTAGTCATCGAGGACTGAGAGAGAATTTTTTTCTAATTGGCATGATAAGATTTTAAATTAAAGATATCTTGATATATATTATTATTTAATTATTATATTTAAAAAAATATTTATGCTTGATCCTTCAGAGATGATTGGTAAACTTACTGAGCCCATAAAGCTCACACTTTTTTTTCTATTTTTATTTTCTAGATCTAGAAGATCCAGCTGAGTTGAAAACTGATCAGTGAGGAGCTTAGGACTTAGGTAGATTATTTAGTTTATTTTCTTTCAAATAAAATTATTTTATAATTATTATTCTAAATCTTTATTTGATTGGTTAATAGTGTTGAAGATATTATTATTAGTTTTATTTTTATTTAATATTAGAGAAATTACTTTTATCACTATCTGAGTTGAATTATGATAATCAATTATTTAGTGAAAGGCAGGCCTTGCATATTTGAGAGGATTAAACCCTACGAGTATGCGGCCATTTGTCGGATGCCCGGCTTAAGTTATTGGATCGGGACGTGACAGATTTTGTGGTATCAAAGCTAGGTTTACAAGATCCAATAAAATAAAATAAATTAAATAGTAAGAGTAGGGATAGAAATTAAAAAATATTTGAATAATTATGAATATTAATAATCAAGAAATATATTAAAAAATTTATTTATTTTTAGGTCGTAATGGCTCACAACCATCCTGGATGGCTGTCTAACTCTATGGAAGACTCTTATGCGGCTAGTGTGCGTCGCACTTATCGGGACGGTTATGCCTCTCAAGCTTCCAATACCTTCCGAACCGATAGTATCTCTCATGTAGTTAGAGCTTCTCAAGCTCATGCCACTTCTTGAGCTACTAGGATATCTAGATCTACTCGTCATCCATCACCAGAACAGGGCGAGAGCCAAAATGCAAATTCTTTCCATCAACTGAATAATGTCCAAAATAATAATTATGAGAAAACCAACACTGAAGGTCTGATGACAGTCCTTATACAAGCATTAACTAAATTGGTGCAGCAAATAAAACGATAAGAAAATAGAGGAGGCCAGTCATCAAGGTCGGAACGAGGAATAGCAGAATTTAAGAGACTGGCACCACCAACTTTTGAAGGCTCTACGGATCCCATTGAATCATTAAAATGGCTCAAAGAGATGGAAAAAGCCTTCGCTAGTATGAAATGCACTGATCAAGAAAAGGTCTGTTTTGCTGTTTATCAACTATAGGGAGAAGCATTTAAATAGTGGGAAGCCATTAAGAGACAACGAGGGACTGATGGGCTAGTCACTTGGGACATTTTTTATCAAAAGTTTATGGATATATACTTTTCTGAGAGTCTCAGATTTAAGAAGAAAAGTGAGTTCACTAGGTTGATGTAGAAAAATATGACCATGGCCCAATATGAGGCTAAATTTACTAAACTATCTTGCTTTGCTCCAAATCTTGTGACAACTAACAATATCAAGGCTCGAAGATTTGAAAAATGATTGAAGCCCAGAATTCGTGCGGGAGTGAGACCGATGCAGTTGACCACATATCGAGAGGTTGCTAATTTAGCAAAAATTATGGAGTAAGAAAATAATAATATTTAACAAAAAAGAAAGCGACAACAGAAAAAGAATTAAAACCTAGCAGTTATCCCGGTAAACAATCCAAGCACCAAGAAACTCGGTAAAAGGATGACTAGTCAAAGAAAGAACCTCAGTGTGGTCGATGTGGAGGCATCCATCTGGAACAGAATTATCACTGATTTTCTGGAGCCTATTTTAATTATGGCTAGCAGAACCATAGAGCGGTGAACTGTCCACGATCATAAAATCCTGGATATCGGCAGTCTTTTCAGAGTATACCTAGACCATCTACTTTTGGAGCACCGACCACTCATCATGATCAACCCTCAAGACAAGGAGGACCACCAAAACTAAAGACCTAGGCTTGTATTTATGCTATGACTCGACAGAATGTGGAGACATCAAATGTTGTAGTAGCAGGTACCCCAAAAACCCCTTACAACTTCATTTAAAATTAAGGTTATACAATCTTTTATGCATGATTGTAATAAAAAAATAAAATAAAATTTATAGGTATTATCAAAGTTGAGACTACACATGCTTGTGTTTTATTTGATTCCGGGGCTACTCATTCATTTGTTTCAACCGAATTTGCTAAAAAGATTGGTCTTATGCCTATGCTCTTAGAAGATGAGATGTGTGTATCTACTCCAAGTGGGAGTGTCATCATGATAGATGTATTTTGCCCCTCTTATATTGTGAGTATTGGAGATCATGATCTTGCATCTGATCTAATGGTTTTAGAGATGAGAGATTTTGATATAATCCTAGGGATGGATTGGCTTACTTCATATCATGCCACGGTGGACTATTTTAGGAAGAGAGTGACCATTCAGATTTTAGAATAAGCACCACTTAGTTTTTCTGACAAAGAAATGAATGCCCCTATAAAAATTATATCAATCATGCAGGCTTGCAAAATGTTAAGAAAGAATTGTATGGGATATTTGGTCAGTATTATAGATACTCAATAAGAGGAGATCAAGATAGAAAATATACATATAGTAAGAAAATTTTTTAATATTTTTTTAGAAGATCTTTCATGATTACCTTCTGATAGGAAGATCAAATTTTCAATTGATTTAACATCTGGTGCTGGACCTATCTCTAAAGCCCCCTATCGTATGGCACCAACTGAGTTGAAAGAGCTCAAGGAGCAACTCCAAGAACTTCTTGATAAAGGCTTTATCAGGCCTAGTGTCTCTCCATGGGGTGCTCTGATACTTTTCATTAAAAAAAATGATGAAAGTATGAGACTGTGCATTGACTACTGGGAGTTGAACAAGTTGATCATTCGAAATAAGTACCCTCTACCAAGGATAGATAATCTTTTAGACCAGCTTTAGAATGCTCAAATATTTTCAAAAATTAATCTTCGATCCAGATATCACCAATTAAAAATTAAGGTGGACGATATATCTAAAATAGCTTTTCGAACTCGATACGGATATTATAAATTCTTGGTTATGCCTTTTGGATTAACAAATACTCCTGCAACCTTTATGGACACGATGAATAGAGTGTTCAAGCCTTATTTAGATTAGTATATGGTAGTATTTATTGATGATATTCTGATATATTCTAAGAGTCCAGAAGATCATGAAAGGCATTTGAGGATAGTATTATAGACATTGAGAGAGCAGAAGCTATATGCAAAGTTAAAAAAATATCAGTTTTGGCTAGAAAGTATTTTCTTCCTCAGACACATAATCTCTAAAGAAGGTATATCAGTGGATCCAATGAAGGTAGAGATGATTATGAACTGGAAACAACCTACTAGTATAACAGAAGTTCGTAGTTTTCTTGGATTAACTGGATATTATAGGAGATTTGTGGAAGGATTCTCTTGCATAACATTGCTTTTGACCCAGTTGACTCATAAATAAACAAAATTTGAATGGATAGAAGAATGTGAAAAGAGTTTTTAAAAATTAAAAAGATGTTTGGTATCAGCTCCTATCCTTAACCTACCATCTAAAAAAGGAGCATTTACTATTTTTAGTGATGCCTCCCAAAAAGGGTTAGGATATGTTCTTATGCAAAATGGAAAGGTAGTAGCTTATGCATCAAGACAACTTAAATCATATGAACAGAACTATCCAACTCATGATTTAAAGCTGGCAACAATAGTCTTTGCTCTAAAAATATGGATGCACTATTTGTATGAAGTATTATGTGAAGCTTTTATAGATCATAAGAGCCTTAAGTATATCTTCACCCAAAAGAAGCTAAATTTAAGACAAAGACGATGGTTAGAGCTGATCAAAGACTATGATCTGACCATAAATTACCATCCAAAAAAAGCAAATATAGTGGCAGATGCTTTAAGCAGAAAGTCAGTGGATAGTATAGCAATGCTGATCACTTCTCAGAGGCATATTTTGCAGGATCTAAAAAGATTGGATGTTGAGGTATGGCCGCATAAATCTGAAGCCCTGCTCACTGCACTTAGGGTGCAACCCATCTTGATTAATAGAATCAAAGCATCATAGATGAATGATTTGGGACTTCAAAGATCAAAGATCAAATACAATCCAATGTGATATCTGAATTCAGAATTATGTATTCCAAATAATATAGAATTAAAAAAAAAAATTATGATGAAAGCTCATAACTCTGCATATACAGTACATCCTGAAGGTACAAAAATGTATAGAGATCTTAAAGAAAATTTTTGGTGAAGTGGTATGAAAAGAGAAATAGCTCAATATGTAGCTCAATATTTAACTTATCAACGGATGAAAGCTAAGCATCAAAAACCTGCAGGACCACTACAATCCCTTAAAATATCAGTTTCGAAATGGAAGCACATAATAATGAATTATGGACCGATTGACCAAGTCAACATATTTTCTATCCATTCAAGTCACATTTTCTTTGGAAAGGCTAGCTAAGTTGTACATAAAAAAATTATGAGATTGCACGGAACTCCAGTATCCATTATGTCAAATCGAGATACGAGATTTATTTCTCAATTCTGAAAAAGCTTACATCAGGCCATGGAAACTAAGTTGGAGTTCAGTACAGCCTTTTATCCTCAGACAGATGGACAATTAGAAAGAATAATTCAAACTTTAGAAGATATGTTGAGAGCATGTGTGATAGACTTAAAAGAATTTTGGGATGAACATTTATCATTGGTGGAGTTCGCCTATAACAATAGTTATCAAGCTAGCATCCAGATAGTTTCCTTTGAAGCTCTGTATGGAAGAAGATGTAGGACTCCTATATGTTGGGATGATATTGATGAGAGAAGACTTTTAGGATCAGAAATTATTCAATAAATAGTAGATAAAATTCAACTTATTAGGAAGTGAATTCTTTTAGCTCAAAGCCGGCAAAAAAGTTATGCTGATAATAGAAGAAGAGAACTAGAATTTTAAGTGAGAGATCACGTATTCCTCAAAATGTCCCCCATTAAAGGAGTGATGAGATTTGGAGTTCGCAAAAAGCTATCCTAGATATGTGGGTCCCTTTGAGATCTTGAAAAGAGTTGGAGTGATTGCCTACTGTCTAGCCTTACCATCCTCTCTTATCGAAGTACATAATATGTTTCATGTTTCTATGTTAAGAAAATATATACCAGATCTTAACCATGTGGCGGAGTTTGGACCACTTCAACTCAGAGAAGATTTATCTTATGAGGAGCAGCCAATACGGATCGTTGATAGAAAAGATCAAGTTTTGAGATGACGTATTATTCCTTATATCAAAGTTCAATGGAGCAACCATACAGAACGAAAAGCTACCTAAGAATTGAAAGAAGAGATGCGAGCCAAATACCCCCATCTGTTTCTTGATCTAGGTATGTCAAATTTCGAGGACGAAATTTTTATTAAGAGGAGGAGAATGTGAGAACTAGTCCATAAAAAAATAATAAATAAATAAATAATAATAATAAAAGTTAGGATCGATCGAAACAGAGAATCCTATTTTGAGTCGATCTATGCAATGAAGAGAAGATGTATTTGAAGAAAATACGCCGGCAAAGCCTCCTCCCCCCTTTATTTAAATCCTAAAACTTCTCCTAAAATTCCTATGAAAAAAATCCCAAACCTAAATCTTAGATTTCTTTCCTAGGAACTCTAATCCCAAGTTCAAACCCTAGCATACCTATGGGAAAAAAATTTGGGGGAGAGATCGTCGATTTTGGCCGTCGATTGCTACTATCGCCACCACCATCATCGGTAATCCCTTTTTCTTTCTCCTTCTTTTTTCTTTCTAGCTTTAGGATAGAGCTTTCATCGGTGGGGTTCTCGATCTATTGCACCTTCAGCCATTATCGCACCACTTTCTCCGCCAGCTCTTTCCTTCTTCGACCGCTCGGTGATGCCTGAGAAGAAGACCGTGGTTCGGTCTTGAGAAGAAACAGAGGGGAGAAAAGAAAGAAATGAAGAAAAGAAAGAAAGAGAGAGAGAGAGAGAATGGGTTAAATTAAATTTGAGGTGTTTTAATTTGTTTGGATCCAATTTAATCGGATCTAAGTTAACTCGTCACATGAATCTAATTTAGAAATTGATTCAAAATCTAGAATGGACATAGACTAGATTAAAATATTTTTTATCTATCTTCATTATTTTTAAAATTAGGGATTAACTAAATCATTTGATATGATAGAGTCTACAACTCCGTAAGAATACCGGATCTAGAGTTCAGTTTAAGACGATCATAGAAATTTTGGATATGATCAACAGGTAAGTTTTCTTTTATCTCTAAATTATTTTTATGTATATGTATATATTTTAAAATTAGATTCTTATATATAAATAATTAAAAATTATTAAATTTTAAAATTATAAATTTATTAATAAAAATTGATTTGAAAAAAATTGGATCAAATATGATGTCATTATTATATGTGATAATTTTAAAAGAGAAGATTTCTTGAAAATTGCATGATCTTTTCTTAAAATTATGTGGTATTTAAAAAAAAATTTATCTATCTATCTATCGATACATGAAAGTTTGAATGAAAATTACTTTCATTACTCTTTGAAATATATGAAAATTGAGTTGATACTATAATAAAAATAAATATTTTTATTTTTTATTTAATTATGAAAAGTGGTTGAAATAAAAGTATGAGAAAAATTTTCTAGTTAGACTATAATTTGGATCTAGCCAATGGGACTGATCATTGGCCACACGTCCGAAACATATTTCTCTTGGGCCTAGCCAGTCGGGGTTGATCATTGGCAGAGTTAGTTCATATGGGCCTAGCCAGTAGAGCTGATCACTGGTAGCACGCCAATGGTTCGGATGTTCTTCGTTTAGGATTAATCTCTTTGTCTTATCATGGGGCGAATCATGGCCGTGTGAACTAGAGCTAGTTTTCTTATGGACCTAGCTAGTGGGGCTGATCACTGATAGCACGCCGACGATTCGGATGTTCTTCGTTTAGGGAGCTAGTTTCTCTTGGATTTTGTCACAGAGCTAATCGTGGTCGTAGTCATCAAGAATCGAGAGAGAAATTTTTTTCTAATGGGCATGACAAGATTTTAAATTAAAGATATCTTGATATATATTATTACTTAATTATTATATTTTGAAAAATATTTATGGTTGATCCTTCAGAGATGATTGATAAACTTACTGAGCCTATAAAGCTCACATTTTTTTTTTATTTTTATTTTCTAGATTCAGAAGAACCTATTGGGCTGAAAATCGATCAATAAGAAGCTTAAAACTTAGGCAGATTGTTTAGTTTATTTTTTTTAAAATAAAATTATTTCATAATTATTATTCTAAATCTTTATTTGGTTGGTCAACAGTGTTAAAGATATTATTATTAATTTTATTTTTATTTAATATTAAAAAAATTATTTTTACCACTGTTTGAGTTGAATTATGATAATCAATTATTTAGTAAAAGATAGGCCTTGCATATTCAAGGGAATTAAATTCTACAAGTGTGCGGCCATCTGTTGGATGTCCGACTTGAATTATTGGGTCGGGGCATGACATATCCAATACTAAATCAAATCCTTGGATCTTATGTCCCAAGGAGGTAATATCCACTATCATCCTAAATGCACATTTCAGCAATTTTGAATTCAAAATAGGGTATGCCATGCAACTTTTGTAGTCTGCTGTATAATCAAAAAATTGTTCAAATAAAATGCAAATAAAATTTGGATTATTCAAGATTCATTGATTCGTTCATGGTTCATTCTTATGATTTTGAATAATTCATAATTTTTTATCAAAATCTGATATCATTACTATGGTAGGAAAGTGGTTGCTAGAATGCAATAATTAATGAATTTATTATCTTAAGTATGCCAACTTGTTGATTGATAAAGTTATCATGTGTTGGATACCAATGTGCATGTCTGGATCCAGCATTCATCATAATTTTGCTTGAATGTCCTCATGTAATTGCGCTTGAACAAAAATTTTGGATAATAGGTATTGGGAGATATCAAGCCAATGCCTAACTCACCAACTTGTCTATCGGTCGACGATCGATCGTCCATCAAACGACGACCATCATCTGGTGATTGATAATCGACGACAAAAAGGGCTAGCTGGCCGACGAAAAGTCTTCAAATCAATCGATCAATGATTGATCAATTTTCAAATAAGACAACCGATTGGAGGTCGATCAGCCCTAGATATATCAACCGATCGACCATCGGTTGGCTCCAGATATGCTGACCGACCGACCATCAATCGGCCCCAGATATGCCGAACAATTATTAAGTATTTTATAAATAACTCATCCAACTTCTGAATCAACTCTATAAAACTATTTTCGAGAAAAGCGGACAATAATGATTAGTGGATAGTTCTAACCATCTCCCCATGATCGCATTACGTCAGAAGAAGAGGGACCCACGTACTAAATGATTATCACTCTGACACCTATAAAAAGAAGGTAAATTGGCTAGTTTAGTATGACACATCCAATACTTTTAGAGCAATCTCTATCACTTTGCTCTTAGATTTCTATTCGATCAGTCCATCCTACTAACTTAAGTATCAGAGAGTCCCCATCAAAGCCAACTCTGATCAATGCAGACTTATCTTTGCAGATTTTTCGATATTGATTTGCAAGCACGGTGGATTGGCCACAATAAATTGACGCGCTAGGTAGGAGGAGAAAATATCGAAAATCAAAAGTAACTGGTAACTTTCTGTCATACATTACGATGGCGAAAATATGTTCTCACAACTCACTCAGCTCCATCGATCAATCATTCCGACGAAAAGTGCTCCCTCCCCCACCGTCGTCTGTGGCAGAACCGAGTTTCTCACATCCGATAGTCATGGTGGATGTGCAAGCTTAACAATTAGCTATGTTGATGTAGCAAGTCCGAATGTTAACAAAAGCTATACACAGCCTCCAGCAATAGCCACGTGTAGTGGTGCAAGAGCTAGTGACACAGGCGGTACCATCTAGGCACAGCTGCTGCATGCCAAGGCACTACATCTCTCCATCACTGGAGCGACAATCTCGATGCTCCCGACGAGCAGAAACTCCATCCCATCACTGTTCGTGAGGAACCATCGACGATCTTGATGCTACATTTCCCCGCCTTCTCGTCGGAGTCAGCACAAGGGGAAGGCCCCATGGGGTTCAATCACTTCCTCCTCTACTAGTTCTTCAGGAGGATCAACCTCAGGAACATCTCGCCAACATCGGCTCGATACCTACGAGCCAAAACTTAAGGAAATTGATCGACGACTGGTTCGAATTCAGGAGGATGCAAAAGGAGGATCCTCTAATGGACTCCACATTCAGACAGCTCCTTTTTTCTCGTGCATCCTAAACGAACCAATTTCATTATGATTCAAGATGCTGCAAGTGGAGTCATATGACGGCTCCACCGATCCAGTTGATCATCTTCAGAGCTATAAGACTCTCATGATGATCCAAAAGATGAATGATGCTTTCATGTGCATCAGCTTTCCGGCCATCCTTCGAAAAGCTGCTCGAACCTGGTACTCTATGCTTCAATCAAAAAGTATTACCTCTTTCGGGCAGCTTGAAGATTTCTTCGTGGCTCACTTCAGTACTAGCAGGAGGATGCCATGAACCTTCGACACCCTCTTCTCGATCAAGCAAGGAGAGAAAAAAATCTTTCGAAACTTTATGGTGCATTTTAACGCCGCCACACTCGAGGTCCGAAACCTTAACGAAGATGTGGTCATTTCAGCCATGAAGCAAAGTCTATGGAGTTTCTGATTCACCTATTCACTAGATAAGAACCATCCCTAGACCTATGCAAAACTCTTAGAGCGTGCAGATAAGTACATTCACATAGAAGAAGGTGCTTTTGGTCGGTGCCAACCAAATGAAAAGAGTCAAAAGAAGAAGAAGAACATTTTTGCTGGACCAAACCAGCCTACACCAAATAAGGAAAGGGTCTTCTCCTGACTGAACACAGTACCGACCAATATAAAAAGCCAGTACAACACCTATACTCCTCTCACGACTCCGCGTGCCTAAATCTTGATGAAAATTAAGGAAGAAAATTACCTTTGGCGACCCCGCCAATGAAGAATCGAGAGAAGGATAAGAGAAAGTACTGCCGGTTCTATCGTGACTACGGCCATGATACTGAACAATGCTTTTAATTAAAAGATGAGATCGAGGCTCTCATTCGATAGAAATTTTTAGCCAAGTACCGGCTTGATCGCCCGACTCAGTCTCATGTCGATCAACCATCTGCTCTAGAGGAAGTTCATTAGAATCGACCAACAGTTGGAGTGATCAACATGGTCTCCGGGTGGCCAAAAATTGAGGGGGCAACATCTGAAGAGGGATCAACCAAGAAGCGACGATCCAACAAATCTATTTTCTTTTTGAATGATGATGTCAGGGGGATTCAAATTTTCCATGATAATGCTGTCGTGGTCTCGACAATGATAGCCAGTTATGATGTAAAAAGAATTCTTGTTGATAATAAAAGTTCGACTAATATTTTATTTTACTCTGCATTCTTCCAAATGAAACTCTCGACAGAACATCTTCAAAAAGTTTTTATCCCTTTAGTTGGATTTATGGGAGATATCGTTGATGTTGAGGGAGAGATAAATCTCCCATTGACTGTAGGAACAGAACCTTGGTAGAGTACCATCATCTTGACTTTCATGGTTGTTAGAATTTCGTCAACATATAATGCTATACTCGAAAGGCCGGGACTCAATGCTCTCAAGATGATAGTATCAACATATCATTTATTAGTCCGATTTTTGACCAAGATCAAAGTCGGAGAGATGCGAGATGACTAACAAATTGCCCGACGATACCTGGCGATCACTACAAAGGAAAATAAATCAAAAGATTCTTCATCACTGGAAAGCCTTGATCAGTGGGAAGATGAAAATTGGGATGAGCTAGCTGAACGATTGCTCTCCATCCCGTTGCTGGAAGATGATCCAACCAAAACTATTCAAATTGGATCGTACCTTCAGGTGATGGAGCGTGAATAATTGGTTCCACTACTAATTACTGTCGTAACCCAAAAAATCACTATCATAGACTATTGCAATGATTTTCTAACCACTGCCACTACGATCGTCATCGTAGCTCTATGGCAGTGGTTGTTGCAGCGGTTGTTAGAACCGTTGCCATAAATAGTCTATTGCATGATTTATAAACCACTGTAATAGATCGACCTATAGCAGCAGTTATGTAACTGCCGCCATAGATTATCTATGGTAGCGATTATATAACCACTGCCATAGGTAATATAACCGCTGCCATAGGTAATCTATAGCAGCAGTTTCTTAACCATTGTCATAGGTCTAATGTAGAGTTGGCACCATTAGCTTACGAATTTATGGCAGCGGTTGGCACGGATATGACAGTAGTTATAAAACTACTACCATAGATCTTTTTATAATTAAAAAATTAAATTTTTTATTTTTTTATATTTTATCTGATAAATATAGATATATAATATAAAAAAATATAATAAATATAAAAATTATTCTAAAATACTAAAATTTTATTACTAAATAAAATTTATTATAATATTTTTTTAAAAAATAAAATACATCAAAAGTTTTCTAAATCTACATCATCGAAGTTGGTGTTGGAGCCAAAGCCAAAGCTGGTGCTAGAGCCGAAGCCGGAGCTGGAGCTGAAATGTGGGCCAACATATTCTTGAAGCCCATGACTCTAAAATATGCACTGAGATAGATGGAGTATGCTCCGACTGCTTCTCGAATGCTGAACTATGCGTAACCCATCGAGAGATGGGGGTAAAAGCTAGATCGCATTTCGGTGCTATCGTGACCTACAACGTTAATGAATATTAATCAATATAATATGTTGAATAATAATATTAGTATGCATCAATAAATAGTCTCTAATATTTATACTAGATGGAGATTCTCTTAATGACCGACATGGTACGGCACGGCCTACCGACACGGTACGATCTACCAGCATGGCACACATTTTTCTCAAGCTTCCAAAGATCAGAAGAAAGAGGCTCTTTAACCAAAACAAGAAAGAAATAAAAAAAATTTAAATAAAAATTAATAATTAAATTTTAATAATTTATTTCAGAATATTGAAGTCATCGCCTAATGGCATCTACAATATGGACATCACCATCGCTCTTGACAAATATATTTGAAATCTCGATAGTACTAGGTAAGTTTTATCCTAGAAGAGCGCTTTGCATGCATGGTCCAACATTGTCATCAACTTTGGTATCATTAAAAATATGCCTAGGCACCATCCTCACAACAACAAAATCCATTGAGGCTCCGAAGAATCACTAATGTAAAAGACTTGACTAGCTTTGGAGGTAAGTATATACGATTTTTCAGTGTAGAGATGGTATTGCATATTAATGAGAGTAAAACCATACTCATCAGTCTTCATCCTAGATTGTGATAAGGTGTCAAACCAATCGCACTTCATCAACATGATCCTTCCTTTAGAATAATAGTCCAAGATGACTATCTTCTCCACCATGCTATAATAATTCAAATCCTCCGTACGAGGTTGTGAATCCCTCGAGCTAGCATTACACCTGGTGGTGGTGCTTAACATAACATCTCTATTTTATGTTCCCATATTTACAGACCTACTATGAATATTAAATATGTAGCCGTTAATGATGAACTGTTTATGCTCATGCATGGTATGATTAGGGCCTATTGAAAGAGCATGCACTTTAAGGCTCACATCACTGAGCGGTAATCTCCACACCTAATTAAGAAGATGACACCTAATTAGTAAACATATTCCAATAAATTGTATCAAGCAAGAATATATAATCGCTTACATGATTTTTGAATCATTCAGAAAATTCGTTGCTATGCATTTTCTCTTTCTTCCGCATACTTAGAGCATCATATTTTACTCTTATTATCTTTTTTTATTTACTGCATGCATAAAAAATAAATTTAGATATAATTAAATATTTTTTTTAATTATTATGAAATAAATAATGCTGAGTGACTCATCTTATGTATGGCTTAATGATATCACAGTTGAAGAGCACATAGCGGTGTGCCTTATCTCTTTTCTCAATGCTCAAATTAGTGAGGCGGTATGAAGTGAAAAGTCCATCTAGCTATGAAATGGACTCAAATGTAGGGTCAATTGGCTCATACTGATCATCCTGATTCCTCATTGATCGATTATGACATGTCTCGAGCTTGTTTAAGTATATAGTACAAAAATTCATACACTCTTGATCCAAATAATCTTTTACTATAGATTCCTCTGGGCGATTCATATTTCTTACATAAGATTTCAGAGTTTGAATATTTCTCTCAGTAGCATACATCCATCGGCAGAACACTAGATCTTCAAGTGCAACTTCTTCCGCAAGATGCATGGTGAGATGCATCATAACCGTGAAATGATGATGGAAATATCTTCTCTAAATCACATAATATAGTCACCATCCTTATCTTCATTTTCTTCACATCTTTCTTAAGTAACCTCTTTGCATAAATATCTCTGTAAAAGTTGTAAAGACGAATAACCGTTGTTCTAATATTTTTTGGCAACACGCGGTGAATAGCTATTGGGATCAATTCTTGCATCAGTACATGATAATCATGAGTCTTCAATCCCCCAAGTTTGACATTCTTATTATTCATACGCTTTGATATGGTGCTTGAGTATCCATCTAGGACCTTTATGTTCTCCAACACACGAAGAAATATAGATCGTTCGGAGACATTCATAACATAGCATGCATGAGGAAGCCTCCACTGTTCTCCTCCTATTGGCTCTAGATGGAGTGATCTTCTAATATTCCATTCTTTTAAATCAAGTCGAAAATTTAAGTCATCTTGGTTTTATCTTTGATATTCAAGATTGTTGCCAAAAGAAGCTCGCACACATTCTTTTCAATATGCATTATATCTAAGCAATGGCGCAATAAGTTTATCTTTTAATATGATAAATCAAAGAAGATGCTATTTTTCCTCCAATTCAAGTATGTGTCATCTTTTTTTGATCGTCGCTTTTTTTTTATCACCAATCGGCTCATCTTTCCCAAATTCAATATTGAGACCATCCAACTCTCTAAGTACTTCACTTCCAGACATCCGACCAGGCGCCTCACCTTCTTTAACGGTGCCATCGAAGGAGCGTGCATCCCTTATGTATGGATAGTTTTGATGGAGAAAATGTCGATGCCCCATATAGCTAAAGCTCCTCCGATGTGTCAACCTTCTAGACCGAATATTTCTTCCATAGATCGGGCATGCTAGCTCACCTTTGGTGCTCCAACCCGACATTAGGGCATAGGCAAGAAAGTCATTTGTTATTCATAAAAGCGCTGCATGCATGGAGAATGACTCATTCAGCAAAGCATCAAAAGTTGGAACACCTTAAATGCTCCATAACTATTTTAGTTTGGCAATAAGAGGCTATAAATAAATATCAATGTCATTACCTATCTTCATCGATCCAAGGATGAGCACTGTCATGAAAGCAAAGGATTTTTTCATACACATCCATGGTGGAAGATTGTAAACATGAATAAATACTGACCATACACTATGGGCAGTATTCATATGCTTGAACGGATTGAAACTATCGCACGAGAAGCCAACCTCATATTATGTATCTCTTGTGCGAAGTCAAAATGTAATTCATTAAACTTCTGCCATGCCTTTCCATCGACTGGATACCTCAATGCATCATCTTTTGTTCAATTCTCTTCATGTCATCTTATGTATTTCGATGTCTTTGTCGACATAAACAACTTTTATAGTCTTAGAATCAAAGAAAAGTACCACATCAACTTTTGAGGTACACGAGTCGATGTACCTTCTTTATTCTATTTTCATCTTGATACACCGCACCTTGTGCACTCGTTGCGGTTGACATCCCCCTCCCAATAGAGCATGCAATTATTAGGACATGCATGTATCTTGGTATAAGTAAAGCCTAGCTATTCAATAATCTTCGATACCTCATAATTATTCTTGAAATTTATGCATCATCCAAAAAAATGTCCTTTAAAAGCTCTAGTATATAGTTCACTCTATTATTACTGAATCCGTTGGAGCATTTTGCATGATACAATTGGATTAAAAACTTAAGCTTCACCATCTTTTCACATCCGAGATACAACAAAATATTAGCATCCTCCATCAACTTGCGGACCTTCTCCACATCCTTATTGTTTGTCATTCGACCAATCATAGGATCAGACATGGACGTAGATGCACCATCATTATGGCCAACAAATAGAAAAATATCACAAACCATTTGTTTCACTCCTCCTTCAAGTTGATCGCCTCTTTACGGTTTGTCCTCACCATGTTGGTCCTAACAAATTTCATAACCGACTTTAAAGTCATAAATAGTGAGGTGATCATTAACATCTTGACGAGATAGCCACGATCCATCCATATACTTTTTACAAGAACATTGGATCAGTCCATGATCTCCAAATTTCTGTATAGCATAATCAAAAATTTTTTGAAGTCTAGCCTTATATTCTAGTGAGAGCTTACTAAACTTCATCCATCCCTTATCCATTTTAAAAATGATGATACTATAAGTAAATCATGTGTGGAACTCAGATTAAATATCATTTTCAGATATGTAATAAATGCATCCTATCACCAACTAATAGGTAAAGATAGATCCTATCCCATTCAGAAATTACATTAATTCTATAGGTTTATTACAGTAATCAAATGATATGCAATAAAGATCGAATGAAATTTTAGTAGTATTTTCTCTTAGTTCTCCCGTGTAGGAAGAATAAAAGAAAAATACTGTCCAAAATTTTATTCGAAATCCTTAGCATATCATTTGATTACTACAATTATCTATAGAATTATCTATAATTTTCAAACTATCTATATTGGATAATCAATTGATCATCGTACATAATTCTCTAATCCATATAATTACATATAATTGTACGGATGCTGAAGATTATGTACACTAATCAATTGATGAATCTATCGTTATGCAATGCAATAAATAAAAGCAACAAGATATAAACATTCAAAAAATATTATGCAATAAATTCTATAATATAAATTACATTCATAAATAATTAATGATGGCGACGAGGTCAGGTTTCTCTCTTTCTTTTTCAAGTACAGACCTATTGGATATTCGAATTTGGATCCGATATCAATAATTAAAATTGGATCCAGATCTGAATATCTAGGTTTCAATCCAAATCCAATCCATTGATAGCAATATGGCATAGCCCAAGGCTACCATCACGACACGACCCAAAAACTATGGTATGTAGATAATTATAATATTTATAATAAATATTTATAATATTTATTATAAATATTCTATAAATTATTATAAATATACATGATTAATAAATAATACTATAAAATTAAAAAAAATTATACCTATGGCTATAGAAAGTGGGTTGCACCGAAAGCTCCGAAGATCGTCGGTGATGATGCTAGAGGAGAACAATAGCACTAGAGGTAACCTGCAAAATAAAAGCAAGATAGTGAGATAGAGAAGAGAGAAAAAAGAAAAGAGAGAGAGAGCAGGACGGCCAGGGAATGGGGGCCAGAGAGGGCATGGTGATGAGGAGGTCGAAGGAGGCTTCGCACTCGATCGGAGGAGGGTCAGAATGATGAGATTTCATGGAGGTCGAAGAAGGGTGGAAGGGGGCTCGTCGAAAGGGGGTTTTGATTTTACATCGGATCGGAGGAGGATCAAGTGTGGGGGAGGGGTTTCACAGGATCATCGAAGGAGGGTTGGATGGGGGTTCGTCGGAGGGGAGGGTTCGTTGGGGACCGAGGGAGGGTCAGATGGAGGGGCAGGGCAGGGTTTTGCGGGGGACGAGAGAGAGGGTGCAAGAGGGTTCACCGAAGGAGGGGTTTCGTAGGGGGCCGAGGGAGGGTCGAATGGAGGGATAGGGGGGCCAGGTGGGGGGTAGCGGGAAGGAACGGTCGGGGATGAAAAAAATATTTTTTTTATTTTTTTTAAAAATTATATAATTTTAAAATTTAATGTTCATCTTCATCATTTATTATCTAAATAATTATCATTAGAGTGTCATCGCAAAAGATCGCCTCGATCCGATGTTCCTAGCTTCATCGATTAGAAAAATTTGATTTCGATGATCACGAACGATGATGCAATGATCTAATAGATGGAGATCTTCGATAGATCCAAAAATCTACAACAATGATCTCGATGATGTTTGTAACATACTATCAAAATTTTATTTCAATCGAATATCGTTATCATGGTCAATTTAGTATGGAATGATTTTGGCTATTAAATTAGAAACAAGCGATCAAAGGGTTAAACGACGTCCAATTATGAGATAATTTTTTAGTTAAATGATCTTTATTATAATTTTAAATATTTTATACGATGATGATAGTAAAATTTAAATTATTTTTATATAAACTATTCATGTTAAGTAGATATTGCAAAAATACGAGCATAACAACCACTGAAGTTTTAGAATGATTATCAGAAGATGTATAGTTTTAGATCATTCTTCATCTCACGAGTTGAATTTTATAATCACCACTATAAAAATGATTAAAGTAGTAGCCAAGATTATTTATAAAAAAAATTATCACATAATCGGACATCGTTTAGTCCTTTGATCACTCGTTTATCATTTAACGATCGAAACTAACCTATACTAAATTGACTAAGATAACGATATCCGATTGAAGTGAAACTTTGATAGTATGCTATAAACATTATCGAGATCATCATTATAGATTTTTGAATCCATAAAAGATCTTCATCTATCAGATCATCGCATCGTCGTTCGTGGTCATCGAAATCGAATTTTTTTGATCGACGAAGCTAGGACCATCGGATCGAGGCAACTTTTTGCGAAGATACTCTAATGATAATTATTTAGATAATAAATGATAAAGATAGATATTAAATTTTAAAATTATATAATATTTAAATATATATATATATGATGGTAATTATAATTAATCATGGTCATAAATTAGATTATAGCAGTGGTTTCTACTAACCGCTGCTATAGGTCCGACTTATGATAGCGGTTACAATGAACCGCTGCTATAGATCGACCTATGACAGCAGTTTTTTATAACCGCTGCTATAGATCCGACCTACAACAATGATTTTCTATAACCATTGTTATATGTCGGATCTATAGCAGTGGTTACAACAATCACTACCATAGGTCCAACCTATGGCAGCGGTTAACGAAAATTGCTGTTATAGTAAATACTGCCATAGGCCATTTTTGTAGTAGTATTCGGCTACTAAGAGCTAATACCGATGTATTTGTTTAATCGGCTATCGATATGCCTGGTATACCTCCAAAAGTAATCATTCACCAATTAAATATCAATCAAAGCATCAAGTCGGTGAGACAGAAGAAGCGACCGTTCGCTTCTAAGCGGTAGAATATAATCGATGAAGAAGTCGATAAGCTCCTTATGGTAGGCTTCATCAGGAAGGCCCATTATCCTGATTGGCTTGCGAACGTTATCATAGTAAAGAAAGTCAATGAAAAATGATGCATTTATATTGATTATACCAACTTGAATAAAGCATGCCTGAAGGATAGTTTTTCTCTTCCAAAGATAGGTCAACTTGTCGATGCGACTTCAGAACATCGACTTCTAACCTTTATGGATGCTTTTGGAGGCTACAATCAAATTCGAATGGCACCCGAGGATGAAGAATATACTGCCTTTATCATCGATAAAGAGATTTATTATTATAAGGTCATATCATTTGGACTTAAAAATGTAGAAGCAACCTATCAAAGATTGGTAAACAAGATCTTCAAGCTGTAAATTGGGCGAAACATGAAAGTATATGTCGATGATATGCTAGTAAAAAGCACGTAAAGTCAGAACCACCTTCGAGACTTAGAAGAGGCTTTTGATATACTACGATGACATCAGATGAAGCTTATATGAGCTCAGAAGTGGTGCTCTCAAGTCTTGGGAACATGAGAAGATAGGTCATGGAAAGATAGAAGCGACCTGGAAGAGAAATCAGCTATCTTAGCAAAATTTAGAAATTGGATCGGCTCACCCTGAGACTAGATCAACTAAGTTAAAAACTGAGCCAACTCAATCCAGGACTGGATTGGCTAGGTCTCAGAGAAAAAATCATACAGAAAGCATCATTTTTGGACTATTGGCATGGTACATAACTGGATCGACTCAGTTTGAAACTAGGTCGGCTCAATTTTTATAGGTTATTATTTTATGTACATGAATTATTTGGATTTGGAGAGTTTTTCTATGAGCTTGGGCTTGATCCTTTGTAAAGTATATATACTGAAAATAGGTCAATATTGTAAAGAGACTGAGATATACTTAATAAAAAAAATTTTCTCCTAAAAATCTCTTCTTCTCTATTCCTTGAATTGTTTGATTGTGCTTCCGTAGTAATCTTTGAGATGTTCTTTTTTATTGCTTAGCTGATCACCGATGGTCACATCGATTCGTGTAGGAAGAGTACGCATTTTTAATAGCTTAATCCGACTAAATATGCTTTCGGAGTGATGTTTGAAAAGTTTCTTAGTTTTCTTATTTCACATCGAGGAATCAAAGTAAATCTCGAAAAGATAAAAGCAATTATCGATATGAAGCATCAAACCTCAAAGAAATAGATATAACAGCTTAACAAAAGAATCACCGCTCTTAACTGGTTCATCTCCAAGTCCGTCGAAAGGTGTCTACCATTTTTTAAAACTCTGTGATAGACTAGAGACTTCTTATGGACTGATGAATGTCGACGATCCTTCGAAAAGCTGAAAAAATATCCAATGACTCCTTCATTGCTCGTAAAATCTATGGAAGGAGAACCTTTATATTTATACCTGACCACGTCGGACGAAGATGTTAGTTCGATTTTGGTCAAAGAAGATGAGAATCGAGCACAACATCCTATTTACTATGCAAGTAAGTTGCTTCATAATACTGAAACCCGATATTCGAAGACAGAAAAAATGATTTATACCTTAATTATTTTGACACAATGGCTTCGACCCTATTTTCAAGTCCATACAGCTCACGTCATAACTAACCAACCTCTAAAGTCAATCCTACATCGACCAGATACATCAGACAGGATAGCAAAATAGGCAATAAAGCTTAGTAAATTCGACATCCAATATCGCCCACATCCGTCGATGAAAGCCCAAATTCTAGCTGATTTCATTGTCGGATGTACTACCTCGAATATGAAGTCTGAGCAGAGGAAAACAATATATAAGATGGCAGAAGACATTCCTAAAATCGATCATCAGTCGGCATGGGTGTTACACATCGACAGGACGTCGAATGCTCTTGAGAGCGGTGCAGAACTCATCTTAGCAAATGCCGATGGAATAGTTATCGAGTATGGCCTTCAATTTAACTTTAAAGCTTCAAACAATCAAGCCGAGTATGAAGCTCTCCTAATCGACTTGAAAATCGCCAGGGAGCTCAGTGTTAGAGAATTGGAAGCATTCACCGACTCTCAACTCGTTGCGGGATAAGTTAAAGATGACTTTGAAGCTCGCAATTCGATAATGCAAAAGTATCTACAAAAGGTCAAAGATCAAGCATCTACTTTCAAATACTTCAGCATCACGTTCATCCCCAGAGTAGAGAATGCTCGAACCGACGCACTCTTCCGACTTGCTGTCACCACTCCTAACGAACTTGACCGAACTTATATCGAATATCTCGATGTGCCAAGTATTGAAAGGATAGAAGAAGTATTACAGATCGACGACAAGTCGAGTTGGATAGATCCGATTATTAGGTATCTGATCGAAGGAATCCTACTCGACGATCAATCTAAAGCGAAGCATTTAAGGTGGATGGCTTCGTAATATGTCATGATGGAAGGACGACTCTATAAGTCGTCTTTCTCTTTTTCATTATTAAAGTACCTTGGACCTACTGATACCGACTATGCACTTCGAAAAGTCCATAAGATCTATGGGAACAACCTAGGGGGCAAATCCCTCGCCTACAAGATCCTCCAGTAAGGATATTATTAGCCAATGATGCAGAAGAACGCAGCTAAGTTCATTTGAAGATGTAAGCCATGCCAGAGATCTGCTAATATTCAATGGCAATCGACGATGCAATTGACATTGATCATAGCGCCATGGCCGTTTACACAGTGGAAAATCGATATACTTGGTCCTTTTTCTTTGGCATCTGGGCAAAGAAAATTTTTGATCGTCGCCATCAATTACTTCACAAAATGGATGAAAGCTGAACCTTTGGCATAGATTATGGAAAGCAAGATGGAGGATTTCATTTGAAAATCTATTATCTATAGGTTTGGACTCCTGCATATAATCATAATCGATAATGGTCGATAGTTCGATAATCAAAACTTTAAAGACTTCTACACGATGTACCATATCACGCACAAGCTGACATTTGTCGGTCATCCACAATCGAATAGAGAAGCGAAAGTAATGAATCGGATGATACTCCATGATTTGAAAATCCAACTCAACGGGGCCAAAGGTTTATGGGTGGAAGAAATACCATCGGTACTATGGGCTTACCGAACCATCCTGCAAGTTTCGACAGGCGAATCTCCATTTAACCTATCTTATGGGACAGAAGTAGTAATACCCATTGAAATTGGGCTACCACCAGTGAGAGTGAAAAAGTACGACGAGTCAAGTAATTCAGATCGTCGAAGAGCTGACCTAGACCTATTACCTTAAGTCCAATAATAAGTGCAACTTAGAATGGCTGCTTACCAACAACGAGTTGTAAGATATTACAATAGAAGAGTTAAACCAAAAGAGATTCGCCTGGAAGATTTGGTCCTATAAAAGGCCGAAATATCTAAACCTCTAGACTAAGAAAAGCTTTCTTCAAATTAGGAAGGACTTTATCGAGTGATAGAAATTCTTCGACCTGGAGCATATCGACTCGAAACTCTCGATGGAGTTGAAATCCCTCGAACATAAAATACTGACAATCTTAAAGTATACTATTAATGAAATTGATTTCATGTACTTCAAACAAATGCAAAAGATAATGCTTTGTGAAGTCTTCTGCAAAGATGTCACCCCCATACTCGATTATAATCGAACAAATTGACTAATGAAAGAGAATCCGACTAATTAACCATCGGTTAAGTATTTTAATCGATAATCGATCGGCATGTTTCACTCAGTGGAATCCAACAATCGATGAATGAAGAATGATCGATAGCCTGGCTGTTCAATCATCTTTGGTCAAGTACTTTAAATCGTCGGTATAATCGGTTTCCTATAATAGAATCATCGATCGATCGACTAGCAGATGATGCATAACTTCCTTACAAGTGATAAAGGAAAAAAAGTATCAAACTTTGGTTGCGGATTAGTTGGTTTATCCTGGCTAGTAACAAACACAACCTTTGCCATGGCTAAATCGAAGGATGTTTGGCTTATCCCCGATCATCATACAATTTAGAGAATCGATTAAGTGTTAGATAAAAAAATCGACCAAAAGTAAGTAAATGGTCGGTTGAAAATTGACCCAGGGTTGGTTTGTCTCCGATCTAAAAATGCCTTAACAAATGACTAAGTGTTAGCAAAAATTCTGATCTAACATTAGTTTGAAAGTTGACCAAAAGTTGGTTAAATAAAATCGACTGACGGATGGACGACAACCGATCAACCAAAATATTTGCAGTCGCAACGTATAAAGCAAAGTCACACGATAGGAAATAAGTGAAAGTAAAATTTTTCATTATTGAAGAAAAAGTTTACATATAGATCTTTGGTCCTTACAAAATTCAAAACTATAAGCTTCAAAAATAGATGACAGTACAAAATCTATTCGACGACCGACTGCTTCGAGGGTTGATCGAGAACAACTTCAGCTTTGGTCGGCGGTGCAGCATCCATCTTTGAAATGACTTCGATCGGAGTAGCTTCCTCCTTCTCCGATGAGACTTCAGCCGCAAATTGGGAAGTCAAACCCATCGGCATGGAGGAACTCGATACATCTTTGGCTGGAGCCGTGGGAACTGCAGAAATGGTCAACTTAGTTGAAGTAAGAATGGTGACGAGAATACTATCATCTATCAGGTTCGTAGGGGATCCATCGCCTCCTCCCTCTTCCTCCTCTTCAGCACCATCTCCTCCTTCTTCTTCTTCAGCACCAGGGATGACGATGCTGCTGAGGTCAAGGTTAGGAAAGAGCTGTTGGACAACATCCCGACCATCACCAAAGCTAATCCAATAGAAAGCTTCACTTCCATGCAGGATCAAGGTCTTCAGGTTGGACGAGGTCTTGAATTCCTCAATGCCTAGCTTTTTTGCCTGATGGAGATCCTCCCGCAAAGCCTGAATCTCTGTCTTGGCTGAAGATGCTTCCCCTTCAGCAGATTCTCACTTTTGACGGTAATCCTTCGCCTCCTTGGCCCAATTATCGCGGTCCTTCTCTAATTTTTGTATCGCGTATTTCTTCTTCTTGACGCGGCTCTTTTGGGCCTTCACCTCTGCCCGAGCTGATGTGAGATTAGTTTGAATCGATTCAAGTTTGGCTTTGAGGTGGGAGACTTCATCGAAGAGCCTTTCCTCTCATGCAGCAGCATCCTTTTTCCGCTCCTCCAACTGATGGATCGCTGCATTACGTTCAGCATTCGCGGTCAACACAGAGTCAGAGCACGCACGCTGAAGATCGACCATCTTACGATAAGCTGACTCAAGCTCGGCCATGTCGTGAACCCACTATTCACAAAAAATAAGTCAAGTTGATAAAAAAAAGAAACGAAGACAAAAAGCAGAGAAAAAGGTAGTGAAAAGCTATTGGCTTACCCCAATCAATGTCGGATAAAATAATCCAAACATCTCGTTCAAGGTCCGACGCCTCCTCAATTCTCGATCAATCGAAAGAAGGATGGCATGAACCAAGTTCCTTGCCAGCTAAGGGTCGAAAAAAATTGATCCATCTTCCAAAATTCGAACATCAAAATGCTCAGAATCCGTATACCCATGGCTGGAAGCATCACTCCCAACCGATGTAGACAAAGCTGGTGCCTTCCCTTTCCTTCCGATCGATAATTGTTTGGGAGGCGTCGACATCCACTCAGGCATGGATGGGGACTGTGAACGCCCCCCGCGAGCTAAAGTTGATCGGGGGGCAAGCACGATGATAGTCAGTTGAGCTGCCGATAATGGAGCGACAGTCGGAGCATCAACAATGATGACATCTTCCTCCGACCGTTGATGATAGTCAGTTGAGCTGCCGACAATGGAGCAACAATGATGACATCTTCCTCCAACCGAGTAACGGTCGGAGGGGCTTTAGAAGACGTTGTCGCCACTGGAGCACGTAGGGTGACAATGGAAATACCAAGATGCCCAAAAAGTGCCGTCGAAGGAGCATCGGTAGTCGAAACATCAGCTGCCCGATACTTCTTCGACATGCATGATGGGCCGACGCCGGATGCCGTCCTCTTTCGAGTGGCAAACTAACGGACTTCATCTATGAAGATTCTAAGAGGAAGATGCATCCCTGCAAAACCAAATAATAAAGTCAAATCAATGTTGAAAACCAACCGAATGAAGGAAAAGATAAAATTACAGACACCACATGTACCTACGAACGGTGCCTAACTAAATTCGGCATCGTACAGAGACTCTTCGATATTTAGCTCTTTCTATGGAGGAACTCTCATATCCTTCAGCCGAAGAAAATCTTTTCGATCGACTGGATCTACGCGACTATTTTCATTTGGAAGGATATTTGGCTCTCCCCATACCGATGAAAAGCCTAAAGAAGTGGGAGGAGAAACAAAGAAGAACTGGATCTTCTAATTGTGAATAGACGATGGAAGATCGGTGATAAAAGAAAGCTCATTTCTTAGGGCAAAATACAACCATCCTTTGGCCTTCAGATGGGATCGAAGAGTAAAGAAATATCTAAACAAAGAAAGTCGAGAAATCGTCGGGATTAACCGACATGACAAAGCAAAGAATATCAAAAGCCGAACAGAGTTCGACGCTAACTGGGCCGGATATACCCTATAATAATCAAAAATATTTTGGAGGAACTCTGGAACAGGAAATCTAAGGCCTGACCTAAGGTTTTTTATATAAAAAACTATAAATCCTGACGGATGTAAATTCATCCGACCATCGAGGCTAAGAGCCAACAACCAAAAGCCCTCCGAAATTCGATACTGATCTTGAAGTCGCTCCACGATCGATGTCGTCAGGATAGAAGCTTCGACTACTGGACCTCGTGATGAACTACTACGATAAGCTATGCACGTGACAATAAAACAAAAAAAAAGAAACAAAGATGTTAAAGGAAAGGTTCGAAGTTCGAACCTAGGGGCTCATGGACAAGAGAACAAATAAAGTTCCCAAAAGCTACTATCGTTGAAAGTAGTAAAAGAAAAATGATGGGAGGGGGGGTAACCAGTATAGATAGGATCCGCCTACGATCAAGATACACAGAAACCTCACCAGATGCCGATACATGTCGATCAAAGAGTGATTGAGCATCAAATTCCTCGAGCTCCGCAATCGTCCATTTATTAATGACGATTGTTACAATCCCTAAAGCATCGGATAACAAGTTTTTATCGAAGATCTTGGAGATCATAAATGATAGGCGGCAGAACGAAATTTAAGGCAGCACCACGTATTAATCCCCTGCTTTCGGTGCATCAAGATAAAATATCAAATCATCACACCGAACTTGAGTATGGGGGGCAACTATTAGGAGATATCGAGCCAACGCCTAACTCGCCAACCTGTCCATCGGTCGACGATCGATCGACCATCAGACGACGACCATCGTCTGACGATTGATAATCGACAACAAAAAGGATTAGCTGGCCGACGAAAAGTCTTCAAACTGATCGATTAATTATCGGCCAATTTTCAAATTAGCTGACTGACCGACCATCAGTCGGCCCCAGATATGCCGACCGACCGACCATCTGTCGGCCCCAGATATGCTGAACAATTGTCGAGTATTTTATAAACAACTCATCCGACTTCTGATCAGCCCTATAAAACTGCCTCCGAGAAAAGCGGGCAATAATAATTAGTGGATAGTTCTAACCATCTCCCAATGATTGCATTACGCCGGAAGAAGAGAGATCCACGTACTAAATGATTATCACTCTAACACCTATAAAAAGAAGATAAACTGACTAGTTTGGTAGAACACATCTAATACTTTTAGAGTAATCTCTATCACTTTGCTCTTAGATTTCTGTTCGGCCAATTCATCCTACTAACTTAAGCATCAGAGAGTCTCCGTCGGAGCCAACTTCGATCAGTACGGATTTATTTTTGCAGATTTTTTGACATTGATTCGCAGGCGTAGATGGATTAATCGTAACAATAGAAATTATAACTAATGGTCGTGATCAATGATATCCGAACCAAATGAACTTAAGCATACCACATGAAGCCTTGTTGAAAAGAAAATCAAAGAATTGTAGAATAATTTAATCCATTGCCCATAATGCGGAAAGGAATGGGGATCCCATTACAGAAGAGAAAGATGCCATATGAATTATCAAGGGTAAGGATGAAATTGATACAATAAACGATATTAAAACAAGGCAGAGATGGCTATTAACACCTTTGAGAATGGAATGGGATTGGTAGAGCGCCTTCGACAAAAAAAAAAAAAAAAAAAAAAAAAAAACAGTGAACTTTTACTCATCATGAATGCTGCATGATATGCACATGCTTGGCACACGTTTTTACATGCATCGCATGGTACTGTGCATTATATCACAATTGTTGGAATTTCTTTTTCTTACGAGCCAGCAAAGCTATCCAATTTGCAAATCAATACAGACGGTAAAAGTGCACATCAAGAGATGATTTTTTTAGCAATTGCTTCTTCAACTAAAGAGGTGCTCACGGCGCATCATTCCCACACAGGACAAGGGATATTGGTCCTGAGAAATTTCGGTATATTGTATACGGGATACCGGATATTGGACGTACAATCCCATTCTCCAGTCTCCAGGCTTAAACAGTGCTCCATGCCAAGATACTTTAACCAAAAGAAACCCAACCGGTTCACCGGCGTCCGGACGGTCTAGCCTATTTGATTCAAACGAACGGACTCGATGGCTTCCCGCGGGCAAGGCTGACGGCAGATCACGGGCCCGTGTAGAAACTTTCCGTGCTATCATATGCCGACTTTGTTATATCATCATCATCATTATACATATTTTTAATTGAGATCTTTTAAATTATTTTTAATCCCTCCGTGTCGGATCGGAAAGATTCATCCGATCTGTTCTCCTCCGACGGCGAAGGCGGGGAGGAGTGGACGGCGAGGAAAGCTAGCACAGGAAAGAAAACAAGGAGAGAAAGCAAAAGAGGACTGATGGGAGGGAGAAATCGATAGAAGGCAAGTTAAAGATTCTGCTTCGGTCGGCGGATGCGATGGTTCTTTGGTGGGATTCGGGCATCGTGTGATCCGTTGGAGCTCGGATCGCCCTCACGATGTGGTTTTCTTTCTGGCGATCCAGAAATCGTTTCTCCTTGGAAGAGCTCCGGTATGTTGTCACCCTCTTCTCTTTAGGGTTTCTTAGTTTTCCAATATCTCTTCCGGGAATTCTTGAGTCGGAACTTGTTGTTAGTTTCGTGCTGTTTGATCTTAACACGTGAAAGAATTGGGTCTTTTCTTCGCGGTTCGTTTTAAAAGACTTCTCGTTCTCCTGTTCTTTGCTTCACTGAAATGTGGTGGATTGAATGTATTTTAGGGAAAGAAATCCAATAAAGGGAAAGAAAGCTTGATACGGTGGTTTGGATGTATGAAAAAAGTTACAAAAAAAATGGTGAAAATTTGATGGCCAAAAGAGGATTTTTAGACCAACCACAATACGTACTTTTGCTGTTTGGTCTGGAATCTCTTAACGTTGAAAGGATTGGCTGTTTTCGACATGTTTCATCTTAATTGTTGCAAAGTTGTTCGTCTGGTTAATGATTCACTGGAACACGGTGGACTGTATTGTAGGAAAAAAAATCGAAGAAGGTAAAAATCTTGAAAGCTACAATAAGAGGTGTAAACTGTATAGAATCTTTATTTGTGCTGTCCGGTCCAGAATCTCTAAATTTTAGAAGGATTCGGTGTTTCCTTGCGTTTTTAATTGTAAAACCAGTTTTTCTGATTTTCACCTTCATTGGAATATGATGGGTTTGATGTGTTTCAGCACTTCCACCCCTCCTCCCTCCCACAAAAAAAGAAAGAAAGGTGAAATCTTGATGACTAAATAAGAGATTTAGACAACTTCAAACTTTATTTATCCCTTTCTGGGGATTGATCTGAGACAATGTTCAGAGAACAATGAAAATACCTAATCATTAGATAGTCAATTGATTCTTCTACAGATAAAAAGCAAAGGAAAAGAACAGGAAGAAAAATAGAATTTTGGCCATGCTTTTGT
The DNA here is from genome assembly GCA_006176705.1 of Cocos nucifera. Lineage (NCBI taxonomy): Eukaryota > Viridiplantae > Streptophyta > Magnoliopsida > Arecales > Arecaceae > Cocos > Cocos nucifera. The sequence continues at coordinate 2,396,891 of QRFJ01000083.1, forward strand.
ATGTGTAGAGGGTCATCTTTGCAATTGTTCAGACTTCAGAGTAAACTCAAAGAAAGAATGGGAAGCTCTCAGGCTTTAGAAAATCTCACGATGGTGATATCTCAGACTACCCTCTCTAGCATCCAGGACCACAAAGCCTTAGGAAGGGATCACCTCCATCTCTGAAGGGTCCCCATTTTCAATGAAGAGGCATATTTGAACTTATTAGGTATTTGCACTTGTACTGATGCCAGTTTGGATTGATACAAAACCACAAGTAGATTTGGAGAAGATGATACTGTTGCAAGATTAGTATTATTCCATTGCAGTTAAGCTCTAAGTTACAAAATGGAGAGCTTGGATTTGTTTTGTAGGATTGGAAAGAGGAGGGAGGCTTCCATGATGACCTGTAGAACTGGTATCAAAGAATGTGAAGATTTTTGATTAACAAAGACTTCACATCTATGAGAGAAAGATACTGTTGAAACCTGAATCTACATACATAGGGCAAACTTATTCATTGAGAACTCCTTTATGGTTATTTTATGTAAATTGTTGGATTCAGATTGGAGTGGTTTTGGATGGTTTCATACAAAACTCTTTAGTGTTAGTAGGCCCTAGAAAATTTCTGTCGCAACCAGCAAGTTGTAGACCTTTTTTTTATTGGGTGATGGCGGTGGTTGCAGAATGTTTGTGATTTCAGCCTTGGAGAGCCTTGAACTGCTCCAACCCTGACAAATTTTTGGTCAAGGACAATGTTTATGTTTTTTCTTTTTGAAAAATTAAATTCACAGTTCTGGATTCATTGTAGACAAGTTTTGAATGATTTGATCCAAAATTTCGAGACTGTCCAGATGCTCTGAAGAATTTCTGCTGGATGGTAAGATGTCAACTTTTCCTTTCTTCTCTATCTCCCTCTCTCACTCTGTTTCTCTCTATCTCTATCTCTATCTCTCTCTCTTTTTGGCAAAATGACTTTTTGAGTGGTCAAAAGACAATGGTTGATGTTTGATGGTTCCTGTCTCCATGGTAATGAGAAGACTTGAACCTCTCCCCCCTGCCCAAAAATTTAATATGGAACTCAGATCACTGGAACTGGCTTTGACTAGATGGTTGTTTGAGAGCTAGTTACTTCATCAAAAGGAATGGTTAAACTTTGTCAATCATTAAAATGACAGAGTAGCACATATCTTACAAGTGCCTTTCTTACCGAAAAGGTACTCTTTCAAGAGCATGAAGAAATGGTGAAGTCTGAAGGTCAAGTATCTGAACTACATCAACTGTTGTACTGAAGGATCGACAAACTCAACATCGTGGCTTTCAACTTATCCTTATTGGCTTTCTCCATGACTTAAGGGAAGATATTCAAACAGCATGAAGAAAAGGTTGAAAATATGCAGAGCATCAATTATTGCTATAAAATTGGAATTTAGAATTATTATGCAGTAACATTTATAATGGAGGAAACTTCTAGAAACTTGTTAATAGAAGATCCATAATCTATTAAGAATTTGCAATGACAACTTCAGAAATTTAGCGAAAACTACTATCAAGAGGACCGTGAGATAGAAGTTCAAATGGAAGTTTTCTTATTTTGATGCTATGCATATAACAAAATCATGTAGTAATAATACATGCCAGGGGCTGATACTTCTTAGAGAATCAGTTTTTTAAAAAAAATTATAAATAAAGTAAGGCTAATTTTGATGACCTTTCTAGTGTTTTAAATCACTATCGCATCATGTGGAAGTTTGTTGGTGATTAATCATGATATGATGGAAGGATGTTATCAAGGCACCATCTTCATCCTTGGCTAGATCTCCCTGAAATTTTTGGAGGCCTAACCTGCATGGCCTCTCCTTGTTTCAATGAGCAAAGGAAAGCCGAACTCCAATAATCCTACCAACTCATGCATTGGCTAAGGTATTGCCATGCTTCATAAACATCACTAGGCTGCTTGATATGCGTTGGCACTTCTTTAGTTTGCTTCCATAGTCTTGACCACCATGCAACATGTCTGGATATGCTTATGTTAGTGCGATATTGTACTACAAGAACAGCTACTTAATTGTATGGCCATTTGCCATGCTGATATTCTTTGATAAATGATCCAGGTTGAACTTATTTACTGGATATTGTTGTACAATTTTTTGTAGACATATTTATGGATTGCTTCACTGGCTCTGATCCCTTGAGCTAAAACATGCAAACATTTGTTCTCAATTTTAAATTCAGTACCCAAACACTACATGATTACCATGCATTTTTTGTTGCAGCAATTTCTACATGACAATATTCTTTTCTTGACATAATTGATCAGTAATTGCTAGCACTTCCATATCAGAGCACACTACGTTTCTTTCCTTCTATTATCAGACTTCCACTAAATAACCTATATCAAGCCAATGCAGATATCTAACAGATCAGCTGCAGAAGGTTCAAATCGTGAATGAAGTTAACAAGGTGAACGATCATTTGATATGGTTTCTATTTTCTGAGCTTTGTCTATGGATCTTTAAATTTTCAAAGATCTTTTGTGAAGGATTTTGTAGTTGAAGCATTGAGATCAATTGCGGAACTAGTGACATATGGTGATCAGCATGATCCATCTTTTTTTGAGTAAGTTCTTTAAGCTGCCTTAGTTCTTGTTTTTCTAGAACACCTATTTATTATAATATGCTGCCAATTTTTTCAGATTCTTCATGGAGAAACAGATAATGGGGGAATTTGCACGCATATTGAGGATTAGTAGACCAGCAAAAGTTGCACTTCAGTTGCTACAGACAATAAGCATTATGATCCAGAATTTAAGAAGTGAACATGCAATTTGTGAGTGTAATAAATGTTCAACTGCTGCTATCAACAGGCAGAGATAGTATTCACTATTCTATAATTTTTGTATGTGATATGGTTTTCATGTATGATGCAGACTATATTTTCAGTAATGAACACATTAACTTCCTCATAACATATTCCTTTGACTTTCAAAATGAAGAGCTTCTATCATACTACATATCCTTTCTAAGGTTTGTACATGCCTTTATCAATTCATCATGTTCCTTAATACCCACACCCACCTGCACTTACACCCCCCCCCCGCGCCAACCCCCCAAAAAAACCCATCCATTTTTTTTTAAATTAAAAAGTTTATGTTATTTAATTGCTCATGGAGTTTCATTTGTTTTGGTCTCTTGAAGGGCTATAAGTGGAAAGCTGAACAAGAATACAATCTCATTGCTCGTGAAGACTCAAAACGTATGAACCTGACATGCTGTTGTCTGATCACTCAGAGCGTCATCATATTGCTGTCTTCCAATTCTTTACTATCAAGTTGTTAAAACTTGTTTTTCACTTCAGAAACAGTATAAAAAATGCTTTTTTAATAAAAATTAGTATAGTTTGTAAGACACATGTTCATGCATACATAAATACCCATAAGACACATAAGACAGAAATGTGATATAAATATGTGGATATGACAAACATGATATAAATTATGTTTCTGTATGCTGAAATCTTTACATTGTGCTTTACTCTTGAGATTTAAACATTAGCATTGAGTGCAGTGACCAAACATGATTGGTCTACTAATTGTAGAAATAAGCTTGTGCTTTCTAGGAGTATGACATTCAAATATGGGGTTCGCAACCCATGCTACTGAGTGATTGTGAGAGGGATGCTTAAAGTGCTTATGGAATATTGATTGATCTGTATCTACCTGTCCAACAATGTCAACCCTCTTAGGAAGGTTTCCCTGTCATGCAATCATGCTTTTGTATTAGAAAAACCAGGTCAATTTAAGAGTAACTGTATTTTTGAGATGCTAAGTGAGGAGCTTGTTGAGAGATGTTTGATTATTTGTGGTCAATTGTTCCATGGAGGAATGCATCCATTGAGGACTGTAAGAACATATCTTGGATGTGCAATTTGATGCATATCATTGCTGCCAAGTTAGCTTGCTGGTGAAGAGAAAGTAATTTATCTTCTTTATGAAGTCCATTCACACTTTTGTTACTAGCAGGGCTTTGAAGGATGGTGTGTTGAAAGTAGATACTTGTCATCGTTTTTGAGAGTTTTGTAGAGTAAGCAAGTCTTTGATAGGCGTTTGTCCTGATTGGGTCATGATATATGAAAATCATCCAAAAATGATGACAAAGCTTTGGAAACGTAGTTACGATCTTTTTGAAGAAGTGGCAAACTATTCGTAAATTGAGAGTCAACTGAATCATTTTTGTACCATTTGGTGGTTTGTGAACAGAACATGGACATTATGTGTTATTCGTGAATTTTGCATACAAATTGCAAGTCAACTATTTGGCAGTAAGTTTTATCACAAAGCCACTTTGCTACTCATGGAATGGTGGATACGGCTAGGTTTGGTATGAATAATAAATTAAGGATAAGAGGATGCAATAGAGCCTAATTCTGAGGAGGGGGAAGCATAATGAAATAAGGAGATCTCCACAAATATGTGGCTAAGATGGGTTTGCCCAAAATATTTTAATATCATCAAAAGAGAAACAAAGTAGATTGGTCCAACTCCAACATTTTAGTGTCCCAATGGTATTAAAATATATAGGATTTGAAAATTTTTCCTCTCAATCTCTTTTCTCAAAGGACTTTTGCATCCCTCTTTTATACATCTAAATTTTCAACTCCCTCTACTTTTTTTTATTTAATTTAATTTGAACATTGTAAATCTTTACCTTTAAATCTCTTTTTCTGATTTGAGTAAAGCCTAACAATTTAAAATTTTGGACGTACTTGAAGACATATATTAAGTGAGAAAATTTATGTTTCTTTCATTTTTATACATAAAACTGTACTTTGATCTTTATATATAATTTAAAATGGTGGACATCCTTGAAGACATGCAAATATATAAAGTAAGAGAATTTATGTTTCTATCATTTTTATAAATAAATAATTATCCTCTGATATTTGTCTAAAAATAAATCCCCTAATTTCTCCCAAACTTCACCCGAATTTGCCCTTTTCCAAATTCTGCAATGTTGAAACTTGCTAAATTGTTCTTGAATGCCTAACTTGTTACTATCTTTGAAAATAAAACATCCCTGTCTTAGGAGGATGAAACCACTGCAATTCATTCCCCTAGATTTGCGAAAGGAGTTTTTGTTGTTCGGTATTCTTTTGCTTCTAGAAGTGAATCATGCTCATTTGGATCTAGTGATAGAAGAAAAGTGACCATTCCTTCCTAAAATTTAGAATAATATGCATGGTGCCCATTTTAGTTAAAATCATACCATGCTTGCTAGGAATTGGCTTTGCATGAAATGAATTATTAGAAAGAGGGACACCAAGCCTTGTCAAGGTTGTTGCAAGAATGCATAATGATATTCCAAAGAAACCTTTCTGTTTTTCCCCTTTCAAATTCAACTACTTTTTGTAGACTTCTAGTGATGATATGATATTTTATACACATTTGGGTTGTATTTGTAGTTTGTCTAAAACATTAAATGCTGCTAGCCCTTTTAAATTGGTTTTCTATTTTTTAGAAAGTTCATTGTCCACATAATATACCATATTATCATTAAAAACATAGTACCATATTAGCAATTTTAAAACACAACATAATCTTAACAAAAATTGTTATGGTAACCAAGTCTTAAAAGAAAAGTCTGGTCATATGTTGGTCAACATGCATTGCTACATATTTACATTTATCATAATATGTGATTGATATTCTCTTATACAAACAGATTCTCATTTGTACTAGACTGATGCATATCAATCATTGGCCCATCGAGATATGAATCATATGTTAAGCCAGTAAGTTTGGGTATTGATGTTAATGGCTATCAGATACAGAAAAAAAAGGGATTTTGGAAAATTGACCAAGATTACAATGGGGTGCTGGCTATTTTGAGGCTGCATTTGAGTGCTGTAGCTTTTGGCTTGTACACTTTCCTACATAAAGGTGGATTCTTTATGTTTTATTTGAAACACATCCTTTGATTTGTTTGAGATCTTTACTTTTGTCTTCATATTTTTGATGTGTGGTAGATGTTGGAAGGACAAAAACTGTTGTCATAGCAATTTGATTGATTTGTCATGGTTGTGTCCAACAAACTCTTGATGGTGCTACTGAAAGGATAAGAGCTTGAATTTTATGTATACAATTATGCTTATAAGCATCACACTTAGGGATGAAGCCATGTTATGGTGGGGTGGGGTGGGGGTTGTGGGTAGTGTAGGGGAGGGATGTAGCTCTGTTGAAATCTGAGAAACCCCACTAGTAGATCACTATGTGACAGGACATGTCCCCCCAGGTCTCACTATTGTCCCCCCTAAAAGCATATTCATCTCAAACATGAACCCCCATCTCTCCAACCAAATGCATAAGCACCACCGCCACCGGTTGGCCTATTTCTAGATCTCCACGATAGGCCTCATCTCTTGCAGAGATGGGTTTGGATTCCTGCACAGGACTTGTATGGATGTTTGGTTTGAATAAATATGAATTCTACTAAGTAATGCGGCTGGCCCCTTGGTTAGTTTTCCACTTCTTTTGGTGGCCCATTTCCCTTAATTTCTAGGTCTTGGTGAAGCTCTAACTAGAAAACCAAATAAAATATGATATGTTAATTTTTATAATATAAGTATACCAAAAAACAATCAAAAGCATGTAGAGTGGTATGCGGCTCTAGGCACTAAACAAAGTTTCTAATACCTACACTGTAGAGTCTTTCTCACTCGAGAATTTGTGCTTATCTCCTTATTCAGAGCCAAATTCTTGTAATTCTATGCTATCGATAGTGCTGTGGCAAAGTGTACCATGTCTTCTCTCTGTTCAAATCTACACTTTTTGCAAAGTGCTGGTTGTATCTCCTGTAAGTCCGTTTTATCTTTTTTACATATTTTTCTGAATATGTCGAGTTTTTAGTCTGTGGATGTTAAGATATGGGTATTATTGTGTTGTCATTCATATATTAGTAAATCAGATTTCATACATTGTCAAGCATTGGTTTAAACTTTATGTTAGTTTCCAATGTGTCAAAGATTACAGCCTATAATCATCTTTATGCTTGGTCTCTCTCCCCAACCCACCCACTCACGCACAAAATTCCTAGCTCCGCTCTTGAAGGCATTTGGCCCTTGCAGATGGGCCTTGAGCCTGTATAGGTAGGGATGTAAGAGAACCTATTCAAAGTTGGAACATGGATTTAAAAAAGCTTTAATTGGGGAGTTAGTTCATTACTAGAAACATCGTTGAGTATGAAAAGTTGTGATATAGATCACACTCTGTGTTTTATCATAGTCATAATTTATGGACTTCACTGCATGCATGATTGACAGTTCCACTGCTTGCATAACTGGCACTTCTATTAGGCCTGCATGTGTCTTTTTTCTTTTCTGGGGATAGTTTTTCAGGATTATGGTTTTGGTTCTTTCTGTAACGAGCATGGATATTTGAGTGACCATCTTTATGAAAACAAGAAGTTTTAAACGTGCATTTATATAATGTCTTCTACTTTGCTGGATAGATGTTGAATATGTGTTTTCCTTTTTTTTTTTTCAATATAGATCATTTCTTTTTTCCTGCATTCAGGAGGAGGTAGTTTCCTTTCCACTCTATGATGAGGCCATACGGTTTGCTTTCCATGAAGAAACTATGGTCCGTATTGCAGTTCGTGCATTGACCCTTAATGTCTATCATGGTAAGTTGATAAGGTCTTATTTGTTGTTAATTTTTTTTTTTTGACCTTTTCCTTTCTTCTACATAATGATCATGTATCTAATTGTTTCACTTTTGTTTACTGTCCTGTTTCAGTTGGAGATGAGAGTGTTAACAGATATGTTTCACATGGTCCATTATCAGATTATTTTTCGAATATGGTTAAATATTTCTGGAAGCAATGTGTCAACTTGGATGAATTAGTCTCTCAAGCAGCTAGGTGAGACTAGGGCTATTAATTTGTTAGAAGTGTTGGGAAAATTTTATGCTTTTGTATTGAATTACCATTTCCATTAATAAAATCACACAACCTAAAATTAACACTTGCATGAACTGAAAACTTTTATGGCTATTGTAACTTTTGATATCTTGCACTCTCTCTCTCATTTTTGCGAACATGCCAATTTGCTCTCTGTATTCTTTGATAATGGATGATTTGTACCACTTGCAGCCCCCCTCTCCCACCTCTCAGTTCCTCCATTTTCTCTGAAACAATCTTTTTTGGTCAGCCAACAGTTCCTTCCCAAACAGATCATCCCATTTACTTCTCTCACTTCCATCTTGTCAATCAACCAGTTCCTTCACCTGCAGCTGCCTCTGCCTTCAGTCACCAGTATACTGCCTCTGCCATCTCCCACATCTGTTCTCTCTTTGCGGTTTTTGTCTACCCCTCCTAGAACACCTGTGTCACTCAGTCATCCCTCTTCATCCTCAATTCTAGCAGATGGACAAAAATCTGTTGCATTGAGAATCGTGTGGTGGAGGGGGGAGGAGGTGAGGTTGGGATGGGTGAAAAGGTTGTGACAGAGGAAAGAGATGTTCTCATCTGTAAAGGAGTGTCTTATGGTTGCTGATCATTTGCTCTTAGTTTTGCATATTTGATAGGATTAAGCCACTCACCTCTCTGTCATTCAACAAACGCAGATTTTTACACACAAAAAATATTTCGAAGAGGGATAATTTTTTGCTCATACTAGGTCCTGTTGTTCATAATATATTCGGTTTATTATGTCTTGAAACTAATGAGCATCATTACCTTTTGGGACAGGAACCCAGACTCGTCTGATACAGCCTCCTGCATTCTTTCTGCTGTGGATGAAATTGAGGACAACTTGTACTATTTTAGTGATGTTATATCAGCTGGGGTTCCTGATCTTGGAAGATTAATAACTGATAATATGCTGCAGCTTTTGGTTTTTCCCCTGCTTCTGCCATCACTGGAAAAGCGAAGTAGTGTAAGTGCTACTAATTTACCTCCATCAGTCAAATTACATCAGTCCTATTAGTAAGTGTCTGAGCAATGATTTACTTATGATAGTTTGTTGCTTTGCTGCTCCAGGGTGCACAAATTGGCATCACAACCTCCTTATATTTACTTTGCTGTATCTTACATATTTTTAAAACCAAGGATTTGGCAAGTGTTATTGCTGCCACACTCTTCTACCGACCTGAGGGCTTTGTTACAAAATTTGAATCATTGCTCAATGGTTATGCCCGTGAGCATAGAGTCTCTAAAGAACTCCAGCAGCATAATCCTTATTCTCTTGGTGCTCAAGAAAATACAGAAGACTCAGGAGTTTCTATGTTAGATTCTTTTGGTTCTGCCCGGTATTTTTTGCCAAATCATTGTCCCTCACAAAATATTTGTGGTTCGCAATGTACCTTGAGGTAACTTCATTGATCAGATTGCATCTTCAATTATGATTAATTGTGAAAAAGCTTTTAAGTCATTTTCTGTGGGCATTCAATTTTGTTGTCCAAACTTTTGTGATGGTAAGATATCATTATTAAAAATAAGTAATGTACTCGATGATAAAAGAAAAAAACATCAAAGTGGAAGTGGTCCAATGCATGCATTAGTTTGCTAAGTCGTTAGCAAATTTAAGAACATGAAGGGAACTAAGAAGCCTTTGAATATTTGCATCTATAATTGCAAAATGCATGGAATTCTGAAATTCTCTACACTTCCCTTCTACCCAAGTGATAGCATTGTATTATCACCTCTGAAATCTAGCTTTCAGGCTTCCTTGGAATGGGTCATTAGTCCACTTGTTCTGCATTTTTCTTCAAGTTTTGATATCAATTGGGCAGGATATAAGCAACACGGTTTCACACCCATTATTCATTAACGGTTAACCCCAGTTACATGTCTTTTAATTTGAACCCAAACTTCAAATGTTGTTCTTTTAGGACATGGATTTTTTATCACTCAATGAAAGCTTTTATTGGGCTCACAGCAGGTTTCTTTTTGATTATTTTCTAAATTTTTTTTCCAGTTCTCATTAGAAATATGACAAGTTATTTTCTTTGAAGTATGGAGAATTAAATAGTCTTCCCTACATGATTTCTTGCTTTGTGAAAGGCTATTTAAATGTTAATCACTCTTATGTAGTAGCATAGAAGTCACTAGCTCCCAAATTATCAATTTCCAGAGATCTACTTATCTTGATAATACCCACTTGGAAACTGTTGCAAGTGGAACATTTTATTTATAAAATTATCTTCTATGGCCCTTTCTGTTCTTAGTTGTAATACCTATCCTTTAAACTAGTGCTGTAAAGATGGGCTGGCCCGCCCTGACCCATCCCTCTAAATGGGGCGGGGTGGGCTGGCCCGATTAACTAGCGGGTTGGGAAAACCTCAACCCAACCCAACCTGCCTTGGTTTGCGGGTTAAACGGGCCAACCCGTGAAAATTTTCAAAGAAAAAAAAACTATAAATAGCAGTATAAACAGAATTTCATATTCAATTCAAGCTCGAATCAATCAATTAAAGTCTCACATCTCAATTCACATTCACAATGACAAAGCCAAAGGCTCTAATTCTAAGTTGTAACTATTCAAAGCAAGTGCCAAACATCAATGTTTTTGGTCCTCTTCAAACTTAGAGTCATAAAATATGATTGTCAAACTTAAATACTTAATACAGTCCAAACATAAAGGACTTAAAGTTCCATATCATCATTGGGGATCGGGACAAAAAAAAAAAAAAAGGCAGGCGAGCCCACCCTGAACCCGTCATAACCCACAACCCAAATGGTGTAGCCTATTTAACCCGCTTTTAAATAGGTTGCTAAAACATGAACCTAACTCGTCCCATTTACATGGCGGGATAGGCCAACCCAACGGGCCCAACCCAAATTGACAGCTCTACTTTAAACTAATCCTTTCTTCCATAAACTCCAGAGAGCTATAGCAGTGATCATCTAGCCATTTGGGTTGTCATACCTTGGCCACCTTTTGTTGTTGTTTTCTTGTAGCTTGCTATTTTACTGTTCCATTGACATTCACATCATTTTGTAGGATATCTTCTTGTACCCTTTTCACTTATAGAGTGTTCGCTTCTTTCTTAGCTTAGCTTATCCATTGTCAAGGGTACTAGGCTTTGGAGATATAAGGTTCAAATGAAAATGTAGGGAGAAATTGAACTTGGAAATGAACTTCACCATGTGGATTTCACAACCTTTTATTGCTATTTGAAATCATAAAAGAGAACGGTGCCATCATTAAATATCTTATTGTTGCTGTTTGATATTCGAAATGAAAATCACATTGAATATGACCTTGCAGCCATTTGCTACTCATAAAATGGGGATCCACCATTAGATGTGGATATAGTTTTTCTTTCATAATTGTTGTAGATATGATTAGCTAGAATTTGCATATCCGAGAATTATTTTGGGCCTCATTGAAAATGTGGTAGCTTGGTAAAGGAATCTTTTGAATACTGCACATTCAGTCTTTCTTCCCTAAATATGCTCCTTGTAACTACATGGTTAATGGATCTTTTGAATGCTACACAATCTTTTTCTTCCCCAAATATGTTTCTTGTAGCCAAAGGTTTAGATCCCATGGGATGGGGCTGACCCTGTTTTCCCATGGAATGGAATGCACCAGCCCCATTCCGACACTTGGGATAGGGCATGTCTCAAGACGTGCCGATCGAGATGCTAGGATGATGGCGGGATGGTCTTATGCCTTCATATGGGATGGTACCCTATCTCGATATCCCGCAGGATGTTCTACTGGGACTTGAATCCTTGCTTGTAACTAGTCTTTTCTTCCCCAAATATGTTCCTTGTAACTTGTTATTTGTTCGTTACTAGATATACAAGTATACAACTGAGTTACTAGATGTACAAGTATACAACTGAGTTCCATCTTTCGGTTGTGGTTATTTGCTTGTTTTGGATCAGTCACTGAACTACTGTTTGTATGTTTTCTAGGAGCTGTGAGTATAAATAATTCTGTTCTAAATTCCTTTGATCGAATCTAATTTCTGCCTTTGACAATAGTCATTCTGGACACAACTAGAATTACTTCTCATACCATTTCCTGCCTTTCCTGATCATATAGTCATATTTGTACATTCCAGGGAGGTATTGCTATCATATGTCACTTGTGGAAATGACTTACAAGTTTTGGGTTCTTTGAGTTTACTAGCGACCTTGCTGCAAACAAAAGGTCAACCTAGAACTGTTTCATTTATGTTCTTGTGCTACTTAGCTATCTTGATGCATTATTTATTGACATCTGTGCCATAATCTAAAGAACTAGATGAATCAGTTCTAGATGGACTTGGAATTCTTCCTCAAAGAAAGCAACATAAGAAGCTCTTGCTAGTAAGTGGTGTCGGTCTTTCCTTGCATCTTCGCTTGTTTCTTGAATTTTTATTTTTATCTTATTCTCTGTTGGTTAGATGGTATCTTACTACAAGTTCAAAGGTCATATTCTGCTGGAGCTACTGAGTTGTTACACTAATGAAACCAAGGTTTCATGTGTCAGTGCCAGTACGAGTGCTGGTCACCAGCTGGCATGACATGGCACATGCCATGTCCGTGCATTTAGCATGTGCCAAGCCATGCTGAAACAAAAAAAAAAATATTAAAAAAGATAATTTCAAGAATTTTTTTTTTAAATTAGACATAGGTCACAAAATATTCTACACAGCATAAAAGATTTGTCCATCTCACGCTAAGCATGTCCTACTTTAGAAACTTCAGAAGTGAAGCTTAATTGTCAGATGTTGTGACTTGCTGTCTTGAGTTGGTGCATTCCTTTTGATGCATCAATTAAGTTCTGTTTTTTTATTTTTGGTAATGAAGCATGGACATGGATGTGGGAAATGGATGCAACACTGTATCGTTATGCTGACAAGGCAACTCTTGAAAAGTAGGAAAGGATATGCCTATGATGCAGTTAGACACACACGTGTAAAATATCATCCATAAAGCACAGTGGGTTGTTAATAAGATATTTTGTACTCAATACTATAGCATTAAGATCCATAGAATCTATCATTTACTCATCAAAACCATAGACAATAATCCATACTTATACAATGTATCAATTTCACAAACTCCAGAATTATTCATCGTTAAAAGGTCCACACTCATTTAGAAAATGAAAAGAAAAGAAAGAAAGAAGGAAAAGAAGAAAGAAAATAATGGCCTCTCCCTCATTGTTGGAGGCATTGGGAAGCTCTTGGGTGTATCCAAGAAGCATCCAAAGCCTTATTTTAATTTTAAAGAGTTGGATACATAAGCGTCTGCCAAAAGTCTTTGAACTGTCTAACAAGAATTGGTATACAATAAAGCAAAAAAAAAAAAAGACAAGCAGTCTTTTTTTTTAATATTTATTTTTTTTAAAAAAATATTTTTTAAAAAGCATATAAAGGACAATTGCTGTCCATCGGAATTTAAAATTTTGGCTTTTCCTTTATTTATCTAAAGCTTGAAGTGTCTTCATGAAAACCAAAAATTTCTACGTTCTTTCTTTGGTGATGATTATGATGACAATTCATTATTGTAATGAACTCTTGTCATAGCATTGCCATTTGTTGTCATGTATGTGTTTGGGTATGTGGCAGGATTGCATCCAACTTTATGAACCTATCACATATTCATCAAGAAAAATCTATTATTTCTTGTCATGAAAACAAGCTCCCTATTTCTGAAGAAGGAAAAATAACTTTGCTTTCCAATGCCATTTTATCTTATATTATCCTGAAAGTTGCAATTGTCTCACTGACATTTGTGGTTTGCCTGCAGCAAGCTTTAGTAGGTGAGGACTCGGGTGAGGAGCAGCTCTTTTCTTCAGAGTACAATATGACGAAAGATAGCGTCAGCACCGAACTTGATAGATACCTGCACAAACTTGTGGTATTCATGTTGTCTTTATCCAAATTCCTCTTGCTTCTCGTTTCTTTAATATTATTTCTGGTTGTAATGCAGTCTCATCAGATTGTCAGTATTTTATTCTCTCTCCTAGTTCCTTTATGATTTTCAATGACTTGTAGATTTTGCTAATGAATTTCTTCTACTCTCTATGGATGAGCCCTTTTTTTTTTTCTTCCACTGTCTTCCATGGTAGATAGTCTAAGGTTGCTTGAGTTGATAAACTTATTTCTTGTTGTCAATATCGAAATAGTTTGGGTCAAGGAAGGATAATAATATCTAGACATATTATTAGAATGACCTGAAAACCCCAAATCCAAGCTTAATACACAAGGGGCTATATCACTATTTCTCTGCTAGCAGAGAGGTATTATTACAACCACAATTTGGACCACCAAAAAAGAACATTAAATCAAACTATCTTTGTCACAATATAATTACAAGATTATCATGTATGTTTTGTTAATGGATGCATTTTTGGTTTGAAAACATGCCCATGGCTCTATCAGGCTCTGAGATACCTGTTGATTAAGAATTAAATTCTCTGCTGCATTATCGTTTTTGGCCTTACCTGTGTTTAGAGTTTAATTAAGCTTGTTTTTTCCCCACTTTTATAGGATCGGTTTGGGCTATTGAATCATCATGCAGAATGGAGGGTTGACTCTCAACTACACAGATCTCAGGTCTACTTGTTATGCTTTCTTGACTTTTGCCTTTTTACTTGGTTTTTCCAACAATGATTTCAATATTAGGAAGCTGTTCTGATGATCTCAAATCGGGAAAAGAAATAGAGAGAGGAACTGAAAATTTCACATCTGTTTTTAGAAAAATCAAATTTAAGTACCTGATATGTGATAGAAGTTTATTTTATTTTTATATTTTTCATTAATGATCAATCTGCAATGCATTGGGTTAAAGTTGTGCTTGTCTTGGAACTACAGGTTCATCTATCTGATTCTCCCCTTTTCCTTTCCTCCCCTTTCCTGACTGTAGTGTTGGAAGCATTCTATTATCTTTTTAAACCAAACAGCATATCATTACAGAGTAAAATATATGTCTGCAACTTTAGAGTGCAGGATAATCACCATCTATATAATGGTTATTTATGATCTGTAGGTGCTCGATGCATTAGTCAGTCTTTTCTGCAGGTCTGATGTATCTGCAGATATACTATGGGCTGGTGGTTGGCTTTTACGGCAGCTACTTCCGCATGGGGAGGAAGAATTCACCTCTCTTCATCTTAAACGGCTAAAGGTAAACTCCCAACAGGTTGTTGCACCTTTTTTTTTTTTTTTGGTGTTTTCTCTTGTATGCTTTTCGATCATCACTCAGTTCAACTCAACTTAACTGAGCTAAGACTTAATCCCAAACAAATTGAGGTCAGGTACATAAATTCTTCTCCTCCATTCTGCTCTGTTTAGGGATACATGCTTTTGTATCATTGTTGATGCTAAATCTTGATGGGATTTAACCACATTTGAATCTTTTTTTACATGAACAAAAAGGGTTTTCCATTTTATGTCATCTGATAAAATGCTAATGGAGTGAATCAGGAAACTTTTGCAGTTTCTGTTGACTTGTAAAGTGCTAAATATTGCTTTCATCCATCCATGATGATGAATGATATTGCTGCCACGTCATAAGTTTTGGTACTATAATGCTACTGCAACTATTTTTATTATCTTATTAATTTATACCTTGCTTCCACTTACAATCTACATTTGTCAACTACTTTTAATTACATGTGCAACTTTTTAAGGAGTAAGTCTAACATGTTGATGGCTTTCATAAGGTGAATAAACTAGATGGAGCTCAGATGGTTACTTTTTGGCAAGCTGCAAAATTTTGGCAGCAACTTCTTTGCAAGAGACGTTTGATTAAATCAAGTGGACCAAACTAGCAGATAGGAAGGCCTGTTCAATGAAACAAAAGTAAGACCAATCAATTTCTAGGTGGCGAAATTCACCCACATGATGCTTCGGACGCTGATAAACAGCCAAGAGCTTGGTATTATATTGAATACTCCATCAGGTTGGAAAAGGAAACATGGTTATAGCTAGACAGTGCTATAAGCTAAACTCCTGGAAGATGCTTGGAGTGGTAAGAGAGGAGTTATTCCATGCCACAAGATAAATGCTCTGACTAGGTGGCTGCCTTCTGCTGGATTTCTCTATATAGGTGGTTGATAGTCAAATTTGATGGTGTGGCTGATCCAAAACCTAGGAGAGCTGGAGGTTGGTTAGGTGATTTGCTGTTAGTTCTGTGAAATGGATCTTGCTGTAGAGAAGTACTTCATCTTTCTGATTGGTTCTCCTATTTAAATTAAAGATGCTTGGTAGGGCTTAAAATGTGCTTTACAATGTTGTGTCCATATTATGGATATTAGCTTTCCAGCAGTCTGCTTTATTGGGGAGCTATAAAGGTTGATAATTTCTATATTTTGATAGGAGTGTATCACTAGAGTTAGAAGGGGTTACAAGCTCTAAATTTTGAAATAAACTAAGTAACCAGCATGTTGGATATCCATGGAAAATTTCATGGTTGCATGATTTAGAAAATGAATTTTCTTAGTGGCCTGGCCAAACTTGTTAAGCAAGATGAAATATGATAGTAATGAATGGGGGAGAATGTAAACCAGAGATGTCGAGGCAGGACTGTAGGAGAATGTGATGTTAGGGCTAACCTCACACATACAACGAGACAATAAGTAACCATTCCAGGAAATGGGGTTCAACCAGCTTTGATCATGAAAGAATCGATGTTGGGAAATTGTGATTTGTTTCTTTATTTTGATATAAATTTTGGGGTCTTTGTAGCATTTTTTGTTTTTAAAAAAGCTACAAGAACTATTTTATTTTAAATTACTTAATTATATCGGTACTCTCATTCTGGAATGGCTGATAGCAACCCATCTTCCCAATTTGTGAACTTCTTCAGTATTTAGGTGGAAGGAGCAAACTACAAACTTTCACTAAGTTGCAGTTTTCCATATGCTGACTTCACATGCCAACCTCTTTATGTCCATTTGCACTCGTGTAGTAATATTATTACGTGCAAATTTTGGTATTATATCTGACATGGAACAATTTCTGGTTCAGTTGTACATGCTTACACATTCATGATACAGAAAGCTTGCTGTATACAGGATTCACATGAGCACTCCACTGCTAGTCTTTTGTCAGAAACTAAAGGAAGGTGGTGCGATCTGCTGATAACCGTCCTTAAAGATGAATGGAAGAATTGCAAGAGAGGTACCATTGAATCTTGCTGGGAATTATTGACTGATGCATTCTTATGTTGATTTGGCTAATGCTTGGTCTGCATAACTTTGAAATCAGCAATTGAGGCTTCGTTACTGCCAAAAAACCCAAAATCCATACTTCTGCCATCCAAAACATTCTCTTCTGGAGGTTAGATCTATAAGTCATTTATGTTTGCTTTAGATTATGGATTACATTCTTTCCTGATGGCCAGGTCTGCTTGACAATTTATTTCAAAGAGAATGCTTACCATGATGGATCTTAATATGAGCTTGATAGTATTCCAGGTGATTCCTCTTTTGCTGCTGGTGAAAGAATGTGTGAGATGGTCAAGGTTGGTCACTTCTTTTTTTTTTTTTTTAATTTTTTGGTGATCACCTCTTATTTGGAGAACTTTTATCTCCTTCTCAGTGGTGCGAGAAAGCAACATCTAAAGTCCTAAAGAATATTGTTTTCCAATGAAATATTATCTTTTAATAGTAAATTTTTGAATTTTTCTTTTTGTTACCCGTGGAGTTGCAAACCCCATGCAAAAGCTTAGTTTTGGGTTCTATGTATCACTCTAGATAAATCACAGTCATCCATGCATGCTTGCATGTGCCAACGAGTGGTTGGCATACCCATGAGAGCAAGTACATTAAAACCTTGATTTTTACACAAGTGTGAGTGTATGGATGTGATGGGGAGCCTTGGTCCAAAGGTCTGGTTGCTCATTGTGATTTGGGTGTTATGGATTCAAAACATGGAAGTAGCCTCTCCACATGCAGGGGTAAGTTACATATATCTGACCCTCTTCAAACCCCGCAATAGTGGGAGCCTTGTGCACTGGCCGCCTTTTTTTTTTTTTTTTTGTGAATGTATGGATGTGTGCATGCATATGCTCATATTTTTATGGGTGGATATTGGAGTTTAGAATCACGGCTTGGTAAGTACATACAAATAACTGTTCATTCCACTGTTACCAAATTGAGAAACAGGGCAAGATAAGAGCCTGGAAACATTGCAGTTGTCAACGTTGTAGTTAGTAATCCAACAATAGCGGGGCATGAATAAGTAAATGAGAGCAAAATGTTATCAAACATTTCTAGAGTCCTCAAGTGCTTACAATGTTAGCATATTTACATCAGCTTCTTTCTATCCCATTTGTTCAAGGTTGGGTATAATCCTATCCCATTTTTTTGGGTATAATCCACAGAGAATAAGGAAGAATCTTAGATGCACACTTCCATCAACATTGGCTGCCACTGATGGTTGGCCTTCTGTGGCATGGGCTTTGTTGTAAAATCACTGGCTGGTAAGAGATGAAAAGGGGGGAGACATTTTGATGGAAAGAAAAAAGGAAAAGTATTAAATTACAATTATAATGGCAAAAGACCCCTATAAAATAAAAAAAATGTAACATGTTAGTGGCATACCGGTCATTGTAATTTGAGAAGGTGGATCATATCCCATTTGTTCAAGGTTGGGAATAATCCTATCCCATTTTTTTTGGGTATAATCCACAGAGAATAAGGAAGAATCTTAGATGCACACTTCCATCAACATTGGCTGCCACTGATGGTTGGCCTTCTGTGGCATGGGCTTTGTTGTAAAATCGCTGGCTGGTAAGAGATGAAAAGGGGGGAGACATTTTGATGGAAAGAAAAAAGGAAAAGTATTAAATTACAATTATAATGGCAAAAGACTCCTATAAAATAAAAAAATGTAACATGTTAGTGGCATACCGGTCATTGTAATTTGAGAAGGTGGATCATCTCCTGTATTTTTAAGCATTTTTGTGGGTAAATTGTTCATAATATACAAACATCTCCCATATTTTTAACAATTTTTGTGGGTAAATTGTTCATAATATACAAACATGTACTTGTAGTCCGTTTTTGATGCATGTGGTATCAATGAATCCAGTAATAATATTTTCAGGTTTTTGTACTTCAACGCCAGCTTCTAGTTTTCTCATCTGGAGGAACTTTAGCTGACCTATCCACTGTACGTTCTCCTGTGGATTCTTCTGCATCTTCCCAGGCAAAAACTGCTGGGTTGGATGTTCTAGTACCAAAACCTGGCCATGAAATTAACTTAGGTAAGCTATATGATTACTTCGCTTTCATTTCACATTCTGCTTAAAATTGGTTTTACTAGTATGGAGTTACCATTGCCATAGGATGTCCATATGTTTAATTTATGCCAAGTTGTTGAACCATAACACCCCCTTTTTTTTGGTTGTTGATGATAATTGCAGTCAATGCAGTACCATGTAGGATAGCATTTGAGAGAGGGAAAGAACGCCACTTCTGCTTTTTAGTGCTTTCAATGGGAACATCTGGGTGGATTCTCCTTGCGGAAGAATTACCACTTAAGCAGCAATGTGGAATTGTTCGTGTCACAGCACCCTTGGCTGGCTCAGATGTATGTATATGATGTTAATCATGAAATCTGATATGGTTTTCTCATGTCTTACCCGAAAATCCACTGTCCTATGAGTTTGCCATTTTCAGTCCATCTAAATTAGCCTAGGAATAAGCTTTTGAAATGACTCTCGTGAAGGAACACCCAGACACAATCTTCCAGACTGGCTTTGTTTTGTGATTCTTACTTTATTGAATTGCTATTTGATTTTTCCCCTAATTTTTTAAGACTTAATAATTTAGGTAGAGTTTATTAGAAATTGGTGTTACACTAATCATTATGCACATAATGAACGTTAAAGAATTTCCTATGCTTCTAATTTAGAACATAGAATGCACTGCCTCACTGATGGGTTGCATTCCTTAATTTCTGCAGTGCGGTAGCTAATTTCTTGTTCAAGCATTGGCATTATTTTGTTTACTTCAAATTTCAACAATTCGCTGTCTCTTGGTTCTGCTCAATTCATGTATTAAAATTTTTCATAATACTGTCCTCATTGTGATCTTTATTCTTGTAGCTGATTTCTCGTACAAGCAGTGGCATTTTTTCTGTTTACTTCAAATATCAACAATTCCTGTTTGCTTCAAATTTCTGTTAAAATTTTTCAGAGTAGTATCCTCACTGTGATCTGTATTCTTGCATGACCTTTGTTTTCACTTTTCGACAAGACTTTCTTTCCAATTTGCCCAAATGATTCCTCAAGCCTTGAAAGCTGAGGGATCAAAGAAGCTGACCCTTGCTCTCAAGAAGGAACAAAAACAAAAGCATTCATGCCACAAATTTAAAGAATTGAAGATCAAACTCCGCAAAAACCAGTGCAGAAGTTAATATAGGATTTGATGAAGTGAACACAGTTTCATGTGATCTTTTGATGCTTTGCATGATTCTACAAGAGGTTTCATAATTCATTATCCCTTTGCCAACAGAAGAAATAATGTTGGATGATCCGACACATGCAAAAGCTGTTAGGGGTTAGAAAATTAATTATCCACCCAGTGTCCACTGGGAGGTCCCATGCTCCAAAATCCACCGATCCATCATTTATATGCTAAGAACTCAAATGCAACCTAGCAAGCAACAAGTCGTGATACTGTTTTTCTCAATCCATTAATTGCCTATGTAAGCTAGGAGCCATGACCATTATAATGTTCACTTTCATTAACACTTGTGGCATTGGCAATTTGAATAACTTTGGAAACTATACTGTAGAATAAACTCTTGAACTAGCGTCAAGCCAGAATGTAATCTCAGTCCCATGCCAACCACAATTCAAATATCCTTGACTGAAATTCTCCGAACACAATCCTACTACCTGGATTTATAGAATGTAATCTCAGTCCCATGTAATCTCAGTCCCATGACAAATGCTGCCCCTTTATTTGCTCCCTTTTTCAAACAAGCATGCTTAATGTTGAAAGATCTTTCTAGTTGAGATGAAATATGCAGAAGCATATTCTTTGGGGGATTTTTCCAATGAAGTTTTTTGAGTTAGAGATAGTAAATTGTGAAACGGTGCTGACTTGTTCCTTGTTTTCATCATTCATCAGCCCAGAGTAGATGAAAAGCATTCGAAGTGGTTGCATTTATGCATCCGCCCATCGACTTTACCCTTTTTGGACCCTGCAAAGTATGATGCCTTCAGTAAAGGGAAGGCAAAGATTTTAGTTGATGGCAGATGGACGCTAGCTTTCAGGGATGAGCAAGCTTGCAAGACAGCTAAGTCTATGATAATTGAAGGGATGAATATGCTACGCAGAGAAGTGGAGGACAGACTGAAGCCATTGCTCGAACTTGATATACCTGGACATGCCCCAGATCCTTGTATTCCTCTGGAGGCACCTACAGCAGAAGTTGGTTAATGATTCTTTGTAGGTGCCAAGTGGTGGAATTGTGAAAAAACAGCAGTTTTTCAGCATCGGGAGTTGTGCCTGGCATCTTGTACAAGTACTCGCCAACATCAGTATAATATTGGTAGCGTAGGTCCCCTAAGTCACTATTTTAACATACAAAATGTAGAGTTTGAGCCATTTGAGTGCAGCTCAATGCCATTCTTTGTACAATAGTTGTATCAACTTTCTTGTTCTCTGCTGTAATCTATATATGTTCCAATATTCATTCTTTGACTGGTCATAAAGCAAAAAGTTGCGGCATTCACTCTTTTGTGTTATGGAGTAACGTGGATGATACTACTTGGTGGTAGTTGTAAGTTCTCGCACAGCTTTAGGATCATCAATCTTGGGTCAGGATCATATGATGTATGTTATTTGATTGTTGTATGCAAAAATTGAAAAAGAGAGAAAAAAGAGGTGCAGCTGAACTTAATCAAGCTATTAGCATCGAAGCTTGTCTGGGTCTATTTGGGCTCAGTCTGTGTATCTCACTCTGTTGCATGAAAAGTGATACGGTTAAAGAAACTACTGTTTTTAAATCCTTGACGTTTTTCCATCTTCTTTTAAGGTTGTCCTGTTAAGCTTTTCAATACTTTCGGCACAGCCTTGGAGGGGGTTTAACATGAGTTTGAAGGAAAACCAGCACCTGTGGAAGCAAGGTAGTTTCTAACAGTAGGCAATGAGCAAGTTATTGAAATAGTTTCTGTGGTTATTGAGATCGTAGTTTTTGCCCCCCAAATGTCACTGTAGTGATGGTTTATTATTATTATTGAAGTCTTGTAGTTCTCATCTTCTGTTTACGTCAAAGTTATGCTTCAAAGTTTATTTGCATGCAAGGGAGGATGCACGTCAGCCCTTTGAGCAGATTAGCTGTGGAAGTTTGAATCTCTTCAATTACATGCTGAGTGCGTATAGCAACAGTAATAATAGCATTTCAATCATTGCTGGTTAGTTATATTTGGGAAAAAATTGAAGCTAATTTGCTGTGTGTGTGTGTGTGTGTGCATTCTTTGTTTTTCTTGTTGGCTGGTTTCTTTCTTCCAACGCTTACGGTAGTAAGTTAAATATTTGGGGCCAGGTCTTCGGTTGTGTTTAAGACAAGAACACTATGGAGATAGCAGACGTACGGATTATGGTCCCATGCGCACTTTGGAGCAACTCGCTTGGCATGAGCATTGGAGATAACAGGGGGTCAACTAAAATCCTGGCAGAGGATATCCAATAAACACTCGGCAAATTATTAACGTAAACAAGTAATCAACCCTACTTTTATGCTGATTTCGGTCAACCGTTCTGCAGCCAAAAACATCTTCGATGCGAGGATGTTTCTCAAGTGTATACCTACTGGTTCGTGAATGAATGGTCTAAATCAACCATCCTTGGCTTTGAATGGATGAACGAACGCCTTTTCACATCCCAAAGCCATTTAATTAGCTATCATTAGTCTAATATTACATGAGAGGGGTAGAGAGCCTCTCTTTTCTCTGCCTTTCGACAAGCTTTATAGCAGGTGGTTAGGGAGAGTGGAAAAACACCACTCCCTTGGGTCCTCGCCATTATTAATGGGAGCAATAGCCAAACCCCAACGTTGTGTGGACTTCTAACTCCCGATTCTGCTTCAAAAGTTAGATTAGTATATATTCTCTTTCCTCTAATATTTTTGGCAAACTGTCTATGTCACCGGGTCTGGTTGAGTCCTCCTTCGACGCGCCACTTGGTGGTCAATAATTGCATCCCGTTACAAATGAAAGTTGTCATTGGTAATGATGACCAATTAACTTAAACAACAATCTTAGCACTAGGAATTCTAGTGGAGAAAGCTAGTTAGAGGCTTGAATCCCCTAGAAGACTGTTTCTAGTGCGTGGCCTATGAGGGGCCAATGATAGAGTGCAGTCGAAATGTCACAAATCTAGTTCTTGGTTTTCATAAGATGATAAGATGTGAAGTTGAATTCTGTGCAGCACCTTCCTTAAGTTGCCACATACCGGCACGACAACCTTATAATGATAACATGCTCAAACCATCATCTTTGTGGAACGTGTGCTTGCACGAACAAAGTGATATTTCTGCCATTTTTTGTGCACCAACTCCATAATACCACTTAGCCAAAAAAAAAAAAGTAAAAAAACGTCTGAAATCCCCCTACTTTGGTTGGTTAAATCTTAGTGGGAAGAACTTATATAGGTTCTCTGTGTAGTGCTCTTGGTAATAATTGAATCACTAGCATTTGATAATTAGAATATGAGTCCCTCTTTATCCGTACGAAAACAAGTATTGTTCCCCAGAGATGAGGACAGCCAATGGGATGGAAATGATGAGATTAGTAATAATAACTTCCATCTTTTGTTAGTTACTCTACCGAAGAGTGGAAAGGCTGAGCTGAGGACATGGATGTTCTATTTTTAAGGCATCAAAGTTGGATCATGAATGCTCGCCAGTCCGTATGCCCTGAAAGGCCCGCATTTGCCGTCGGATGCAATGATGTTCTCTCTTGTGTGCGCGTCCTTTGAATGGGGCTTAGGTCAAAGCAATGATATGAAACATAAAAGATTCTCCGCCTTTTCTGATGAACAAAGGTGTGAAGGATTCTGCATCATTTGAAGTAGAAATGGGTGGCGAAAGGTGGATGGATAAAGCTTCTGGGCAGCTTGCTTTGAGTGAGTTCCACGCCCCTCATATTTCAAAAGTTTGGGTCTTGCAAATTCTCATGGTAGAAGGGCTATTTATTTATTTCTTTGTTTATTGATATACTACGTACTTATTTAAGTTGGTGCAGGATGGTCTTGGTAGCAACGGGTACTACCTTGTGGCGCTGTTTCTTTCAAATTTAGCTTAATAAACTTGTTGACATGATCCTAAGCATGGAGATTTGGAGCTGTTTCCATTTCTTCCACTTTGGAAGTGTATTTATGGGATCCAATTCTTCCCGAAAGAAGACGAGAGGTATTTGCAACAATAAGGCTGCTAATTGGGTTGAAAGAACAGGAAATAGGTGGCTTACACTTTTTTTTTTTTTAATACCAAAAAAAAAAAAAGAAGGAACAGAAATAAGTGGTCGACACTTGAGAGCAAAGGAAGCATGAAGTAGAAAAAGACCTTTAAGAAAAGGTTATATTGAGTAGGTGAAACTGAGATCACTTCTAATTTGGATGAACAGGCATAGAAATTAAATTAACTGCAGAAGCGAGAAGGCATTTATGAATTTTACAATCTAAAATAGAAAGATAAAACTAAGAACTAGGGACTAACTAATAGCTTACCTTGCTATTAAAGAACCCCGCCATCATTCAGAATAAATTGACCATCAAAGGAGGCATCGATCCACTCGATTCCACCACAATCGCCACTGCTGATCCCTGGAATCCAGCAGAGGTGAATAAAATTCACCATTCAAAAGGAATTTAAAGGGCAACCGTGTGTATTCCAGTTGCGATGGTTCGTCAGGATCTTGAGAAGAGTGGAGTGGATGGAGGATGACCTACTCAGAAAAATCCTCGAGTTTTGCTCTCTCTAAATTCCAGCACATGTGGCTGCAAAAAGTTGATCACCAGCAGAATGAACCAGTCATTTTCTTTTCGTCCTTGAGTCTCCATTTTGATGAAAGATCCAATGCACCAGATACTCTTCGAAAATGGACATCTGATGAACAAATGGTTGACAATTTCAGAGTTGTTGCTAAAAAGAGAGCATCTCATGTTTCCTTACCAACCTTTTTTCCATAATAACACATTCCCAATGTGAAGTTTGTTACGCACGGCTAGCCAAAGAAGAAGAAGAAGAAAAAGGAAAGGTCTTCTCTGGAATACCAGCACTCGAAATAATCCATCTTCTGGAAAGGACATCAAATGCCACCATTGTTCGGAAATGAGTAAAAGGATTCCAAATCAGAGTATCGGCAAACCAAGTGGGCCTTACAAGAGAAAGAGTCTCATTCAGCTCTGCAAGTTGTGCTGTCTCATCTCTAGTTAATGGACCTCCCAAAGAGATTGCCTGTATCAAAATGAGCTTATTACAGCATGCCTCTTAATTGCTCTGCCATATAATCCAGCAAAAATGAGGCTCAGAGAAGATGACTCGGTTCTCCCAAAACTGGATGTTCTGCCCATTCCTAATTTGAAATAGAAACAATTCCAGAAGGCGTCATTTTGTCTGTTAATATTTATCTAAATTGCTAACATTCTTGAAAGGGATTTTTCTGATCTCATGCCAAACTTGCATCTCCTACTGTGAGTTCTTCGAATTTGCCTGAGCCACAGATTTTCTGAGCCCTTGAGAAATTTCCAAGCTCAATTGGCAAGCAAGGGGAAAATTATTTATTTCAAATTCTTAATTTCCAGGCCTCCTTGATTCTTAGATTTGCAGATTTGAAGACCTGATCTCAAATAGTGGAACCGATTTACTGTATCTTTACCTTTTCATGAGAAGGCTATTGATGATCTATTTTGATAATTTGAAAATAGATACGTAATAGATAGGTAAAGTAGACGGTATTGATTGGCCAAAGTTAATCAACCACCTCGAGAGAGTAACTTGTCTTTTCGAGAAGCTAATCTTGCATCCAACAACTCTTCTAGATCATTCCATCACAAAGTGGTGGACTTAGATTTTTGAAAGGAAATATTTTTTAGAACGATTCATTCGGTTGGCCCAAAAAGAAGCTTCCGAATCATCTATGACCAACCAAAGAGCTTTCGATCTTACAGTATTAGTGAGGAGTATTATTATTATTATTATTATCATTACTATTATTATTATTATATAAAAAAGGATCCAGTCATTTAAAATGGAAAAATACCTAAAAAAAAAAAATACAAGGCGGCAATTTTGACCATTTCAATTTTTCGCATGGAAGGGAGAGGGACGGATGGGGCCTTCAATCCACATGAATTCCGTTAGGGAGGAGGGAACCCTGGAAACCGAACTCCCCCACACTTCCCTTCCTGCCCTCGACACCCAACCTCACCTTCCCGCCCTTTTTGACCGTTGTCAAGCTCATTTGAAAAACCTCTCTCATCCACTTGTCCAACAAGCTCTCCAGGAATGAACCAGAGGCCATGATCAGCTCCTCCACCGCCATCTGATCCACGCACAACTGCCCCGTCCCTTCTCCACTGCCCACCACCTCCTGGAACGCCTGGTGGAGCTTCAACACGAGGCTCTCCGACAGCCGGCAGAACCGGTCCGGGCTTGCATCCATGGTGAAACGAGTTGTGATTGATTCAAGAAGCTCAAATGGGAGATTGGGATCGCCAGTGTCTGTCTCGTGGGTCAGATCACTGGGGACACCATCCTCTTCGTTATCCCCCTGGTCCACCTCCTCCTCCTGAGCGCAGAGGTTTAGGTCAAGACTCCTCTCCTCTGTCCTCGATTTCTTCGTTTGGTTTGGCAGTTCCCTCTCAGGCCTCCTTTTCAGATCATGGGGAGTCTTGGCCTCTTCAACCGACAACCTCATCTTCAGGACACCATCAGGATTCCCATCAGCATTGTCAAACTTGGTAGAGCTCGATGTAGTTAGAATGTAGAAACCATTAGCCAGGCCAACTTCTCTACCGAACGCATCCCCGGAGAATCCATTTTTGAGGCCTTCGGCAATCGATTTTATGAAGTTGGGGTGTGCTCGATCGATGCCCTCAATAAGGACCGCATGTTTTTGGTCCTTGTTGGAGGCTTCTCTGAAGATATCGGTGCATGAGCTACCTCTGCCCAATTTTTTCATGTTAATGTGGATGAGCCTATCACCGGATCCGCAAAATATCTCAGCAACTACCCTTGCGAGTCTTCTCTTTCCGATGTGATCATTCCCTTCTATCAGTAGCCAAGTCCCCTTCTTCTCACTTGATCTGCAAGCATGCAGTGCTTCGATGATTGAAGGCATGGTTCCAGATTGCCAGGCGATGTTCTCTTCCAGTAGCCGGCTTAACTCTTGTGGGTCTGCCATCTCTCCTCTTCTTTGGTTTTTCGATGTTGCCAAATCCGAGGACGGAGGGCTGCCCAAAGCCAGAGTAGTCCTTACCTCCTGGCTTGCTGGCTTCTTCACAAAATGCAAACTCACTTCAGAAGGCCAATTCTTCGAGTCATCTCTCTCCTGCCAGCTCCCAATTTGCGGTGCAAAGCTGGCACTTCCACCATTAGATTTTATTGCATTTTCCGGCAACGATGTCGAATGCGGCTCTACGAAGAACTTGTTTTGGTTGTGATGTAAGCTTGTAGACCACCATGGATATGATGAAGCATGAGTGCAGCTCTTTCCAACGAATCCTTGAGTGAAAAAGGGTGGATACAATGGAGCCTGGCTCTGTTGGTCATGATGAAGACTTTGGCATAATCTGTTCCATTTCCTCCTCAATTCAGGCAATGCATCCTGAAATCAATACGAAGAAGAAGTTACTCAAAAAGTCAAGGTCTCAAGTGAAACCACAGTGGTAGAGGGAAAAATCTTGCTTTTTACCTTGTGATGGCTGTCTGATCTATGTGGTTGCAGCCAAATTGGCAAGTGGTTTGAGCCATTGTTAGTGTCCCTCTTTTCTAACTTGAAAACTGATGCTTCCTTCTCAAAATTGGAAGTGCATTCAGCACAGCATATGAGCGTTTCTTCTTCCTCGTTATAGTTAAAAGTCTTCAATTCTAGCATTTGGAGAGGACACTGACCGAGTTTTGTCATCCTCGAATCCAGGCCACTACAGAGCACGAGCCGTTAGTAAAAAGGAAATCAAGTAAGCTAATTAGGTGGAGTCTCATGTAATATCTCTCTGTTTTCAGATCTAGTATTTCTTCTTTAATATTATTATTATTATTGAATAATTACTAAAAAGTATGTGTGATTTGTTTTTTGGTGGGGGTTCATAATCGAAAGGCTACGGTGATACTACTGGAGGAAAAGAATAATAAACATGCAAGACCGCAACAGCTCTAATGATGTCTCATTTAACTCTCTGATAATATCATCAGAATCGAAAGAAATATGAAAGGGAGACATAGTTATAACTCGCAGCTTATCATGTACCGTGTTTCTAAGAGTAGAACCATGCAACAACGTCGGGTTATAGCCAAAGAAAGGAAAAAGAAAATGACTCCGCCCACGAAGCCTTCCCGAGGTGATCCTAGCTAGTCCCAAACCATGGAAAAACTCCACGAACAAGTAAAAGGAACCAAACAACATCGTTCCATCAAAAATCAAAGAAGACAAAACGCACTGCATCTCCCTTTCATAGAAACAACAAAGTTGACCACTTGGAAATCTGCATTTGTAATGAAAAGAGACAAGAAGCTCTCGGTTGGTGGACTAACCTTTGTGCTTGGAGGCTCAGTGCAAGCCCACCCGAGGGAACCACCACTGCCTGGAGCGCCCACCGTGTCTCAAGGCATGGCTGCCTCATCTGGCACCTCATGTAAGTCTGGTAGCTGGCAGTGGCCAACAGCCACACCCTGCTGGTCGCAGCACCACCACCATTGCCATTGCTGCTCCTAAGCTCTGATAGCAACTTCCCCATCTCTCCTATCATGTGCTCCACTGGCCTGAAGGCCTGTCCGTCTTTGGTTCCCTCATCCACAGCCCATCTCAAGTCCCCTGCATAGATGATCACACCCCCACCAACTCTACCTGAAGCTAAGGAGAATATCCTTCTCCTTAGGTCATCCACCTTCATGTCCACCTCTCCCCTGCTCATGAGTCTCAGGTGAACGTGAGATAGATGGAGTTTGATGAAGCGTGCGGACTTGAGCTCATCAGGGACCTCCCCTCTCTCCACCCTGCCCATAAGCTCAGCTACGAGTCCTTCTGTTATGGAAACGGAGTCCCCCACCACCACAGCGTTGTTCCTCCTCCCCTGTTTCCTAAGCATCACCTCCAGAACCACCCTCAAATCCTCTTTTTGGGAGGATGGGTATATTGGGTTTATCTCAGAAGATGGCTTCAAGAACTGGGACTGCCACAAGCTTCCCTGGCTTAAGATCTCCTTGTGTGACTCGAAGAAAAAGGGAGGAGAGGATTGGCCTAAAACAGAGCTTCCTTCTTCTAAGTTGATCTTGACACAGGTGCTGGAGAAACCAGCCTCTCTCATCACCCTGCTAACGCTAGGGTCATCTAAAATAGAGATGATGAGCTGATCTAACTCCACTTTGATGGCTAAAAGAGGCTGCTGCTGCTGCTGCTGGGGCTGCTGTTGCTGGAGCTCAATGCAACCCCTCCTCTGGTGAGCCTGAGCCCTCTTGAGGGCAGCAATGAGGGCATTTGACAGAGAAGGCTGTGAGTGGAACAAGGAGGCAGAGGAGGAGGGGGGAGGGGTCGTAGGGAGCCTGTTGAGGGCCACATTGAAGCAGAGCTCGAGAGCTCTACACTGGAGTGGGTGGGAGGCAGGGTGATGGGGGTGGGCCTTGAGGCAAGCTCTTCTTAGAAGGTTAGAAGAGGAGGAGGAGGAACTCAGAAGGGTGGCAGCAACATGGAGAGGGGTCACCTGGGCATGGCCTCTTCTCCTGGCC
Source organism: Cocos nucifera (assembly GCA_006176705.1). Classification (NCBI taxonomy): domain Eukaryota; kingdom Viridiplantae; phylum Streptophyta; class Magnoliopsida; order Arecales; family Arecaceae; genus Cocos; species Cocos nucifera. The sequence continues at coordinate 2,426,775 of QRFJ01000083.1, forward strand.
AAGTTGAGGGAGAGCTTGAGAACTGAGGCAGCCTCTGCTGTGAGGGCCTGCTGGACTGTGCAAGCTCCTGTGCGCATTACTTTGTCCCCAACGCCAACCCCCACCACCCCAAAGTTGTAACTCTGTTGAGCTCCTATGGCAATTCCTAACAGAGCTTTCCTCTACCTTTTTTTTTTCTTTTTTCAGTACCAGTTTTTAGTTTCTTTCTCCTCCAAACTTGGTAACACCACTCTCTTCAACTTGGTTTGAGTGGAGTAGTGATTACCACTTGTTGAGAGGACGGGAAAGGGAGGTTTGGAAGGGGAAGGGGTGAGAGAAGTGAGAAGGGGAAGCTTTATACAGATATGTTAGCTTCGTTCTTCTTATAAGCTCTATCGCTTTCCTTCTCTATCTGTTTGTCCATGTTATTTTCCCCCCGGCCGTGGATGTTGCTGTCGGTTTCTCTTTCCACTGCGAGAGTTGCTCACTTTCTCTTTCTGTGCCTTTTTTTTTTCTTTGTTCATATTTACTTTCAATCCTTTTTTGTTCCCTTGTTGTTTGATGTTGATATATCGCGATAATTTGAATCTATTGATGAGAAAATAATGGAAGGACAGAGAATGTTTCCTTTGGTACGCTATCGGTCCACAACAAAAAGCATCCGTTATGTAGACTCCTCATACATGAAGCAGAGACATCACACTCGAACAATAGAGATTTCCCTACCAGAGCCTACGGAAGAATCTAAAGCCATAACACATGAAGCACATGGTCTAGGATGCCATTGTGTTCAGGATTTTACAAAGCTTACCGAGTCCTCTTCAGGAGGGCATTGTGGATTACTAATTCCCCTTACAAGCAGCCGAGATATTGAAAAGCTGTTGAAGAAGATCCTCTCGTTTCACAAGAAGATCATGCAAATATACTACTATTTTACCGAGTGTTATCAAAAATATAATGGTGGTGAGTTTTCTTTTTTTTCCTTCTTTTTTTTTTTTTTATAGGCATGCTTTCAGAAAGATAGCAGAAATGGGACCCGCAGTTCAAATGAGTTCAGAGGCCTTCCCTCCTTTATCATATCATTCTTTGAACGCCAGACACAGCCATCAGAAATTTCAAAAGAAAACAAAAGGGAAAGCAGAAAAGAGGTTGAAAAAGAAAGGTTCGAAGAGTGGCTAAAGCAGCAGGGTATTTTCTTTTAACTTTAGACACATACATGTTTTTAATAACTTTATACATGTATATAATACGTGTCTGTTTGCGTTGGTGTGTGTGTGTGTGATATGAGTGTTATCTCGTTGTCTCAAAAGAAAAAGAAAAAAAGAAATACCCCCGTACCAATCCTCGTAGGAAGACAGTGTTATATTCCCTCTCTCTCCCTCCCTCCCACCATCTCTCCCACCGAAGTACCCAAAAAGCAAGCTTATGTCCGCTTCTCTGCATTACATTAGCTTTGGTTCTTTTCGGACCCTTCAAAAGTTATGTAATCTCTAAACTCCATCTATCATAAACCAACTTCCTTTCTTAAACCTTGTACTTGGTTATTTATCATTTTGATTATTTGTTGCTTATTGTATTGCCAACAGTTGTTTGATCATTTGGTTGTCACCTCTTCTTAAGGGCTTGATTTTGGAGGAGGTTAATGATTGCAACTATTATGGTGATATTTTACTACTATATTGCTGAAAAAGAAAGATTGTTTGTCCCTGTATCAGCCACCCCTAATCAGATGAGGTACCCGTATGTTTATTAATACATGCTTTTTTTTTTAGATCTTTTAACAGCATATTTCGACACCATAAAAAGGTAACATGTTACAAGAATAATCTGCCATGATTTTTCATCTTTACTAATTTTTTTTTTTTAATTTAGAGTCTTTACATCTAATTTTTTGAAAAAGAATGCTCGATATGACATTACACTTTTACAGATTTTGAATCACAATGGTCTTTTTTTTGTCCTTATATTTCTTTGGAAATTGCTAGCCATGGAGAAGATAGAAGTTTTAGCACTCAGGAACAGATTAATTGCATACTGCTAAGATATTAAATAGGTCTGTTTTGAAAAATGATAGGAAAGGTTGGCATACCAATTACATCCTTGTATAACCTTTTACAAGTACAACATGTGTTTTAATGCATGCATATATCTCGTTATGGATGCATACATGCTTGTGATAATAAGACCACTATTTGTCTATTCCTACATTTTCTTTTAATTCTGTCATGGTTAATGCATACTTATAATATTTTATACATCCATCAATAAGAGGTAATTGTTGCTTATGGCCTTAATGAACATTTCATATAATGTTGCTTCAAGAATTTTCATTTACAAATCAATAAGAGAAAACAAAAAATTTTCATAAAAATATTTTTTTTTCTCGAGAAACCTAGTTGTTGGTAGGACCAAGACATACAATGCCTTAACTTAGGTGAGATGGGTTTGTGGGGGACAAGGTAGGAAACCCCCATCCCCTCGGTACCCCACTGGCCACTTCTAATATCAATGAGATATGTAGTGGTGGTACCACCTACCACTCCAATTAAAAACAAGGAAAAATCACATCTGTCACGGAGAAATCTTTTTTACTTGGTTTGTGTGATGAGACGAAGTATAGGGAATAAACGAACAGGTCATGATGGGATGTGGTATTGGGGAAACAACTGAGTATTTATCTCTAATTTAATACCCATTTCTGTTAACGGAGGAAAGGCGAAGAGTGTACTAATTAGAAGCTCAATGCGCATGTTGAAAAGTATACAGATGTGTTTCACATAACTCTTTATTCTTTCTTATTCTTCTTTTCTTACGGGTTGGTAGCTTTTTGACCAGTCTTTTAAGCTCAGACCGTTTGGAACCCGTGAAAGGGCTCCTTACCGTCTTTTTCGGTCTTTTTCGGCCCTCCTCCAATTGTATGGTACTAATGGATATTGCACCGGTGACCTCTGAGTGAGTGTAGACATACCAACGCTTCACAAATTTTTAAAATGTTGTACGATTGCTTTATGACTTGAGAATAACATAAAAAACATTCTTTGTTTCATATCATAAATTTTAATACATTCTCTTTAAAAATATCTTTATATATATATATATATATATATATATATATATATATATATAGTAATGGTCACTGTATGATTGGTTGCAATTTATTTTTCTCAAATAATATATTAAGAAACAATGTTTTCGAATGGACGGCAGAATTACTGGTTATGTTAATATATATTCATCTTTCATGGTCAATTACTACCTCGCAATGAGCTTGATCGTTCCAAAAGAGCTTTCTTTCTAGATTAATACCTTACGAGAGAAAGCAATCATAAGAACTAGAGAAACATTCTCTTATATATATAGCATTTGAGGCAGAAAAGGCACTTCCAAATCCCATAGCGCCAAATAGTACGATGGTGAATAATAATGACAGAAAATAATGTGGGCAAAAAGTAGGACAATATTTTAAACATGGGTCATGCTTGCCGGTAATATCGAATAATGTTTCACTAAAGTACTTTTTCCACCCCAGATCACATGGCCAAGTGTGGCCAGTGTACTCCCTCTAATCACAGCTCGCAAGGTGAAGAGGGAGAATGCTACCAGTCCAACTCTGGTCCCAAAGGCTCACTTTTCCAGGGCTGGAGGCATGAGAGAGTTGGTGTGATTCATGGATGTGCTATATGGTAACACAAATATCACAGAAAAAGGTACAAGGCCAACTCTAGCATCCAACACTTTCACCTCCTAGCAGGCATACTCATGTGGGGCATTAGAGAGTTGTTGTGGTTCATGGCAGAAATGTACAATGGTAACAGAGAAACTCACCCAACAAAGAAAAAAGTTACAGAGTTGATGTTTAAAATCCTCTACCCCACCTCCCGCTGAACAAAAATATAGCTGTATAGCTGTATTGAGGGGCAGAAGAGAGATTAAGTTAGACATAAGCTGTGAGACATTTTGTGCTATGTTCCCGTGCACAAATTTCTACTATGCACATGATGTATTGTAGGGTATAGTGCATCGCGCACATCATCCATCGTATGATGGATAGCTGTACATGATCACACGATGGTTCTCTTCAAGACAGGGTTGTGGTATAAAACACCAATTTTTTTGTACCATATGGCATGCTAGCTGGGAGACAGTTTCTGCTGATCGTCGGGTCTTAATATTTTTTCAACTGAAATATGAGTAGAATGTAATAGCTGGTCTGTGAAAAATTTTGGTGCTGATCTCCTATCATGCACCGCATGGTGTGGTGCACAACATGCATCAACCATCGTGTGATGGATGGGCATGTATGGATGCATGTCTATTATGGATGGTTACATGCAGTCGTCCATCACGATGAATGGAAGTGCGCTTTGCACCGTATCATGCGGTGCACGGTAAAAAATCCATATAAATTTACTTGCTTTAGATGTGCCAACCCAAAAAGTGGGTTATCTAATCAAGTAGTTTCCCAGCTCGCAAGAAAGGTATGCCTTTATATCTTTATGGATCGAAAAGCATTTATTTGAATGGGTGCGAACTGGGAACTTTTGGATATGGTAACTCTCAGTAAAATGTTAGGAAAGTACTTTGAGGTTACTGTGCTCTTTCTTCCGTTTCAACAAAGTAAGAGCATTAGAAAGCAGTTGAATGATGCTCGAGTGTTTTCACCACAGGCACCACAGAAGGGTATATTACTGTTCCTTATGCGAGCTAGGGTAATCACAACCAGCTTTTTGAGCTTGGGAAATCATCATTTAGTAGTTCTTGCATACAGGGGCAAAAAAGTTTGAGTGGTCATGAAAACTTCACCTTTGAACGAATTTACCCATCATGTCCTGACGATAGGCAGCTGAAGTATAAATAGAGCCATGAGTGACTTTTATTATTTAATTATATTGGGTATCTTTTATATATTTTGCATGAATTGCCATCAAAAAATGACCTGCAATATTAGTGTTACCATCCAACTTTATATTTTCCCCCCATGATCCATGTTTAGATGTAATGATAATATAATCAATTTTTAAACATGGCTAACAAATATTGGCATAAGAAGACTTGCTATTCAATATCATCTGCAACTTTTTTCACAACGCGCTAGGTGTTTCATCCAGGACAAAGCCACACACTATTCTTTTCAATCTCTTAAGACTCAAAAAACCTAGATCCTTCGATCATTTAGGAGGTGCTTAATTTCAAAGCCAATGATCATGATCTTGTTATCACGACTTATGACGTTTCAATTATTATATGGCGAACTTTTGCCGGCGGCAGCCCATTAATATTTCCAGCACTTGGTTTTGGCCTCCAATCGCCTGCATTTGGTCTCTCTGAGCACCTCTTCAATGTTGAGACATATGTGCCTCCCTTCCGATTTATAAGTTTGCCCTTCATATAACAATAACACTTTTTTTTTCTTCTTGAGAAAGAACAAAAAAAACTTCTTTATATTCCCTCCAAATCAATTAAGAAAGAAAAAGACGTAATACCTAAATGGTTAACATAATTATCAAATTTGCTTCACATAATCTTAACTTACAAGATTGTGGCTATCGACATATAGGTTAGTAAACCTTGTGCATCACACATTCCACCTATACCACCTATTTTTTGCGTGCGTGCTTATGTGCGTGTGTGCGCGTGTGAGCGAGCGAGCGAGCGAGAGAGAGAGAGAGGACTAAGTGAATGCAGCTGGGCAGATGCAGAGCCCTCAAAAGTTGACGTTAACGGTGTCGTCTTCATACGATAGCATAAGTCTGTAGGCTCGCAGTGAAGACAGGCCGCTGGAATGTTTCAGAAAGAAGGGAAGGTTAAATTTGAATGTCAGAAATTAGATTTGAATCCCAAAGTATAAATTCTTGGCAGGAGAAGAAAGCCAACCGGATGAACAGAAAGCAAGCAACTTTTCTAGACAAGCGTCCCGACAATATGCATCATATGCCCATCGTTTTATCCTTTTCATTGTCCTCCAACCTCGGGAATCTATAGACCACTAAATAATTATTTCTTTTTTTTTATTTGATTTTTTTTTAAAAAAAATAAAGGCTTAAAGGTGGCTGGCTACTCCAAATGACTTCTTTGCGTTCCCAAACATGGTTCAGTATTCCATACTCTAATTTGCTTTGGGCAATTTTTAAGAATGGGATAAAACCAAAGGTCCTTACCTCCTTCTTCTTTTCTTCTTCTTCTTCTTCTTCTGATGGTGTCTTGTACTGCTGGTTCTTTTGCTTTTTCTTGTGTGAGTGCCTTTTCTGGTGCTTTTGACTCCTAAAATTTCTATTTATCTTTTGGAGAGTGGAGGTAACGTGGTGTTTAGATTTTTCCTCCCCGGCCGACTTCCTATATAAAATGGAAATGTCTGGATTGATCTCTCAAAAGTATGCATATTGATGTATCCCATGCTTCATGGCACCAAATTAACTAATAATACCATTCTTATGTGTTTAGAGTATTGCTTCTACGTCCCGTTAACTTCGCAAAGACGAAAAAGATCATAGGATATTTGAGTGCCACAAACTGTTGTTTTGTGCATCACCGCTCATCTAAACTGATTCACCTCAAAACAAAATTACCTAGAAACCATACTCTGACGGCCCATACTTTCATATATCCAATAAAATGCTTGAAGATTAATTGCATGGCCGTGTAAGTCCAAATATTTCGTCAAAAACAGATGGATGCTGTTACCTTCCTTCCTTCACGCTTACATGAGTCTCGTCACCGCGTTTCCCACTCTTGGACAGGACTGCTCACATTTTGTTTTGATCTGGCGTGTCTTAATTTTTCTTTTACCGTTTTCCATTTCAAATCCGAAAGGTGGTTCTGACCGCTCTGACTACATGGTGGGTCCCTCTGGCTAATAAAAAATAGAAAAAGAAAAATAAATCCAACAGCTTTCCACGTGTACGTCTCGCCATCCTCAATGCATGCAAGATGGTAAATTATAACAAGCTATGATCGCCCTCACTTCTCCCGGAATCCTTGAATTGGCCCCCTTAATTATTCCTCATTATATTAATACTCATGTTATTTAACATAATCAGAATATTAATTTTAATCTATCTCCAGAGTAGAATGGCTCTGAAGCATCGATCCTACTCTAGTTTGACCTCGACATATTAACACGATGCTGGACCAGGGATCCACTAAATTAAGATATAGGTGAAGGCATAACAACATTTCTTCATAATTTGTGTAATGAAAGATCGTATTGGAATGGATGGATGTAAGTAAGTGTGAATACGTTACCTACCAGTTAAGAGTAGAAAAGATGAATTAAGCTTGCATAATTATAATTAGCCGTTAGAAAATCAGATTGATAAAAAGGAGTGGCTTAATTATATTCATGGAAGCAGGCACTCGCTCGTGAGCGCGCACACAACACAAGATGACAATCAGAGATTGCCAAATGAAATGTCATCAGACTTGTAGTCATCTAAAACAGCTTGGCAGTGATTCAAGACCACTTTACATCGGGACAGTTCACAAAAGTGGAGTCTAGGTGGCGAAAAAAACAAAGAAAAAAAAAAAAAAAGGCATGCATAGCGTAGAGGAGGTTCGTACGAGAGAATAAAGTGAGGGGCTGGGCTGAGTTGAGTTGAGAGCGATACTGCATGGGTAAAAGCATGCCTCTGGGGACGAAAGCCCTAAAAGCATGCAAGCAAAAATGGCAGCTGCCTTTTGGGGACTTAAAATAGAAGATGACACCCCTCTCTCTCTATAGATCTCTGTGCATTTCATGCTAGAACAAACAGCACAACATATATTACCTCAGGAAAAGAAAAGAAAAGAACAAGAAAAAGCACACTGTGTGACTGGAGAAATGAATCAGGCTGTTACGAGACGGATTTCTCTTCCCACCAATAATGATAATCAAAATGTTGTATTATAATTTCATATCTTAGTATTTATGGTGAAAAAGGATTGAAGTTGAAGCGAACCCTCCCTGTAAGACAGCAGCATCAAAAAGAAGAAAAATCAAATATATTCCTCCTCAGTCTTGGTTTATATATATAATTCTTTTTATCGACAACGAAAGAGACAATACAGTAGTATCAATAGCAAGTGCATGTCACCCCAATAATAGAAATATGGGAGCATAGGTTGGTGGTAGAATTCGCATGGGACAAAAGAGCTCCACTACGTACGAAGAGAAACGCAAGGGAGTGCAGCTGTCAGCTGAGAAGAGATAAAGATGACACATGGTGATACGTACATGGAGTTGGACAGGCCAGGTGGGCCAAGGAAGGAACATTGGAGGCTACTTATAGTTGGGCCGGCCCGATAAGTTTTATACTGAAAATGGGCCAGATAGGATGGTTCCATGCGCATTTGCTGCTGTCTGCGTCCTTCTTCGTGAATCTTAGAAAATGAGATGAAGCATGTGGAGGTGAACCAATATTCCAAGCACACAGGAGTGCGATATCAACACCTAAGGTTAGGTTCTCCGTTGACAGGACGATCTAAGAGTGGCCCCCTCATTAAAACAATATGGTCTTGCTGGTCGACGGAATCATCTGACTCTTTCCACTCCATCGAATATTTATTTACACATGAAACAAAAAATCGAGAAATCTGATAATAACTACTTGTTAATCTAATACTCTTACCATCTTTTGTTATACCTCTTGGAATCCATGGCGCATAGTAATCATGCCAAACTGTTCTTTTGGACTCACATATTTCAGATTTAAGCCCACAATACTGCATGCTCGAGCCCAATGATGATGATTAACAACGCATGCATGCATACCGACCAAGCTAACTCGATCCCACCATGTTCACCAGGGAATATATATACTTGAGGTTCAATATATAGTTCGATATAAATAGAACCATATATCAAGGAGGAAGGGACATGAATCAGACCACAAAAGCAAGGGATCTGTGACAAATCTATACATCTCCTGTTGGGCTCTCTGCACAACGGGGGAAGAGCCCAAGGGGAATGAGTGACGGAATGTTTTTTAGCCCTGCTACCTTGAGAAGGACGAGGGCAGTGCCGCAGCACAGGACAAGAGGATGGGCAGAAAGATGGGGGATGGATTGATGTGGAGAGATGAGGTTGGGGGGTGTACATCGAGATGCGCTTCGAATGGGAACATGCACGCCAGAGCAGACGCTGAAGCTTGATAGATAAAAGGCGGGGGGGGGACAAATCAGCTTAGGATACCAGGGGAATGTAGCAAAATGCCAAATGGATGGAGCCCAAGACCTTAGAATTCGACCGCACAAGGTCTTGAGTGGGGCCCATCATTTGAAAGGTGGCTCTCTAAACCTGGCTCTCCTTTTGAAGCTCCCTCTACGTGGATTCTCTTTGTCAGTATAAAATCGCTCGTATCAAGGGTGTGTGTGCACTCTTTGTTTGTCTGTGGGTCGGAGGCCAAGACCAAGTGGTCGATTTCTTTTTATAATTTATTACTATCCGTATTCTTTTGCGCAGGTTAATTGCGTGGTCATCAACGTATTTTTCGCTAGCATCTGTCATCTGCAACGAGGTGGGGCTCATCTTTTCTATTTGCTCAACTTTTTTGGGCCAATTATAGGGAATGTTTTCAGCATGGAAATTTTCTGCCTGTTTCTTTCCAGCCCCCTTTTCTTGTCATCCATCTCTCTCTCTCTCTCGCTCTCGCTCTCACTCTCTCGTCCATTGCTCACTCAGCTGGTGGACCAGTCCGGCTAACAAAAATGGAAGAGAGCACCATCTACATGCCTCCGTCTAATCCAACTAAATCTTATACCTCTCTGTCTCGTTCTATAATTTAAGATTCTATAATTTCTATGTGCCTGACATCCATTGGCCATGTGTGAATGTGCCTAGTCAGCTATAATAGACCAGGCTCGTCCCATGTATCTGGCCAAAATAGTTTGACCGGTCGTACCAATGGCCGGACGGTGGACAGCTCCAAATTAAACTATTACTGTGATTCAATTCTCTTACAATGAATATCATCCACCGTAGCTCTATTGATGTCATTTATTATAATAAAATAATAATAATAAGATATAATTAAATATATAAATTAAATTAAAATATATTTTTATGAAGTATGCAAAAATTTTATTATGATTCATAATTTATAAGAAAAAATAAAATTTATAAAAAAAGATCACACGCTCAACACTCGTATACCAATTTTTCTCTCTCAACAAGAAGTATTTTCTTAAAAAACTCTCTCTAAGAGACTTCTAAAAAGACCGTTGTCCGCTGCTTCATAGTTTGTCCAAAGCCCTTACTTCTACATACTGTCGTCGGAGCTCTTCAAGATCTGCTGCCTGCTATAAATCAACACTCTAATCTTCTGCCAAGTCTCTACCTATTGCTGCTACCACCACACTCTACCACGACTCCATGGGGCTTTTTATAGGCCTCAGATTGAGTCTGTATCGAAATCCTATCTTCAAAAGAACTCCAATAGCTTTCTTGATTGTCCAATTGCAATTGTGAGCTCTCCATGCTGTCAGATTGCACAATTAGCTCTCGTGTGCCACATAAAAATAATCATAGACCGTAAGCGGTCTATGGGACCATCATAGATCGTGTCAAAATTCCATAAACCACATTATTGCACGAGTGAACTGTGTGGGGTGCATGGATTGAACCTCCTACGTTTATGGACCAGTGGCTCACCATGAGCTGTGGTCGGATTGTTGCGCGGGCCACATGTGCGCTCGCGCACTAGGCTTGTGTGGACCATGCACACCTCGATCGCATGCTCGCCTGAGCCACGCCAAACTCGTGGGCCCCACACCTGCGAGCTGGTTTAAGGCTTGCTCCAATTCTTGGGTGTCTTTCTGGGCTTCTCCTCGCTACGATCTTCACCGTGGATTTCTTATGGATTGAATTTAAGATATTTTTTTTAACAATTGCTATCTCAACTCGATATTAGGCCTCCATCTAATCTTGAAAGCTTTTTGAATGATCTAGCCTCGCTCCCATATCCTAGGGCATACTCCTACTAATTATGGATGGACAAACATAGAAGTTGAGCTAGGCTGCTCGATTTTATCTCTGTCATATGTCTTGCTCCGCCTGACTTGAGATTTGCTTAGAATAGTCTCTTGTGGCAATAGAAACTTCATCTTAAATGAACTTGATTTCTTCATCTTGTTAAATTTTGATTACCACAACCTGCGCTCTGTTACCATCTAGCTCTGATACCAATTATTGAGAATCTAGTATCACTTGTTATGGTAGAAAGAAAAAAATAAAAATAAGACATAATTAAATATGTGGACTAGATCAAGATCTATCTCCATGGGGCATGCAAAGGCTTCACCATAAGAAAAGAGAAAATTTACAAGAAGAGACCACACCCTCAACTCTTGTATACCAATCCTACTCTTTCAACAAAAAGTATTTCTTTACAAAGCTCTCTCAAGGAGATCCCTGAAACGACCGCCGTCTGTTATCCAATAGTCTACTTGAAGCTTCTGCTTCTACTGTCTGTCAGTGGAGCCATCAAAATGGGCTAGGCCGGCCCTTCACGAGCCGAGCCTATTAGGACCGGGTCAAAAAAGTTTTTTTGATAAATAAGCCATTAAATAGACAGCCCCAGCCCTAGCCTTTATAAGTGAAGAGCCTAAATGGGCCAGCCCTTATAACTCACCAAAAAATTAAAATAATTATAAAAATTATAATAAATTAAAAAATTTTCAAATATAATACTTCATCAAATAAATAAATAAAATTAATTCCTACTTAAAATTTTAAAATGCCAAAAATAAATATAAAATAATTCTAAAAAATTTGTAATGATATCATAATCTCCATTCTCCACAAGAAAAAACACCACAAACTAGAAAGCATATTTTAGGAATAAAATTAAGTGGTTACTTTACTGGTTACTTTAAATGGTTAAGTTATTTTAAAATATTTTTTTTAAATAAATAGGCCAGCTCACGGGCTAGACCAGCCAGTCCTTCACGGGCCAGGCCATAAATGAGCCAGGCTAAAAAGTTCTTTTGTTAAATAGGCTGCCAAAATGCTAGCCCAGTCATACTATTTTAAGGGCCTAAACGGGCCAACCCGCGGGCTATGGCCCATTTTGATGGCTCTATCTGTCGGCTCCCTTCAAGATCTGCTGCGTACTATAGATCACACTCTAATCTTCTGCCAAACTTCTACCGACTACTACCACCATATTCTGCCACGACTCCATAGCACTTTTTATAAGCCTCTAATCGAGTATGTGCCGAAGTCCCACCTTCAAAAGGATTTCAATAGCTACTTTGATCATCCAATTGCGACCGCAATCTCCACACGTCAGATCGTGCAATTAGCTTTCGTGCACCGCGTAAAATAGCCATAGACTGTAAGTGGTCCATTGGACCACCATAGATCGCACCAAAATCCCATAAACCGCATTGTTGCGTAGGTGAATCGCATGGGGGTGCATGGACTGTGCCCCCTTGCATCTATGGAACGGTGGCTTACCATGAGCCGCATGATCGGCATGTTGCACGTGGGTTACATGCCTGCTTGGGCTATGCGTGCTTGGGCCGTACTGGCCTATTAGGCTACGTCAAGCTCGTGGGCACGCGCTTGCGAGCCATCCCAAGATATGCTCCAGGCCTTAGGTATCTTTCTGAGCTTCTTCTCGCTGCAGTCTTCGTTGTTGGCTCCTTGTGGGTCGAATTTGAAATGTTTTTCTTAACAGTTAATCCCTTAGGGATTCTATGACAAGAGTAATTCTTTGTGCACTGCGTGCAGTGTAATAAAATTAATGTGGAGTGTACCATGCCATCTCATTGGACCACATAGCTACTGCTTTCCAACGCCCATTAAATACATTGAGTTTCGCTTTTTGATTTAAAATTTTGAATAATGAAAATACCTCTTTGTTCTTAAAAAATTATGACATCTCCTGACCTGTTACGACGTTCCGTGTTATAACATCCTGAAGGTATATTATGATTTTCTTGAAGTAGGAAGTCATAAAAGGAAAGGCATTTTTATCATTAAAAATTTTATAATTTTTTTAATTATAAAAATATTCTTCCTCCCATGACTTTCTATTTTTAGAAAGTCATAATTACATTCAATGGGCCATGAGTGAAATATCTTTTTTTTAAGAATAAAAAAATATTTTTATCATTTACAAATTTAAATAAAAAATAAAATTATCATATTTAATATGTATTAAAAAAAAAGGTAATTATGTGGTCCAATGGAACATAGCGGTGCATTGTCATGGTATTTTTTTCTGCGACAAAGGTAAAAGAAAGCTGCGAAAGCAAACAACTCTATTAGACTAGACTAGGGGTAAAAAGAATATTAGTGTGATATACGATCCAAAATTTTGAAGGATCATGCATATATTATCGGCCTGAGCATTTCCTACCTCCTCTCCAGAACAAAAGTTCTGAATTGCATCTTTCCGGGGATAGAAGTCCTCGGAGAAGTACATGAGATGCATTTTTCAATTAAATTAATAAAACTACTCTACGTTATCATCACCGCTAAGCCCCTTGCTAACTTGGAGGATGTCCCGATGTGCGGATCGAGCAAAAAAGCATCCGATCTGCCACTAAGAAATTGCTGACCATGAGGACGTGTATGAACCATAGGCTGATTTGAGATGAAACCTCGACGTCCAAACTTAACATGGATTTATTAAGGATAAGAGATCGGCAGTAACTTCATTCTCCCGCCATCTCCCCTTCTGAATGTGTTACACCCTGATCTGAATTTGTATGATGGGGTGGTGGCAATCACCCCATATCATAGAAAACCATCTTCGTGAGATCTCTCGTCACCAAAAAAAAAAAAAAATAGCAAAATAAATAATCAATTGGATTATAAAAATTTTAAATAACTAAAATCTAAACTTAATATATCACAAGATATTCCATAGCCTTACATCAATTTTAATAAAATCCTGATCTACGATAAAGAAAACAAAATTTTGCTTCTAGTCACTCTCTTATGAAACATATCCCCATGTCTTTTTAATTCTTAGGATATGTAAAAACAATACAATATTGAATAATAAGCTGCACATCTCAATAAATAATGAAATACTTAAACTAGATAAATTAAATAATAAGATAAATAATAATATACCCAAAAAAAGCATATGAAAGTATGTTAACTCAAAACTAGGACTAAATATCTAGTAATATTAAAATATCATATATGTGAATTAAATTAGATTATATATTCAATTTTTTTTTTTAAATATCAAATTCATCTCATCAATAATAAACTATAATCACACTTACACCCTAATCAATCATAAACTATAATCACGCTTACACCCTAGCCAAGACAACATCTTGGTTGCCTTGGGAAAAAGCCTTCAGGCCATTCCCTGGAAACATCCCAAAGGCTGTCCGGTTTGCCTTCTTTGCCACTCCATGAGGCAGGCCCATGCCAAGTAAGCCCGGCTAATGGGCTGGGCTTTACAGAATGCGTAGCATTCTATCATCCTACAGCAATTGAGGCAACAGGACAGTCTCTATTTCTAAACTGCAGGCATTCTACAAGGGACAATTACTGCCGAGGAAGATGAGGCGGAGGAAATGACGATCATTAGTTATCAACATTCTAAGCAACACTTAAATTATACCTGATGAGTCATTTTGGTTCTAGATCGCTCACTATCTACCCTAGATCGATGTCTTTAATGCGGTTCTGGTCTTATACTTAGAAAACCATCACGGTCGCTACTTACTAGAGATGGCAATTTTATCCGATCCGTTAGGTGTCATCCAATCCGAATGGGGCTGGTTGTATTCAACCCAATTGAAACTTGGGATGGATACGAATTCTAAAAAAAAATACTTGAAGTGGATTTGGATCGGATACGGATAATGGTATGCTCCGACCCGAACTTGATCTGAGATAACCTTAATACATATCCCATATTTAAAATTATGATCATTTTATATTGTTTATATGTATCCGACCCAACCTGACCATTCCTTGATGCGACCCACATCTCTACTTAATCCAACCTGATCCAAGATGGGTACAGGATAGATATGAATATGGGTATGGATATGGTCCGATCCAATCCATATCTGATCCGTTGCCAGCCCTACTACTTACGCAAGGGGTGAGAACCAAAATCTGCCAAGCGATGAATTGGTGGTTGAGAAACAATACATGGGGACTTTGCTCCGGTTTCTGGTTGGCAATTCCATTTGTTTCTATTCGTTTTTAGTTTGCGACCGCCTCAGGATCCAGCACCTGCGGTTTGAATCGGTAAAAGAAGCTGTGGGAATATCCAATGGATCCATGCATATAAATGTATTGAATTCAGAATAGATATGAAGCGATCCAAATATGATTCACAAGCCAACTAATAATATCCCATCTAATAATTTGACAAATTAGTAAAAAGGGCTGTTGGGTCTCGATTTTTTTTTTCCTCAATGCTTAAAGAAGATGTGCGACTCTGCAAGGCCCTTTATTTCTCTCTCTTTTGAGAAAAGCATCTGTGCTTGTTTGAGCCATCAACCCGGGAGTTGAACCACAGCCAAAA
Organism: Cocos nucifera; assembly: GCA_006176705.1. Classification (NCBI taxonomy): domain Eukaryota; kingdom Viridiplantae; phylum Streptophyta; class Magnoliopsida; order Arecales; family Arecaceae; genus Cocos; species Cocos nucifera. The sequence goes on from QRFJ01000083.1 coordinate 2,442,236, forward strand.
ATTGAAATCTTGTCGGATAACACCACCCAAAATTCGGATCCCCGACCACTCATTTCTTTGTTATATTTTCAAAGCCATCATAATTTATCCTGCACCGTGGCTACATGGCACTGGCGTTAATTGCCAGGGGACCCAAGAAGCATGACCATATTAAACAACCAACCGTAGAATTGGCTGAACCACATGCAATGAGAAAAAGGAGTGGCTGCAACGTGAGAAATAGCTGCACTACAAGCATTGCAATTCCAGGCTATCGTTAAGAGATCCAGATGTAGAAGTCCAATCCACACATCTTAGCATGCCTTGAGACGATCAGATCCCAAAACCGTATGCCTCCAGATTCAAGTTTCAGGCCACGGACCAAATCCACCAAATGTACTGAAGCAGGGCAAACAATTGAGTACTTAATTTCACCTAAAAAATGGAAGTCAAACAAATTACGTGGAAGAAGATTGATCACCAAGTTTCCTGAAGTAAGGTGGATCGTGACAATGATAAAAGCAAAATATATTTCCAGTAAGGCTTTCTGCTTGGTTTAATCGCATCCCCTACAAGTTAACATCCAAGTCTACAGTACAAATAAATACCAAATGGATGACCAACAATGTCCAAAATCTAGGACCAAGATGACCATCGAAATTTCCTAATAATTAGATTATAAAAAAAAAAAAAAAAAAACCCCTAGTCTTGGGACCTCGTAACATGACTTGAAATAATGGTCCTCAGGTAAATATCATGACCGTTATAACATCAGCCATTATTTTCACGGGCACTTTCTTTCTAATAAAATATTTTTTTTCTAAATTTCAAATTTTCCCACAAAATTCCATCCAAAAATGCTTACATGATCCAAAAAAAATACTATTTTATTTAATAAAAACACAGGAAAACATAACATCACTATTTTTAATTTATTGCCCATTATGTTCCATTATAATGCCATTACAACAGGCATTATTTTGGTGAGTATGTTAATCTTAATATTTTCAAACCTTGCTGATATTTTTTTTTTTTGGGAATGCATTATTTAAAACCTTGCATGGTAGAGACAGGCGGCCAGCATTCTCCAATGGCACCTGCACAAGCTTGTCTAGAATCTAATACAAACGCAACCAAGCAACATGTAAAAGACTCCAAGGTAACATAAACATTGGAACATCAATTGAAAGCATCTGCAAGAGCTAGAAAAATCAAGTTAGCATCTAATTCACTAATGACATATAGATATAGTACAGGCATGTATGTAAAATGTTGGACGATCTTGGAAAACCTAGCAAGAGGTATGCCCCGTCATCAATGGTCATCTCTCAAAACAGGATCATCTCATGATGATGAGCCATGACCATTAGCAGTAATTGCAAGAGGCTGCTGATGCTCGCCTACTGCTGCACCGTTTCCATCCTGGGGGGATAATAAAAGACAAATTTAGGAAAAAAAATTAACAGAAGGGAAAAGGAACACACAGAGCACATCAACAGTAGACATCTTGATAAGCTCTTCCAGTTTCCTTGGGAAGAAATTATTAAAAAACTCAGAAATCTCACCCATGAACCTCACTCAATTCACTCAAGGTATCATTATCACTAAACTGATGTCACTCCTTAAGCACAAGCATCAAACAAACATGCATGGTCTCAGTTCAAGCAGCAGCAAGGAAAATACTATAACAAGAATATTATCAACCTAATGCCATAAATGTTGCAAAGCAAGCTGTGCTCTACCCTCCAAGCCAAATGAAAATATTAATATGCTCAGCCCAGAACCGGCTGATCTTATGTATCTGAGCTAGGCAAGCTGTAATTTTTTTCTTCAACGACAACTAAACAACTCACCCCTTCCTTTGTCTCCGATAAGGCATTCTGAGTGGCTGCAGGTGGATTTTTTGAAAGGTCCCTCATCGTACCCTGGAAGATGCACCAAAAAGCAACACATGAACAATCTACATAAGAAGTTTATTAACATACCAAACATCAACCCATGCAAGTGTACTACATAAGCTCTGGTGCATGCATATACTACAACTCAATCTAGTTTGAGAACAGATGCCACTGATATAACAAATCAGCGGGAAATTCTCATTCAGCTATCAATTTGGAAGGATATCTAATTCAAGGCAAGGATCGTAACCAAAAAGCGTAAAAGTACGCACCACATTGCAATTAACAATTTAGCTATAATTTCTTATTAGAAAAGTAATACCCAATAATAACCAATACAAATAGAACATGCTATCAAAATGCATCAAGAGAAGACCAATAAGCCTCATCCCATTTTTACATCAATCAAGGTATCCATCAAAATTTGAGAATGAGAGCATTTTAACAATGTCCTCAATATGATGTCAACTCAGCATGATGAACTAGGGGTGCCTTCGTAACCCACAAAATGTAAGAGCTCATAAGATTCTGATGAAGTGCATACCATCCACTAACACTAATAATGGAAAAGGTAAACCAGTAATGATAAACAATCAGCATCTTTCATACCCAGACATGCTACAAAGCCAACATATATGGTATCAACAGATCAAAGGCAACTTGTAGACACAACAATGCACTTCAACGCCTTCAGTGCCAAGCCTGGATCATTCTTCAGGCTCAAGATCTAAGCTGAGGGCTAATAGTTGTTTTCCAATGAAGAATAATGAAAACAGTTATAACTCAACAACTGTTATTCAGCAATTTCAAAACATGACAATACTTTGTGAAAATATTTGTATCTTTAATAATCCATTTATTTTACATCTGATAATAACAAAAATAATGTTAAGTTCACACGGTATGAATATTACCTGTTCGTAGTAAATAGATTCCCAATTTTGTACCAAGAAAGAAATGGAAATGTAAAACTCTAAACTCGGGAGCAGCATTAGTAAATTATTGAAAAGGAGCATACCACCATATCTGGCTCTCTTTTCTATTTCTCTGCTGAGTGTCAAATCTGGTTCTTCATTACCTCCAACAATTTAAAGAAACATCTCAAATACTAAGTAAGATCCTACATATCGTACGACAAACTGCAAAGTCAAAATTTTGACCAGGAGCACTAGTCATCTAAAGGTGCGTTCAGAAAATTGAACAAACAAATAGCTGAGTTTGACCCACCAAAATCAAAATAACAAGCCAAGATGCATGTAGCATCACAAAGCATTACGTCCTGGATCATCACAAACTGCCCATTGGAAGAAGGATGCATATTTTTTAACAGAAATTAAATTGCATTTAAAATCAAGGACAAGTTACTTTCTCAAAGAGAACACTGTTGATCCAGCAACATACCTTTAGAAGTTTTAAATCAATTCTTTTGCCTTTATTGGTAAAAGATTGCCTTTAGTTTAATCAAAAACGTTTATCGTTGACTGGGGTTAGCAGACACTTCTAAATACAGCAGTGACCACACCCCTATTTCAAATGATCGAATTAAACCAAGAGATTCTTCCAACAAATTAAGGTTTTCTTGTTTTAAGCATCCCCTATGCCCACCTTGCAAAATGCATTTATCATTGCATTGCCTTAATCAGATACCAAATCATCTAGGATACCTATAAGTCCCTCATATCAACTCCATGGAACCTATCTACATATTATATCATCCTACCCCAAAGATCTTAATTCTCAATAAAATTTTCAGTAAATCTGTGCTACTGGAGAATACTTTGCCATAACTTCATCATTATGCAGATAAAATTTTATCTTAAATAAAGCCACAGAAAAATTAAACCATATCATAGTTTGTATAAAATTCCTACAAATCCACAAATTATATGGACAACTAGGACACCCTTAGGTATTTAGTAGACTTTCTTTATGCTGTTTGTGAATAGTGAAAACTTTAAATCAATGCTTCATAACATCACTCAATTCAACTACTGAAACAGCTAGAAATGACTCAGCAAAGTGGCAAATGGGATCTTTGTGGGTATAAGTTGGATATGGCAGCAGAAGGTTTAGTACCATTGGGCAGGAGCATTCCTATATATGCAACATGAGGTCAAAGTATGCAAAGTGAGGTATGACAAAAATATAGTAGATAATCAAGTCAACTACAATTATTTAGTAAAATCATTTATATAACATAATCACCTTATTTGCCCACATAAGTCCACAGGCATTACATAAGGTCCTAGGTCCATCAGGTCCACGACGCATCATTGGAGTAGCCTTTGAGCTGATGCCACAGTGATGGCATCTGAAGAGATTCAAAACAACATTAAACACCAAATATTAAACATCATGCCGCATGTAAAGTAGAACCTACATTTTAATTTAAGACGTGCTCACAGATACTGAAAGTAGGCAAACAAATATAGCCCAAAGGGAAGAGATAAGAAGCTTTAGAAGAATTGGTCCTTGTTCCCAAATCCAGTCACAGAAAAGTCCATTTCTCTTCTGAAAATACATCCAGCTACTGGTTTTTGGTGAGCAGGACCAATACTCCCTGCCATCTCACCAAAGAGCAACTTTGTTAGACAATTTCTTTCAAATGGCATCACTAACATGATCAACTTAAACCTGAACAGATTCTTCTTTCAACAGTTCTTTCACTCCCCGCTTAAACCTTCTCCTAACCATTAAATACTTATTTAGTTTGCCAGTTCCCACAAACCAGCAATCGCACGTACATGCCTTTGGGGGTTGTTTGATCTCATCCACCATGCAATTGGGCAGTGTGGTTTGAAGTTGACACTTTCTGCTTTGTTTGGTTAAAATTAATTATGCTAACAATATTTATTTAAAAGAAAAGTTTAAAGGTATTAAGTTGTAGTCAGACTGGAGGACCTGCCAACAAAAAAATCAAGGGTTGGATGTCTAAGTCAAAATCCCTAACAAATATCTTGGAGACATCTTACGAATAGGAGGCGACACAAAATAATAAGAATAACTAGCTTATAACCCAATGCAATGCGTGGATGCAGTTTTTTTTAAAATAATTTTTAATTTTTTATCTATTTATAATATCTATTCTATATACATTTTTAAAAAATAATTAAAATAATTTAAAAAATCTATATTTTATGCATAGCATGCATTATAAGCCATCGGACAAATTTTGTGAAGATCTGATGATCCTGATTCCATGAAGCTCCTTTCTAAACCCATCATTTCTTATTATTTGTATCTTCAAGCATTTTTAAACCCTTCCATCTCTTTTTCTCCTTCTCCTTCGATCCTTTCCTTCCACACCTCTAACTCTTCCAATGGCAGCACTGACAATGTTGCTCGTTCGTTTTCATTACAGCTAATGGCAATAGCATTTTTGAGCTCGAGATAGGGAGAAAGTATACCAATGTATGAAATTTCAAATAATTAATGAAGAAGAATTCATCATATTTTTAAATTAATTGATAATATATTTATACTTTTTACAGTTTGATGTCATATATGATTTTTGTTAAAAAAAAAGAAAAAAAAATATTGTTCACCAATGATAAAAATCTTAATGGCAATTTGGTCATTCTATTGATCCTAGCCTCCCACCAATAAGAAAGGAGAAAAAAAAAATCACCCTCCATTTTATGTGACCTCTCTCCATCACTATTTCTCCCTTCTTCTCTCCCTCCTGCTAACACAGTTTCTTCCACGCCTCTAGATAAAAAATCTCCAAGATTCCAGATCCCCACCTTCCGATCACATCAAGCTCCCTCCTTTCTTCCAATTCCTCGCTCCTCTCCCCCCAAATTACTTGAATCTCGCTACCCCAGTGCCAGATTCAGGGCTTTTGATCTCGGATTTGAGGGGAGAAAGCGGAGCAATCAGGTCCGACATCTATGTTCGTGCCGGCGATCGCCCTCTACGCTAGCCCCCTAGTGGCGTCTACCCGACCCCTCACCACTCCCGCCAAATTGCCTCTTCCCACGGCCCCTCCGACTTTAACAAATGAAAAAACAAAAAAGGCAAGCACCAGAGGAAAACATAGGAAAAATCAACAAAAACAAGGAAAGACGGAAAAAAAATTAAAAGGTAAGACCTTTTCCCACAAAAATTATTATTATTTTTTTTCTTTTGGCTTCTTTTTCTTTCATTTCTTTCTTTTTTTTGGAGATCTATGGGAAGGAGAGCACTTGAGAGAGATCAGAGGGGTTTCTTAAGCTCGGCCTCGCCCTCCTCTTGGTCTTCTTCTTCTCTCTTTTAGGCTTCTTGTCTAAGCTCCTCTACGTCCTCTAGCGCCAGTGGCTCCGACAACACTTCGCCTCCTCTGGCAATCCCGAAATCCCCGATGCCACAAGGGTGGCACCTCCTTTAAGGAGCTCCTCCTCTACCTCCTCTGATGACCTCAGTGGCGCACCAATGGCGGGGGTAGGGGAAGGGAGGATCGAGGCGCCAGTAGGCGGAGGCAGGGTGGAAGACGAGCGGGCAGGGGAGGGTAGGGAGGAGGGTGGTAGGTTCAAAGTAAAACCCAATAAATAAATAAATAAAAATAAAAAAATAGTGCTCTCCAAACGCCGGCATCTGCGTGAGAGTTGCGATGTAATATATATATTAGATGTGCTGGCAATGCCACACACTTTTGACCAAGCACATCCAAACTTGGTTTTCTTCACACTGAGATACCATATATGGAACTTAATAATTGCTCTGGTATTGTACTGGTAAATTTAAAAAACACCAAGGTGCACCATAATGACAGCAAAGAGCAGTTTTATTTAGATTATCATCAATGAAATCTTAAACAGCCAAAAATTAGATATACAACTTACGTGGCAGCAGATTCTGGTCGACCTTCCACAGAACCCCACCGTTGGGAAGCATCCAAACTTGTAATGCCTGCAGCTGCATCTTCAGGCTTTGATTTTGATGATGTGAACTGACCCCTGTTCCGCTGCATCCTGTTAACAAAGAAGTCAAAAACAAAATAGGAAAAAAGAGGTGGCAAAATATGTCCAGCCAAAAGCTTGTGCATTGTCTACCACATTGAGCAACTAATAAGGCCTAAATGAGACAGACGTATTGGAGTTCCATCAGTTATTGACAGCTATAAAAAGATTTACAAACAAAGATCAAGGAGAAGTGTCAAATATAAAATTATGTCAAGAAGTTGCATGTAAGGACAGTTTGTACGCCATACATCTAAAACCGGTATCGAGAATTTCTCTTGGCCAGGGGCTCCACCTAAAAGCATGAAGAGACCAAATATTAGATAAAAATAAACTTAGGATTTAATCTGTGATTTGGCCTTTTCTCCTAATAAGCACTTATCAACCAGACATCAACCACCCATCCAGTTCTCCAACAGGCTTGGAACTAGTCACATGTGCACATGTTACTACCTTAGTTCTCACTTACAAATCCTACACTGTTGGATACTACATTATAAGTCACTAGTGAGAAAAAGGGGGCAAGTACAAAAAACTTGCGCATTTTAAGATAGCTTTAAAAAAAAAAAAAAAAAAAAAAGGCAAGCCGAAAATATCAATCAATGCATAAAGAATTTTTCACAGCTTTGAATATCTTCAACTTAAGCAACACAAAAGAAGAACCCATCTCAGAATATTCACCCCTTACCTGAGAGCAACCTCTTTGCGGACATTGTAACGTATCTTCTTGTCAAAATTCCGCTCTTTCCTCTTCTCCCGGAACCTCATCAATGAAGCAACTCGCTGGGGGAAATTTGAACGCTGTGAAAATATCAAAAAAGAAGCCACCTTCCAGTTTAAACAACTCGTCAAACCCATCTTTAGTACTTTATAAAAGTCGGTTGGGATGAGAACTACCTTGTTGTATGGATTTGAAGAAGATGGACCTGATGCCAAGCCAGTGTTTATCTCACGCCCTCCAAGTAACAAAAGCACAGCTTGAACCTACACAGTGCAAGACATGCACGTCTATCACAATTCTAAAACAACATTGGCTCTAAAAGCAAATAAATAAATAAATTTAATAAAAATCCTGTCACCATCCAGTCAGAGGAAGTGCGAAACAATGGGGAAATTTGTCACCTTTTCGGGGGAGACAGAGTCGAACACATAGACCTCCCCCTGAAACGAGAGGGTTAGCTGATTAGCCCCAACCTGTGGCGCGACCAACCCATGAGGATCCCCCAGATTGGCGTGGTCGGAGGGCACGTCACCTTCCATCCCCTCCCCCTCTGCGGCTCCATCGTGATCCTCTTCCATCCCGTCCCCAGCGCCGCCATCCGCCGCGTACTGCTGGATGACCTGGGCGTCGGCGGCAACAATCAACTGACCCTCACCGCCACCGCCGCCGCTGCCGGGTGCATCGTCGATCCGCCCCGGGAGGGGCACAGCGGGGTGCGCAGGAGCCGGATGGCGCGCTGTGTAACGACCTCCGGCCAACGGCTTCACGTCGGCCGGTTGGCTAGGGCTTTCGCTCATTCCCCTCACCCTCTCTCGAGATCAAGAAAAGATTTTTTTTTTTTTTTGTTTGACGAAAAAACAACAACTACTTGACAAAGAATATCGATAAAATTGGGCAAGAAACAACGGAAACTTCAAATCTTTGGAATCGATCGGCTCCCCTGGAAAAAGAGATCCGGACGAAGTTTCGCCATAGCCTCTTCAATTGGAGGTCTTTCGAGAGCTCGGATCGAGAAACCCTAAAATTTTAGGGCTTCATGGGAGAGCCAGTGGGAGACGCGAGAGACAGAGGAGGAGGCGAGGGGAGCGGGGAGGGACCAAGGCATGATAGGATTAGTGACGTCATCGTTTCTTCCTACAGGGCCTTGCAGAGTGTAGAGGACCGATCAGGGCCGTAGGATGTGGATCGCGAGCAAACCGTTGGTGCTACCATAACGATAACGATAACGATAAGCGTGCACCCCGATCACGGCAGATGCCGTACCGTACCCGTTCGTCTCCTGTGCCCTCGATGGACCTCCATGTTATTAACCATTACTTCGTCTGGCCCGCTCCGTTTATGGGTTGCCTGAAGGCAATTTTTACCGCTTGCTTGATACCTGGGAACTTGAACTAAAATGGAACCATAGCATAATGTTAATCTTGCTCTTGATGACTAGGTTACGAGTAATGCTATGGGCACCTATTGGATGCACATCAGCACTTAAACAGTTCTCTTGCCGCATGATAAGAAAGGATTGGTGCAACTCGCAAAATTTGGAACCAAACATTAGACTAAGTTAATTATGAAATTGCGAAATTAATGGTTATGAATGTTATAAACTTCCTGTGTGCAACAGGTCCCAAGCATGCTTCTAATAAAGGTGCTTCATGGTTCCAGCGTGGCATGACAAAAAGGAGATTAGCATTTTCCTTTTATGTAGCATTTTCATCAGATCGGTAACAATGGTCAAATGGAGGCGCGTATGGAGATATATAAACCCATTATGACACATACATATTTCCATTATGATAATCAAGAATGATAATATGACAATTATTGTTTTCAGCTGTTATTTATGCTCCTAACTTATAGAAAGTTGATCAAAAATGTTATAATACCTGTTTATGTGATGACTATATTTATCCGAAACTACAGTACTAAGTAAATCTCTGTCATGGAGGTAATAATTGATAGATCATTTCTTTACATTTCAGTTTTAAACCACTTTTATTAACAAGCTATTCAATTCTATTTCGATTTTAAAATTATTTTCAATCTCCACCTGGCACATAATAAGTCATATGTTACTGCATAAGTGAAAATAGATTCTTACCCAGAAATTACCACCATTTGTAGAGCAATGGACTTCCTTTAAAACATCAAACCACACAGTAACTCCCAGAAAACCAGCCATCACCCAATCTTTTGGACAATCCAGTGGCCAACTGATTAGACTCGGAGATGCTGTACATAATGTTCCATTACTTCATCCAAAGGAAACATGGCAAAATTTTAGAAATTTCCCTCCAACTCCTTTACCATTTCCTTTTTCTAAGAACCAGGGCAGATGGAAATCTGATAATATATCAAAGTGAGGGTGGTGCACTAGAGATCGATTGAAGCCAACTTGGATGCATGGACGATCCTGGAGTACCGAGTCAACATCTATTTGGTTCAATTAATTAAATTAAATCTTTATTTAGTTCTATATTTCTTCTATTTTGAGTTTTGGTTATGGGATCTTGTAAATTCAACCTAATTGAGTCAATTGGATCGGATCTACTTAGCCAATTTATTTTTTAGATGAATTTAGTCTGTTTAAGTTGGATTAGGACTATTTGATTTAGAAATCCTAAATGATTATGGTTGGGTTTAGCCTATTCTCTCTTTAATCTCTCATCTCTTCTCTACTTTATTTTTCTCTCAAATAAAAATTCTGCATAATAATTTTTATTATTGAAGTTCCAACCCGTACAGTGACATCCATCACCTCCACCTTATAATCAATCCAGAGCGCAAGCATTGTTGATCTCCAAGAAAATTGAATTCATTGCTCCAAAGCTTATTTAACATATCTCTCATGAGATCTCTTCAATCATTTTTTTAATTATTATTATTAATTTATTCTACGAGTTCCTAGATCTACGTGTTAAAGATTTTTAGAAATATCTTAATCATAAGTAATTTTTTAATTACCTATAGAATTCGTCAGCCCTCTATATAACTTCTTACTTTTTTAGTCTAATTATATCTTAATCATTGAAACGAACTTGAATATATCTATTTATCTGTTGAAATAATAATTGATTGTTGATCTTAATTTAATTTTGCATGATTTTAGGTTGCATATGGTATCCGTAAAACCATAGAACTTACCCCGTATCAGAGAGCAGGTCTTGAATGGGAATAAAAGACCATACCAACCGGACCGGTCCGCATGCTGTCCTACTTCACCAGTAACCATTACAAATTTGTAATCGAAGCAATTATCACATATGGAATACAAAGTTACAAACTTTTAGAACACAAGACATCAGGCCATGAACATACATCTAGTTAGTGATTCAAATATTCTCCTCCACCACCATCACTCCACTCCAGAGCACTTGCTCATCAATCTTACTCAGATTCTCATCATCCAGCCGCTTCCAAGTCTTGATTGTCTCAACCCCCATCCATTCCTTCTTCCCTTTTCTGAGCTGGACCGAAATTACCCTCCCTCTCCTAGGCCAGCCAGCTCTTCCATAACCATGGTAACCAAAGCCTCCACCATAACAAAACCATATACCATCAATGTTGCCACAAAAGTCATTAAGATGATCGTGACCAAGGAATACCGCCTTCACATCTCCCATTGAGACGAGGGATTTTAGGACCCCAGAGTTGACAATAGAACAAGCAACTGCCTCCTGATACTTGCCCACAAACCCTGTATACCAGAGATTTCGAACCTCTGGAATTGGGATATGGAAAAATGATAGGGCTGGAGCTGGAAAGATGCCCTGCTAGTCAAAGACACACAAACATTTCTGATTTAAGTTTGTAAAGCAACAATTGGAGCAAGTAAAAGCTTTCATCTCATCATCAACCTCTTCTACTTTGTGAAGACTACTGCAATCAATATAGAATGCATGTCCTGCTCCATTACGTCCAATGATCAGAAAGATAATATTAAGAAATTATTTTAACAGATAAAACCCACACATCTAAATCTACAATTTGAAAGCAATCACCAATTTAGTATGAAACTCTTTATATTGGTAAGCATTTCACCATCTAACCTCAACTCGGACCTTAAGCCAAATTCATGAGCATGCGGATACCCAAACCCTGCTGCTTACCATGTGCACTAAGAGATTGATCTATTTTTCCCATTAAATCAGAAAGAAACTCGGCCCTATTCATCTCTTATCACACTGCATCTATATCATAATGTTTATTAGACTAGTTGGAAGTAAAACATTCAAGGAACTCCCAGAAGCTCTACAACAAGCATATGAAAATAGTCTAACCTACATAAAGGAAAGAAAAAGAGAAGGACCACTCAAATATGTCATATAATCAATATTGGGGCTACACCATGAAGATATAAAGACACTGAGCAAGCAGTGTGAATTGCATTATTGAAATTTTGACTTCTCTATTCAATTTTCTTATAAATATGGGCCACCAAATCAATTGTTTGCTTTTGCAAGTTCTGTTGGAGAGAATCCTATAAAGAAAAACTCAATTTTTTTCTAAAATTTCCTCCACAACAATTTTAATCTTATGTTCTAATTTTACCATTTAAATTAATTTCTTCATTACCATACTTTTAATTTCTGACCATTGAACTCCTAATTACCAAACGGTCATGTGCATTTAATCTCATGTTTATTTTTTGATCGTTGGGCCTTAATGGGTTAATAAAAGCCCAAACGGTTACAAATGATCATAAACAATCATATTGGATGGCTATAAAAGGATCATCTTGAGGCTTGATTTTGGATAACCCATCCAAGCCTCTCCCTCTCTTCCTTCTGATTTTTCCTCATTCTGAGATAATGCATAGTGAGCTCCAAAATTAATGGATCCTTTCATTTGTGTGTAATTGCTAAGGAGATAAAAAAAAAATCTTTCTGATTTAAGATTCTGTTGGTGCAGAAATCCGTCGCCGCCGGAGGTCGCCGCAATCGAGGCCGCTGGGCGCCGCCGGGGACCTGCAAAACGAAGTCCCGTCCGGAACCGGTGGGGTGGTGGCTCCGGCAGGACCCTCCGACGGTCAAGTTAGTTTCCGGCCAACAGTAATGGAGTGCTCGGAATGAGTTCCGGAGCTTAGAGATGTGGAGGAGAGCTTAGAGAGTCGAGAGTTCAGAGAGCTTAGCCTTAGTATGTCGGGAGGGGTCCTTTTATAGCGGAGCTTAGTTGATGGTGACGGCTGCAGCCGCGTGCTGGCGGAGCCGCTCGAGGTTCGGCGGAGTCAGTCCCACTGGTGCCGTCGTGCGGCGGATTGAGGGTGACAGCCATCGCCGCCTGGCAGTGGGTCGCTATCGCCCGCGGCGGACTGACCGATGGTGCGGCGGACTGACTGATGGTGATGGTTGCAGAGCTTGCCGAATGAAGGGTTGAAGGCCTTCGTCGTGTGCCCATTTCGGAGGAGTTCGGGCTCCTGAAGAGGAAGATAGGAGGGAGTTCGGCTCCCATAGGCGTCTGGCAAGAGGTATGCAGCTAAGGCTCGTCCGCAGAAGAGTTCGGCTGCTGAGAAGCCGAAGCTCGGCCGTCTGGGGTTCGGCCGGCTGTTGGGCTTGGGCTGAGGCTTGGACACTTGAGAGTTCGGTAGGAGCTCGGTCGGCCGAAGTTTGATGAGGGCGACCGCTGAGGAGTTCGGCCCAGTGACGACTGCTGAGGAGTTCGGCCGCTGAGAGGACTTCATTGAAGCTCGGCCGCTTGGAGTCGGTCCGAAGGAGTTCGGCCGCTGAGAGGACTTCATTGAAGCTCGGCTCGCTTGGAGTCGGTCCGAAGGAGTTCGGCCGCTGGGAAGTCCGAAGGAGTTCATTGAAGCTCGGCTCGCCTTGGAGTCGGTCCGAAGGAGTTCGGCCGTAGGAGAGTTCGGCTGAAGGGAAAACCCGGGAGGAGCTCGGATGGCCGAACGGGCGTCTGGGAGGAGTCCGTCTCCCGAAGAAGTCCAGCCGCTTGGAGTCCAAGGAGCTCGGCCGTCAGGAAGTTCGGCTGGCGGTGGGAGTTCGTCCTCTAGGCAGTTCGGCCCGGACCTTGGCGCAGGGGAGTTCGGCCTCTAGGCAGTTCGGCCCGGACCTTGGTGCAGGGGAGTTCGGCCTCTAGGCAGTTCGGCCGTGGTAGGGGCTCGGCCTGGCGCCTGGCGCTAAAGCTCTTCAGCGGCTACTGGTTACATTGGGCTGAGCGTCGGGCCGGGCTTCGGCAGGAGCGGGATTTATCCCCAACAGGAGGACGGGATTTATCCCCCATAAGGATCCGCAAAATCTGTTATTTATTTGAATATGTATCTTTCAAAACTTTCATTTTTTAAATTTGTATTATAAAATATTTATTTATTTATTTACATAAAATTAATAAGTCAGACAGCTCCATCTGGTGATAAGAGTCGTTCACTCTTTTTCGCATTTTTTGAATCTGGCTAATCTAATATTTGATTGTCCATTCAGATTTATTCCTGTAAATCATTTAGTGGTCAGCATTCCCCCAGCATCATAAGGAATTGCGGCATCCAGTTCTCTCTCTTTTTTTTATAACATATATCCAGTTTTTTAAACATTTATT